>OZ008361.1:4042433-4397643 GCA_963931975.1 Cataclysta lemnata | reverse complement strand
AGGGCGCAGAGGGTGACGCACTCGGAGGCGTATATACGGTGAGCTTTTTGCATTATTCTTTGTTTGATTGTACACCACTACTTTTTAAACACCACAAACACTGTCAGTCAAAACAAACAACTTTCAATATGGGACCGACATAGAAATCGTGAAAAAAAAATCAGCTGTTCCATATATTTTGGTTGTGTAAAGTGCGCGCCAGATAAGTCTGGTGGCGTCCGTCTGTCCTAGACAAACAAAATAGTAGACGAAGTTTAAGTTCCAATTTTGACCACGCGCAGACTTATCTGGCGCGCACTCTGACTCCTTTCATTCAGCAAATAAAAGTGACAGCATCAGTTTCAAACTACGACTAAGTTTAGTCCACTTTTTATAATAAGGGGGATTGAGTCGGTGTCCATAGATTTAAATAACTGACAGTCATAATTATTTGCCATTATTGCGCCGTATATCGGGCACATAAATCGCAAAAAGGATATTGCTAGGTGGTATGAGTGAAATACTGCTGCCCATTACTCATCGCTGTCTTTACCCTTATTCGCCTTGTACGACACCCACGGAGGAGATGGGGGTAGAGACAATTGTATTCTGATCTGCCATCACCACCACACGGCCGTATAATAATAAATTATAATTAAGCACAATTAAAAGTTGTCAGTTAATTTGTTTGGTTTGTGCGAGTGATATTAATTTACACGATTGACAATATTAATATTTGTTTTATTTATTGAATTTCATTTTGCAGCTATATCGAGGGCCTGCACTCTGAACAGAAATACATAACGCCCTGGGAAAAATCCCTCACCCCAATGCCGGTCAATCCTGACCCGGGCCAATACAACATGCACAAGCTGCCAGCGCACTGGATGACCGAGGAGGCAGTTAACGGTTACTTGGCCTTGGACAAGACTCTCTCTGAAACGGACATACAGAAAATGGACAATAGCACCAAGATACTCAAAGCGTTGTGCACTCTGAGGGACTACATGATGAGAGACGCTCTGGCTATATACAAAAATACGCAGTGATCGAGCGAAGAAGGTTCGAGATAAGAAGCAATTATGATTTTGGTATAGTATAATGACTTGAATATAAATCAGTACATCTAAAAGTTGTTTTATTTCTTAGTCGATTAATAATTTCATTAGGAAACAATACACATTCAAATTTCCCTCAGTCTATATGGGACGACGCAGTTCGTCCTGCGCATTTGTTCAAAGTGGTCCCGTTCCTTTTTTTGGCCCTATTGCATTTGGTTATATTCGCATATTCCTTATTATAACCTGACGTATAATTACAGCATTAGACCAACTGCATTGGTCAACTAGGTAGTATTAGGAGTAAATGATTTTTACATTTTGTCTCAGTAACTTATTTGTCAATTAAATTAAAGAGATGTTAGAAAAACTTTAATTGAAAATGCCCTTCTTCTGCTTCTATTATTAGCCTGGTATTTGCCCTTGTTAGTATCAATAACTCTTAATTTAAATGAGAGGTATTAATCTAATCTAGTTCAAAAGTAAAACATTTAAGTCAGAAAACCTACCAAATATACATAATTATATTTTTTTAAACTATACTAAAAATAAAACTATCTTTTATTTTAATGTTAAAGCTTATTTAATAAAATATAAATATATTGTGTCGAGTGGCATACAGTGTGGCTTACTTATTAGGAATTATAATAATATAAAGGTAGCAACAATTGTTAAACCGCTTCCACTTCTTCTTTTATAAGTCTTACTAGATGATTGAACTTTGAACCATCAAATATGAAAACCTAAAACAAAAAGGTTGATATTATAAAAAACAAAAAAAAAATAAAAATGTTGAACATAATAATATCTAAAATATTGTCTTAGTTTCGACTGTACTTATGCATAGGCGCTTGATGGCATATCGCAGCCAAAAGGCGACTAAGGGGCGGCGCACATTAGCGGCACGGCACGGATCCTTCGGCATCCCTACATGTAAGCGCACACTGGCGGCAACAATGCCGTGGTATCCTTAAGCGTGCCGAGGCGTCCTTAGGCATGCCGAGCGTTCTTAGGTCTTACCTTGTCGCGGTATGCCGAAGACTGCCAAAGCATACAGAGTTGCACTGCATTGTTTTTGTACCTATGACCTTCATCAACTTTTAACTTTATTTTCATACTCTTTAGTTACATTATTATTTGTGGCCTAAAAATGCCCTGCCATGCCGTGCCGCCAATCTGCGCGGGCCCTAAAGGCGCGTGCTTGATTGATGCCAATAGGTTCGCCACTATTGACCTAATGAAATTGGCGAACGTGGGTGTTAATTCACCTCTGCCTACTGATAAATGGGCGTGATTTATATAGTATGTATCTTACCTTTCTACATGGCGTCAACGCCCCTCCTTCATAATCCCACTGTGATAAATCTGCTTGCTCTGTCACATCAACTTCGAAACTAGCCAGGGCTTCGTCTGCTATTGGTTTCTCTTCTTGGTTGGCGAATAATACTTCTGATGATTGTACTGCATCAAAAAGTTTACATGAAATTATAATATTACTTAATGCAAGATAACTAATATAATAATGGTTTTAAACTGTACTTTGATTCTTCAGTTTGCGAAATGCCTAAATAGAAAATTTTCATTTTACTTGGTTAAATTTAAGTTTTCTGGAATGAAATTCCTGATACTAAAGACTTTTAAAAAAAATACTCAGACACTAACCTCCAGTATTGTATGTTTTGCATATCCATACAAGGTATTGGAATGTGTATGGCATGTTTTTTCTTATGGCCTTTTCTAGCTCAGCTTGTAGCGAAGAGAATAGAGGCACACTTATTGCAGCTGGAATATTGAGAATTCTGAAAAAATAAAGTAAGAGCTCGTACTATTCATCATCAACTACTATTGACTTCTCCAATTTAGATATGAAAAAAATGTGACTTAAGAGTGATGAACATGATGGATAGAAAAGTCTAGAGGATGATTTCTTCACAAAGATGGTGTAAAGAAAAGAGTTTACGAGGTGATCATGAAGACTACAGGAAAGATTTGGACAAAAATTATACTGTGTCAATCTCTATTGAAATAAGTCAAGGAAAAAATGTTGATGAATACTCGTTTTTAACTATATTACTTTCTCTTTGTACATACTAAAACATTTTGAGGTGAGTGTATTTTAATCTTTACTGTTTGTCAAGGAATTATTATTACCTTTCATTTATGATAAGTCCCACTTGCGAGGCATCGTCATTCAATATTTTCTTAATGAGAGCTTTAGTTTTGTCATTGGCATTATCTTGTGCGAGAGTAGTTAGTAATTCTCTTATTTGTTGTATACATTTCTCATCCTGAAATATAGAGGTTAATTAAAAAAAAAACTTAGGGGTCGTTCAAGTATTAAGTAAGCAGATTTCTAACCATTTTTTACCCTGCCCCCCTTGTTATCAAAAGTAAGCAAAGCTCTTACCCCCTCCCCCTATGTTTACGTAAACCTTTTTTGTTATAAATGTTATTTTTTATATTTTCATTTTAAAAATAGGAAAGGAAAAGCAGCAGTAGGAAAGAAGCAGATTGGATTTATTTTTAGTCGCCGCTTGCAATTTTTCTTCAATTCTCTTAGATACAATAATGCCTTTATAATTTAGTCAAACTTCGTTAACTAACTTTTGTACATTTTGTACTTTGTCAAACAGGTTTTGGTATAACTTGGATTTGTCTATATGACACTACATTCTAATAAGATATTTAAATAATTAAAACATTAAACTTTGGCTAATTGCATCAACGGTAACACAAATGATAACTTTCAATGCTTACAATATGTTTAGTATCCAAACAAAACAATACTGATAGATGCATTAATTAGACAAGTGAATAGCGCGCGATAATTCCCTTAATCGGTTCTCAAAGCGAGTGCCTAAACATATTAGGTTGGGGAAAAAGTCTTTTCGCATTATAGTATGTATAAACTTGTAATAAAATCTCTTTGGCTACACTATTTGTATCAGGCTGGTTTTGGTATCATTGAAAGTTTAAATTTTAAAGAACATAATTCCAAATTCGAATTAGGAAAATGTGTGATTTTCATTTGTTTTTCGTACCGCCAAGATGAGTGAATCTAATGAAGAAATTCGATACATTTTAAAATTTTACTACAAAAAAGGTAAAAATGCAACGCAAGCCGCGAAAAAAATTTGCGATGTTTATGGACCTAGTGCAGTGTCTGTGAGAGTAGCACAAATTTGGTTTAAGCGTTTTCAATCCGGAAATTTTGATGACAAAGATGCACGTCGCTCTGGTCGCCCTATTACAGATAAAATGGATGCCATTTTTGAAAAAGACAACACGTACACAAAAAGCTCGACATTTGGGTACCTCACGAGCTCACTGAAAGAAACCTAATGAACCGTGTACTCATTTGTGATTCTTTATTACGACGTAATGCAACCGAACCATTTTTGAAGAAGCTCATAACTGGTGATGAAAAGTGGATCACGTACGACAAGAACGTGCAAGGCCGGTCAGGCTTCACAGACTGTGGCGAAACGCGGGTTAACTCGCAACAAGGTGATGCTGTGTGTGTGGTGGGATTGGAAGGGCATTATTCATTATGAGCTGTTACCACCAGGCAGGACCATCGATTCTGAACTCTACTGAGAACAACTGATGAGATTAAAGCAAGAAGTTGAGAGAAAGCGGCCGGAATTAATCAACAGAAGGGGTGTGGTTTTTCATCATAACGCTAGACCTCACACATCTTTAGCCACTCAGCAAAAATTAAGAGAGTTTGGCTGGGAGGTGTTAATGCATCCGTCGTATAGTCCTGACCTTGCACCTTCAGATTTCCACCTGTTTCGGTCTCTTCAGAATTCTTTAGGCAGTGTCAGGTTAACATCACGAGAGGACTGCCAAAACCACTTGTCGCGGTAAGGCCCAAAATTTCTATAGCAATGGGATCATGTCCCTACCTACAAGATGGCAAAAAGTTATCGAACAAAATGATACCTACATACTTTAGTTAAATGTAAATAAACTATATAAAAAAAATGTTTTGAATTTTCTTAAAAAATGCGAAGAAACCCAACCTATTATTATGCTTTATTTGCGGGAATCCCTGAGAATGCGTTTCGTTTTCACGCATAGACAAATGTGAGAGTTGTCATTCGTGTATAAAAGTAAATAACTATCAATGAACTAATCATCATCTAGACCCCCTTACTCCCCCATGTCATCAAAAATAAGCAAAACAGAGATAGGTGCTTATGTAATACTTGAATGGCCCCTTTGTTGTCTGTGTTGTTTTTGTGCTGGTCAATAAATGTTTTTCTTTCTTTCTTATATTAATTTTAATAAAATCTTAACATAATTATTATTGGCATTTAATATCCAGTGCATGCTGGGCCTGTGCCGGGAAGCAAAAAGATAATATAGAATATGCCAGCCCAAAAACATCCCAGGGGTGTTGTAAAACTTAGAGATTTGGTGTAGACCAATACCTCAGGGCACCCAAATTGTAGAGGGCAAACCACCAACAACAGCTAATTTAAAGAGGGTTGATGTGAGGCTGGCCAAAACCTTGAGCAGTATGGATGATATGAATGAAAATGGAGTGGATGGCTTGGTGTTGTCTAACTGATATAAATGGAATAGGAAACATACTGCACCGACCTCAGATAAACTGGGAAATGGGCTGGTATTTAAAATACATTTTCTATATTCCTTAGTAATAATTTAAATTATTATTTCTTACTTTTTTCTTGGTTATGTTGATAACAGTGGTAATGCCAAAGACACCATCACTGCCATCATCGTCATCATCATCTTCATCATCCTGTCCATTGTCCAAACACTGTTTTACAACACTTCCTATATAGTTTTGAGCTGTAAACATAATATAACATTATTTAAAAAAAAAATTGAAATGCTGATGAGGGATGTATAGCATTTATGTTTAATAAGAAATATGGATGTGGATGGACTCAAATTGAGCTAACAAAGAGAAAGATATGTTGTGCCAATCCCTGCTTAGAGTGGGGTAAAGGCACGAAGAAGAGAATTATTTGGTATTGTATGACTTTGTACTGGTAAAACTGTTTATCTGATACATAATGAGAAATTTCTAATTTAACAATAGTTACAGTTCAAAATTTTCCTGTTGTAAGTATGTTGTTATTAACTCAATATTAACAAAATTTATCAGATTTTTGGTAATGCCAGTGGGTATGGAATCCTCTAAATTGAATAGTTAAATATGTATGCTGATATTATTGACTAACTAAAGAGATGTGAAAGAAATTTACTAATAAAACCACTAATTTTATACATTAAGGCATAATGTTCGACGGTCGTCTTGGTCAAATGCTCAGATTGCTGGATATTGGCGAAGAGGTCCCGGGTTCGAATCCTGGTAGGCGCAAATTTTGTGATGATCACAAATATTTGTTCCCGAGTCATGGTTGTGTATATGTTTATGTAGTATATTTTTAACATTTATATACATATTTTAAAAATATGTCCGTCATCTAGTATCCATAACACAAGTGCTTAGGATACTTACTTTGGGCTAGATGATAGGTGTGAGTGTTAAATAATAAAAAAGTCATAATGACACATAAATATCAATTATAATACTTACATATAATAATTTCGGCCAGTGCACCTAAATCAACATTTGACTTAAGGAAAAGTTGTCTGAGAAGCTGTTTTATACCATGGTAGTCACAATCTTCGGGATTCCGGCCCTCAAAGTCTGCCTGCAGTTCCTAATAATACACAGATTAAAACAATAACAAGCATTCATAAGATTAATTCTGAGAATAGTATAACATTATTATATCTTGTTATTTTATTTGAGCATTACTTAAATTTAATCAGAAGAACTCGAAAGTAAGAAGATAAGCCGGTTGGTAATTATGTCATAATAATAACTTCTTCTTCTTTCCGTTGATGGCAACAAATTATTCAGTATACTTTGCCAGTCGCAAGTTTTTGCTTAGTTCAATATTCTCACTTTGTTTGACTCTGATTTAGCCATTGAGTATCGTGAAAGTACAAGAGCATATTGTGGTAAGGCATAATAATATTTTCTCTAATGAAATTCACAACATGACGCAAGAATGATTTTAATCAAAGATTAAATTCTTATGATTTTATTAATCTGCTATTTTATTAATTAGGTAAGGATCTTAAAAAGTTATGAAAACACAATATTTAAGACACGCCATGTGCCTTTAGGTTAGGATTGTTACTTACTTTATCGCCGATGTAGTTTCCATCAGAGTCAAAGTCAGAATCTCTTTCACTTCCAGACTCCTGTCCGTCCTCACTATCACTGTCAATATTTTCGACTTCCTTACTTCTTTTGTTAGACATTTTAATCAAAATAATTCTATCAACAAAACGAACAAAGCCAAAGCCGCCGTCGCCTGTCTGACACTGACAATTTATTGACATCAAAAAGAAAACAAACAGGAGTGTTTGGCGCGTTTCGTGGTGTCAGTCAGATTTATTTTCACTAATTCAAAAATTGTTACAGAGTGGATTTTGTGCAGTAAAAGTGGTGTTATTTTGATGCACAAGCATCCGTGTTGATGTGCAATTATGCAGAATCATCGAAAATAAGTCTCCTGATGTGTTTGATGTTGTGGTGAAGATCACTATAAAAAGTGGTTTTATCCATTTCATCAAGCACCATCATTAACTCTGTTACCATTCAATTCGCGCCAAGCATTCCCTAGATGCGTTAAAATATGTGGCACCCATATTTTAACGTAAAATTCATTTCATTCATACATTTCACCCACTCATTATTTCATAAGACTACAGATAAAATATACAATAAAGACTTGGCTGTATGGGCTAGACCCTTTGCCTTCCCTAAAATATAGGGAGAATTTAAAAAAAAAAGAAAACAAACAATTTTGGAGGAGTGTTTGGCGCGTTTCGTGGTGTCGGTCAGATTTATTTTCACTAATTCAAAAATTTGTTACAGAGTGGATTTTGAGCAGTGAAAGTGGTGTTATTTTGATGCACAAGCATCCGTGTTGATGTGCAATTATGCAGAATCATCGAAAATGAGTCTCATGATGTGTTTGATGTAGTAGTGAAGATCACTATAAAAAATGGTTTTATCCATTTCATCAAGCATCATCATTAACTCTGTTACCATTCAATTCGTGCCAAGCACTCCCTAGATGCGTTAAAATATGTTGCACCCATATTTTAACGTAAAATTCATTTCATTCATACATTTCACCCACTCATTATTTCATAAGACTACAGATAAAATATACACTAAAGACTTGGCTGTATGGGCTAGACCTTTTGCCTTCCCTAAAATGTAGGGAGAATTAAAAAAACAAACAATTTTGTTTTTTTTATTATTTTTTAACAAAGAGTCTACTTCGCACAGCCATGTCTGAAGTTTTATTTTTCTTGAATTTTACATTAAAGCAAGGATGTCATACGTTTCAAAAATTCTTTTCGCAAAGGCGGTATCTGACCCATGTTTTCAGTATTTCGGCAATATGGTGAAACTAATTTCATGCCTAAATCTAGTCATTTATTTTTCATATTTGTAATACCGCCAAAGAAATAGGGGTTAGCAATAATAAAGTATATATTTAGCTTTCTTTTCAATTCGCGATTGCACTGATCGGACGTGTTGTGTTAATTTTATTCCAAATTTTTATAAATTGAAAGTGCCTCAGGGCTTCGCCCCATCACGCGGAGCGCGCGCGAAGGTTCTTCTCCGGAGCCTCCAGCATCGGATGTGTATAGAAAAACCTTTTTGTGATTTTATGATTTTCGAGCGGGGTTCGAACCGGATCCCGCCGAGTGAGTCGTCCGAGTTCGCCTGGTTGACCGTTGGGCCACGAGCACACTTCGCGACGCAACAAAATTCGCAATCAAGTTCTACTAACATTTACCGTCGCTGAGCATTTGTACATATTCTACTGACTAGTAGGATTGCTATTGAGTTATCACAGGCACTCAGTATCTCCTAACTGTGGATCATCGCATGAGAGGACTCGCAGATTATGGTGAAATTGCAATATAAACAATTTTTTTACCATGTCCTGTAAAGGTTGTTTCATCGATGCTAAGGCTAAGAAATTATTGAAGTGCAGGGCATGCAAGTCTTCTTTTTGTCTGACATGTCTTAATATCTCGCCAGGACAACGGCCTCAAAATCAGGATTTTGTCGACCCTAGCAAGTGTCCTTTATGTTCGAACATTACTCGACGCAAAATATCCGAAAACACACCAGTGCGAGCATCTGTGGCGGAATCTACTTTACACGATTCCATAAATATGTCATGTGATGATGTTCCAATTGACGTATCTTTGTGTACTACGCAACCTTCCGTCGGCATTACCTTGGAGAAAATGAGTGTGTAGGCTACTCTCCTACATTTATTTAGTTTATTTATAATAATTACATATATTATTAAACTATTTATCATTGTATCTATATATTACACATAAAATAAATAATCACCTATACAACCTATTTATGTAACTGACGTGCACCCCGCGCCGCATCGCGTTGCCTAGCAACGAATCAACAAGGTCTCGAAATTACACCACGACGCGAAGTGCACGTTGCTCTCTCTTAAATATTAATTGTAGATTCTTTTTTAATGTAAATTGTGTATTTGTGTGTGTATATGTTATTCCTCTACTGGAGAACCAAAAATATAAGCTTTGGACTGTTATACTGTGAGTTGGATTATTCATTTACTTTTCACACACCAAAATACCAAATTGGTGACCCCGTAAATTTCAATATGGAGAATGAACAACGTTCACGCGTCTCTGATCTGGACAATAGTGAGGGACAAGTGTCGACTAAGAATATCGATGTTTTTAAAGTCGGCGTCAGAGTTCCGCCTTTCTGGCCGGAGGAACCCGAAATCTGGTTCGCACAAATTGAGGGGCAGTTTGCTTTAGCTGGGATAAATAGTGACGCCACCAAATTTAATTACGTCATCGGTCAACTGGATAACCAGTATTCCAGGGAGGTCAAAGACATAATAATATGTCCACCAGCAACCGACAAGTATGAGAAGCTAAAGTCCGAGCTAATCAAGCGTCTGTCAGCTTCCAATGAGAAAAAGCTGAAGCAACTGCTCATGCACGAGGAGCTCGGAGACAGGAAACCCTCACAATTTCTCCGCCACCTCAAGAGTCTCGCTGGCGCCAATGTTCCGGACAATTTCCTGAGGACGATTTGGATCAGCCGACTGCCGCACAGCATTCAAACCGTCCTTGCTGGTCAGCCAATTACCGCGCTGTTGGAAGACCTGGCGGACCTGGCCGATCGAATTAACGAGTTAGCTGCTGCATCACCATCTACATCTGCTGTTAGCGTCAACCAGGCGACGTCTAACTCGGCATTAAGCGACCTGGTCAAAGAGGTTGCCGAACTACGAAGGCAATTTAGTAATTTGGCTATGGAGAGGAATGGCAGACAACAGTCCCGCTCAACTGGCCGTACTCGTGACTCAAGCACATCATCGCCGAGGCAAAAACGATCGCAGTCTAGTTATCGCAAGTTTCCAGTATGCTGGTACCACAACAACTTCGGTGCTGATGCCCGCAAATGCATCCGCCCTTGCGACTACAAAGCGGGAAACGCCACGGGCGATCAGTAATGGCGACTGACGATTGCCCTACATCTGCTGCTGGTCGCCTCTTCATTGTGGATCGAACTTCGAAGACGCAATTTCTAATCGACACCGGTAGCGATTTGTGTGTCTTCCCCCGTTCCATG
Source organism: Cataclysta lemnata (assembly GCA_963931975.1). Classification (NCBI taxonomy): domain Eukaryota; kingdom Metazoa; phylum Arthropoda; class Insecta; order Lepidoptera; family Crambidae; genus Cataclysta; species Cataclysta lemnata. The sequence goes on along the minus strand of OZ008361.1, from coordinate 4,386,891 downwards.
CTGAGTGATCATCGTACCTGTACGGACTATAAGTTGTGTGCCGCAAACGGTTCTAGTATAAGTACTTATGGCTATGTGTATTTTAACTTAGATTTTGGCTTACGCAGAGTTTTTACCTGGCGTTTTGTTGTTGCCAATGTCACCAAGCCCATAATAGGCGTAGATTTTTTAAATCATTACAACCTTATTGTAGACATTCGCAACAAACGTCTTTTAGATAATACGACATCTGTTTCTGCTATTGCTAAGCTAGCTAATTGTAATTTGTATTCTGTCAAGGTTATGACTGGCGATTCGCATTTTCACAAATTGCTTGATGACTTTCCTGATATTACTCGACCCACTGGCATACACCGCATGATACCATACAACACCGTTCACCACATCCGCACAACACCAGGCCCTCCGGTTTCCAGCACACCTCGTCGCTTAGCTCCGGATAAACTTAAAATAGCCCAACAGGAGTTCCAGTCAATGATCGCCAGTGGAACTGCCAGACCTTCCGAGAGTCCTTGGTCTTCGCCGCTGCATCTGGTGCCAAAAAAGGACAACGGCTGGCGTCCTTGTGGTGATTACCGCATGCTCAACGCCCGAACCGTGCCTGACAGGTACCCGATTAAACATATACACGACTTCGCGCATAATTTGGTGGGATGTAAAGTGATTAGCACGATCGATCTTTTGAAGGCATATAATCAGATACCTGTCAGTCCGGACGACATCCCGAAGACAGCGATTACTACCCCTTTCGGTCTGTACGAGTTCCCATTTATGACTTTTGGACTTCGAAATGCGGGTCAGACCTTTCAACGCTTCATGGACGAGATCACCAGAAGCCTAGATTTTGTCTATTGTTATATCGATGATATTCTGGTGTTCTCGAAGGACGAGTCTCAGCACGAGGAGCACCTGCGCCAAGTCTTCGGCAAGCTGCAGGAGTACGGTATGCTCATCAACGTTTCCAAGTGCGTCTTTGGGGCAAAGGAGGTAACTTTTTTAGGATATTCCATCTCACAAGACGGCTCTCGACCCTTGGATTCTAAGGTGAAGGTGATCAACGAGTTTCCCATTCCCACCAGGGTACAACAACTTAAAGCTTTCCTTGGTATGATCAACTTTTACAGGCGTTTTCTTCCTAGAGCTGCCGCGATTCAAGCTCCATTACATGCATTGTTGACAGGTGCAGTCAAAGGCTCTCATCCAGTAACTTTGACAGGAGAAGCATTAGCAGCCTTCGATGCGTGTAAGAAGAGTCTTGCTGACGCTGCTTTGCTTGCCCACCCCGACTGTTCCGCCAAACTTGCCCTGGTGACTGATGCCTCTGATAGGGCTCTTGGCGCGGTCCTCCAACAGTGTAAAGATGGTGCGTGGCAGCCCTTAGCATTCTTTTCCCGTAAGCTCAGCCCATCCCAGGTCAAATATTCTCCATACGATCGGGAACTGCTGGCGATCTATGAGGGAATCAAATATTTCAGGCACATGCTCGAGGCTCGGCATTTTATCGTCTATACTGACCACAAACCGATCAGTTTCGCTTTCCACGAAAGGAAAAAGAACTGCTCGCCACGGCAGTATAGACATCTCGACTTCATCTCCCAGTTCACCACCGACATCAGGCATATTTCCGGTAAGGATAACGTAGTTGCCGACACCTTATCTCGGATAGAAGAACTGGAATCGCCTGTCAGCCTCGAGGATGTAGCCAAGGGTCAATCATCCGACCCCGAACTTCAACAACTCTTTTCTGGTAGTTCTTCCCTGCGCCTCGAAAAACTTCAGGTACCTGGTAGTCGTATACCTCTGTACTGCGACGTAAGTACACCGACACCCAGGCCCTATATCCCAAAATTTTACCGTAGGCAAGTTTTTCGTAGTTTGCATTCACTCAGTCACCCAGGCACTACCACTTCTGCCAAGATCGTCGCAGAAAGATTTGTTTGGCCTGGGATGAGGAAAGATTGCCGGGAATGGGCTCGCAATTGTCTGGCATGTCAACGGGTCAAAGTGAATCGCCACGTCAGCGCTCCTCTTGGCAATTTCAATTTGTCCCGTGCACGTTTCATGCACATTCACATTGACCTTATTGGTCCTCTCCCGGTCTCTGAGGGATATCGGTATTGTCTAACGGCTATTGACCGATTTACACGGTGGCCGGAAGCAGTACCGATAGCCGACATAACGGCAGAAACTGTCGCTAAGGCCCTTTTATCATCCTGGATCGCTCGATTCGGATGTCCTATTGACATAACCACAGACCGAGGTCGTCAATTTGAATCGGCTTTATTTCAGTGTTTGTCTAAGATATCCGGATTCGTGCACAAGCGGACGACAGCATACCATCCAGCGTGCAATGGTTTGGTGGAACGGTTCCACCGACAGCTCCACTGTTTTTTTTCTACTATTTTTTTTTTCTTGGACACACGGGTTTTCGGTATCTAGCGTCTTGACGATTCATAAGTGTATTGTAATCATACCAGATATGAATAAATGAATTTTGACTTTGACTTTGACTTTGAGCTAAAAGCCGCTATAGTTTGCCATAGTAATGACAGGTGGACAGAGGTCTTGCCATTAGTTTTGTTGGGCATCAGATCTTCTTTCAAGGAAGATTTACAATCATCTTCTGCGCACTTAGTTTACGGCGAATCACTTCGACTTCCAGGCGAGTTCTTCCACAACGCATCGGATGGTACTACCGACATATCGGATTTCTCTGCTCTTCTCAGGGCTATAATTCAAAATTTGCGCCCCACACCAGCATCTCACCACGGTCATCCTAAAACTTTCATTTTCAAAGACCTTGCTACCAGTGATTACGTCTTCCTTCGAGAAGATGCATCACGTGGTTCTCTTCAACCTGCATATTCAGGACCTCACAAGGTGTTAGTTAGGGGGGATAAAACGTTCAAAATCGTGTTGAAAGGCAAAGAGGTCACAGTGTCAATAGACCGCATCAAGCCTTCTTTCATACTGACTGATCACAACAACACCCATCATCCCTCACCTGATGTCCAAAGAAATTACATCACTCGTTCTGGACGTCGGGTTAAATTTCCTGATTTTTTATCGCCCTGACGGTCTTTGGAGGGGGGTGATGTAGGCTACTCTCCTACATTTATTTAGTTTATTTATAATAATTACATATATTATTAAACTATTTATCATTGTATCTATATATTACACATAAAATAAATAATCACCTATACAACCTATTTATGTAACTGACGTGCACCCCGCGCCGCATCGCGTTGCCTAGCAACGAATCAACAAGGTCTCGAAATTACACCACGACGCGAAGTGCACGTTGCTCTCTCTTAAATATTAATTGTAGATTCTTTTTTAATGTAAATTGTGTATTTGTGTGTGTATATGTTATTCCTCTACTGGAGAACCAAAAATATAAGCTTTGGACTGTTATACTGTGAGTTGGATTATTCATTTACTTTTCACACACCAAAATACCAAAAGTGAACTTTTAGATAAGAAACTGTCTCCAACATCGAGCTTTATGATGAATCTGCGCACTGCGTTGGTAAAGGATGTGAGGACCATGATAACATCTGAAATTGATACTGTAGTGCAGAAGCTAAGAGACGAATTCACCGTTACTACCGATTTCATTGTCAATGATCAAAAGGATATTAAGTTTGCAATCGAGGATAAGGATAAACAGATTAAGGCACTAGAATCAGAGTCTCGTCGCTTACAGGAGGAGATGCGATCATTTTCAGTTCTAGACTCTGGGACAGCTTGAAGTTCTACGTTACGATCCCTGGAATATTTTTCCGAAGTAGACAAACGATTATTGAACTTCAAGCTGTCCCAGAGTCTAGAACTGAAAATGTTCAGACAATTTTTAAGAATATATGCAACACCTTGGGCCTCTCACTGTCGGATAACGATATCCATGCCTGCCGCCGCGTTGCCAAAATGGACCCATCCTCCAAAAGACCTAGAAATATTCTTGTTACTGTGGCTTCTCCCCGTGTTCGTGACGTGATTCTTTCTGCAGCTCAACGTTTTAACAAAGCTCACCCCACAGCTAAACTCAACTCATCACACGCTGGCATACAAGGAGAGACTCGTGGAATCTACGTCTGCGAGCATCTGTGTGCTGTAACTAAACAAATATATGCAGCGGCCAGGGCGTTTGTAAAAGAGAGTTGCTACAATTATGTCTGGGTGAGATATGGAAGAGTATATGTACGCAAGGCAGATAACACTAACGCTGTATTCATAAAAAGTCTGGAAACCTTAAAAGGTCTGTAGCACCCGCGTTATCTTGTTTGCCTACTTTTATAACCTTTTTGCATTATATTAATGAGCCGTTGTGTAATTTCTTAAATAGTACTAGTTTATTATCAAAATGTAAATCGAATCAGATCGAAAATTACTAACCTTAATCTTAACGCATTACTAACTAATTATGATATCATATATTTAACCGAAACAAATTTAAATGACAGTGTATTCGACGGTGAACTTCTCGATGTAAGATATAATATTTTTCGCAGAGATAGATTCAGTACATCGGTTGGTTCTCGTAAGGTAGAGGGCGGTGGTGTTATGATAGCTCTTAAGAAAGACATAGAAGTAGTCCGCCACCCCCTTTGGGAGAGTAGTTTCGAGGATATTTGGCTTACTATAAAGTCTAACGAGTACAGTTCATTACACATTTGCTTGTGCTATTTGCCTCCTGACTTGCCATTCATCGATGTTAATGTTTCTACAATAACTGCCAAAGTGTTATTTTAAATAGAGGAACTGACGCATTTCTGATCTTAGGTGATTTCAATGCCCCTAATATAGGTTGGACAAACTCGTGTACCTCTGACTCATGCTTTTCATTTGATGGTAAAGCGATTGATAATAAGTCCCGTGCTTTGTTGGACACTGTTACTTTGTGTGGCTTAACTCAGCATAATTACGTAGCCAATAGTAATAATCGTTTGCTGGACCTGGTTTTTACATCAGGTATAAATAATGTTATGGTAAATGACTCGGACCCACTAAGCCATTTAGATAAGCATCATCCATCGCTTGCCATTAATGTTACTGGTATTTCTCTCCCACGTAACATGATACATAACCCGAAAAAATATTTCAACTTCAATAAATGTAACTATGAGAAAGTCAAATCGGAACTTAATAATATAGTTTGGTCGGAGGTCCTTGTTTGTGAAAGTGTTGACGGACAGGTGGATATTTTCTATGATATTTTGATGCGAATAATCAGAGATAATACACTATTTACTGAGCTTAGAAAGAAATCATACCCCAAATGGTATTCAAAGGCGCTGATAAAATGCTTGAAAGAAAAAAAAAATATCATGCTTTATTCAAAAAATATAGTAATCCTAGGGACTATGATGTTTATTCAATGCTCCGCGCTCGTTGCAAACGTCTCATTAGGGATTGTCATAATAAGTATATAGTTGAGGTAGAATCGGGACTGAGAGATGATATAAAAAAATTCTGGCGGTTTATAAAAGAAAAAAAGTCAAAGCCTGATATTCCCTATACTATTATATACGACGGTAAAGCTTACTCTGGTGGTCGTGAAGTGTCTAATCTGTTTTCCTTATATTTCGGCTCTGTCTTTGATAACCATCACCATCCTGATGGATAACACATACAATTTGCGTACGTGTAATGTCATGGCATCCAAAGAGAATACAATACTACGTAATGGCATCCATAGTCATCAGTGAGAATGACATTGAAGAAAAAATTAAAAAATTAGATTCAACTAAAGGCGCCGGTCCTGACGGAATACCTCCAAATTTTTTGAAAACGTGTTGCAAGGAGCTATTGGCACCATTGTCTATACTGTACAATGGTTCTTTGCGTTCTGCCACATTTCCTTCGCTTTGGAAGACTGCCCATGTAATTCCTGTTCATAAGTCTGGAGACAGATCAATATGTGAAAATTACAGGCCTATTAGCATATTATCATCTTTTGCAAAGTTATTTGAAGTCTTAGTTTATGACCATATTTATTACCATATCTCACCGATGTTGTCTGAAAAGCAACATGGTTTTATCAGAGGTAGATCGACTGTTTCTAATCTTTTAGCCTATAAAAACAGTCTTTGTTCTGAATTTGCTAAGCAGGGACAAACAGATGCCATATACACGGACTTTAGCAAGGCTTTTGATAGGGTTAACCATGGATTACTGACTCACAAGCTATCTTCTTATGGTATTCATGGTCAATTGCTTCGATGGATAACGTCTTACCTTGCAAATAGGACTCAACTTGTGGCCATTAAAGGATTCTTATCTTCCCCTACTCGGGTAACTTCTGGCGTTCCACAGGGATCACACCTTGGACCGCTTTTCTTCATAGCGTTTATTAATGATTTGATCGAATCCTTAACATGTTCTTCCCTTTTGTATGCGGATGATCTCAAAATATTTACCCCCGTACATGATATTGCTGATTGTGAACGCTTGCAAAAGGATACGACAATTGTAGCAAATTGGTGCTCTATTAATCGCATGCAACTTAATGTGGCTAAGTGCTCTGTCATTTCTTTCACCAATAATAAAACACGCAAACTCTTGTACACATATACAATAAATGAACAAATCCTGGTGCGGAATTCTGTAGTAAAAGATCTAGGTGTCTTGTTCGATGAAGGTTTGACTTTCCGGCCTCACTACGAACACATTGTGAACCGTTGCAATCAGGTGTTGGGTTTTGTATTGAGGTCTTCTAATGAGTTCAAGAATCCTAAAAGCGTACTACACCTATTCAACGCTATGGTGAGAAGTATTCTAGAATATTGTTGTCCTGTATGGTCTCCTCACTATGTTGTCCACTCTTATAATATTGAGCGCTTGCAGAAGAACTGCTTAAAAATATTATCGTATCGTTGTGGATTCGGTCGCAGTGTGAATTCTTATAAAGAACGCCTAAATAAATTTAATGTTAACACTTTAGATTCTCGCCGCAATAGATATGACCTTCTCCTGTTACATAAAATCGTGCATTCCAAAATTGACTGTCCAAGTTTATTGTCACAAATCTTTTTAAATATTAATTACAGATGCCGTCACCCTAAACCCTTTAGATTAGACGTTTTTAAGAACAATACGTCTTTTTACAATCCCTTGGTCAGAATGCGTCGCCTTTATAATGAAATATCAGCAAAGAACCCCGAAGTTGACATTTTCAACAGCAATTTCTGCTCGTTTCGGAGAAGCATTGATAAAGCTCTGTGGTGTGGTCTTCCTAACTTTTGTATTACGTAGGAATTTTAAATATCATTTATATAAAACGTAATTTGAAAATTGTATAATTTCAGTTATATTATTATTTTATTCTATTACTGAACATTACATTTTTATTTTAATGTAATGTATCTACAATTGTTTAATAATCACAATTTTTATGATATTAGTATTTTATAATTATTTTCAATGTCTATGCATGTTATGTACACTATTAAGGGTTAGGGTCCAGTTCCACGTACAATTATATTTATCCATTTGTTTTTTATGACTGTAACCTGTTTGTGTACTTAAAATAAATAAATAAAATAAATAAATATAGATTTAGCTTAATTACGTTGCAGTTTAATATACATTCAACATTTTTACTTATTTATTAAAAATATGTGTAGCAACTTGCAGACTTTGTATGATGAACCTATGAAATCTACTTGTTTTAAAATAATGAAAAAATAATTAGGAAAGTATAATTATTGCTTGTAAATATTCAATAGTAACGTGAAATACGACCACGAGGTCTTAATAATCTGAAAAACAGAAAAAAATATAATTTAATTACTAAAAATAAATTATTATAATACCAGTGGCCGTACCATGAAGTATTAATGCGATCCAAGTTATCTCACTTTAAAGATGGGAAATGAGTCACGTTTAGAGTTGGTGGTAAGGCCAACAAGTTCTTTGAATGATCGTAAGCTGATTAATATTTATTTAGATTATCCGTCTGTCTCACTTTGCTATTAAGTATTGTTAGTGTAACTGACGGGTAAACTAAAATTTATTTAGTAGGTACATTCAGTACATATCCCACCTCACTCTCACTTACATACCCCACCTCACTCTCACTTACATAGGTACCCCACCCCACCCAGGTAATATCTGTTAGCTGTAGGCATAGCATGGGACGTGGACAAAATCTCTCTCCACCACTTGACTTGTTTCGGGATTTAGTGGGAGTTAAAGCGAGAGGAAAATATGGTCTTTTCCCCGAGGAGATTTTGTCCACATTTTTTTTGTTTGTGTTTGCTACGGGGCCTGTTTGCTATCAGCTTTGTTTAGCCATCTCTCTCACACCTTAACTGTAACACCATGCCAAAAGAGGGACGACTAAACTAGACAAAAACGATAGCAAATATCATTATCGACTTGCAGTGAAATTTGATATATTTTTTAATATATTGGTGTCTTCTTTTTACCTACCGTAGTATAGCTGGATAAAGAAATAACCGAAAAACCATACGTCGTCACGTGTACTTCCTTCTGTGTTCTAAAACAATACAATACAGTCTGTGATTGTGACAAAACTCAGAAAATTATTTACAAAGTAAAAAGATTAGAATGACAACTTAGAATCAATTTCAATAGGTAGGTATCTCACCTGAGAATCATAAAAAGCATTGATTTCTTTATCTTTTGGGACGCTTTGTACCAACCACTGTTGTAAATAGCTTCACAAACATAGCTGCTCTGAAAAGAAATAAAACAGTTTGCTAAAAAAAAAACAGCTTTGCCAAAAATTTTTTTTTTATTATCATTAAAATCTGTTCTCCAGTTACTGCGGGCAGCACCAAGCTTCCCAATCTATCTGCCGCACTCACCCCCGAATACAGAAAGGCTACTTAAATTTTGGACACTGCTTAAAAAGTTAAGTGAACAAATACCTGTCAGAATTTGTATGGAAAAACGTAAATTTTTAAAAATATTTAAATGTTAAGCAGGACTCAAACATTGAGTAGCGTTTCTGTAGGTATTGGGGGCCAGAGACTAGACCAGTACCCCTTATCCCGCTCTAGGCGGGATCGGCACACATGTTTTCTTCTTCCACTCCTCTCTATCCTTCACCAATTTCTTATCCACCCCTCTCGCTATCATATTATCTTAGGTACTATCTAGGTACCTGTTTATTGCCAGAAAATGACAATCCAAAACTAGGTCTAGATTATTAAATTTTATGTCATTAAGTAGTACTGTGTTGCATATTGTTTCGCGCGCGTTTAATACTGTTAAGATAAGATTTTATTGATGGATTTTTTTTATTTGTTTATAAAATGGTATTGTACTTGCATTATGGTAATGATATTTTTATGCTCGCTCGTTTGGTACGGCTGTTGGGAATCGGGTTATGTGGACGCTCCGCCACTGTTAAGTACTCATTAAAGTTAATTGACGTCTTTGGCAGTGTGTCTATAATGAAACGAGTATCTAATAAAACCTTTAATCTGAACCCTGACACATGAAGAGAGATTTACTGCCGCACTCAGAGACATCAATTAACTTTAATGAGTATTTAATGTCAAAAAGTTTCATTCAAATCTAGACCATAGACCGGGTAAGAATAGCGACTAGTTTTGAATTGTCATTTTTTGACGTTAAGTACTCATTAACGTTATTTGACGTCTCTGAGTGCGGCAGTAAATCCAATTACCCAACTAATCCGTCTGGGGCCTTATTTTGCTAATGATTTCGTAATAACCGTCGGTTCTTGGCTTATTTGGATGAACTGTTCATATTATTAAAACTCTGATGGTAAAAGCCCAAAAAGGCTGTCTCCTTTTTGTAAATTCTTTTTAATTTACCAATTTAACTTAAGATTAACCAACATACGGGTTTTTACAATAACATATACACCTACATTTTATTTTATTTATTTAGTTCGTACCTAAGTATGTAATTTGAACATTACTTCAATATTAGAACCATAATCATACTCCCAACCTCTCTTAAGGCTGTCGTACCTACAAGGTGACTGAGGGTTAAGACAGTGATAAGGAATGGGTAGGATCTAATAAGCTCCCCCCTCGTGAATACCCTTTCGGGGATAGTTAGGTGTCAATGTGTGATATAACATGATTACAACCCACCAACCCGCACTGGGCCAGCGTGTTGGGTTATGGCCCGATCTCCCCATATATTCTTCCCGCCATAGGGAAGGCCCGTGCCCCAGCAGTGGGGACATAAGGGCTGGTGATGATTAGGAATTTTATGACCTTTTTTTTTATTTGGTAGCCGTTTTTACCGTTACAAGTTTTGTACCAGTTCAAAAGACATTTTTTTATAGACCGACAAGTCATGCGCGACCCTCCTGCAGTACGAGACGGTGGAGGGGGCGGGGCACTCTAGATGATAGCGGGGGCGGGGGATGCGGTAAGGAGCGAGTTTTACCTCCTCCCTGCATCTCTCCCCCCCCGCTAACATCCTGCCTGAGTGCCCCGACCCCGCCACCGCCCCTCATACCGCAGGAAGGTCGCGCACGAAGTTGTCGGACTACAGGATGGCCAGTCCTTAAAAAAGGTACTTACAGATTCAAGTAGTTTCTGGCCATACAAGCAGATAAGCCATGTTTGCGTCAGGGCCGTGACTAAAAATGATTTGTACACAATCTCGTTCCATTTTTCCGCAACCTGAAAAATTGCATGTGATTAGTGAGCCATTAGTATAGTAGATTTTTTACTAAATTGAGCATTAAATAGATTCTACAATTTACATGATGTTCAAAAATTATTACATACACCGATAAAGTGTTAGAATTTTGGTAGCATTTGAGCATGGTTATAAAATTGTGCCCGTTCAGGCATTCTGTACAACACCTACTAGGCCTAGGCTCTATGTAATTTAAAATATTAGATACGACGATACGATAAATTATTCAAAATGCATTCTACAAGAATACAGTAATTGTACACATTGCCTAGTACAATTGCCTAGGTTCTTACAAAAGGGTAATTTGGTATAAATTAATTATTGGTTTCTACGGTGTTTGCGTTATGCTGGATTACATCCAATTATTGTCAACAATTTCTGATGCTTACTTAAATAGTGCAAGCTAGTAAGAATGTCTATGGTTGTATTAAAAAGGAAGTTTGGCCTAGTGGCGCCCAGCGTGGGGCGAAAATTAAAAAGTTTGTTTGGGTACATACATACATAAATCACGCCTATATCCCCGAAGGGGTAGGCAGAGGTGAACTAGCACCCACGTATCGCTAGTTATGTTAGGTCCCATGTAATAGGTGGCGAGCCTATTGCCATTTATCGGGCACAAAAGTCGCAGTAGGTACATTGCTAGGTGGTATAAGAGGAACGCTGCTGCCCATTCCTCATCACTGATTTATCCTTAGTCGCCTTGTACGACACCCATGGGAGAGATTTGTTTGGGTGGTTGGTAAAAAGCGCTAATCTCAGACACTACTGGTTCAAATGGAAAATATATTTTTGTGTTGGATAGTCCATTTATTGAGGAAGGCTATATAGGCTTTAAAACAACCGACATTAACGCGAGTGAAGCGGCGGGCTACCACTAGTATTTAATATTACAGACACTCACGACAGAACAAAATCCACAGAAGCATATTATGATGGAGCTGTTGAAGAAGTTCACGAGGAGCGCGAAGCTGAACATGTTCTCGACGTCTCCGGACAGCCTGGTGAAAAGGGGCCTTTATTAGATAGATAGATATGTATAATCTCTTCCACACAACCTTAGGATGGACAGGAAATAAAAATCAAAAACAGTTAGGGAAGATGACGACCGATAGCTAAAAACTCAACTAACTTACAAGACACTACTTTATAAGTATGAAAAAAAGAAAAATTTTGTAACTTTAACAATTTCGATTTTGTTTTTTTATTATGAGCCTATTAGATGCCACTGCTGACCAAAGGCATATATATTTAGATTACCAATATTCATTTCAGGAAAGCGAAATTTTTAGGAAGAATCCAATGGAACCTGTCCTGCGTCAAATCACAACTCATTTCGTAACCTACTTCATTATATCGGTCAATCAGCTTCGCGTCAAGCTCGTTCATTTTCTGTGTGTTTCATTCTGTTGCTAGGCAAAACATTTTTTATCATGTCAATCAAATCAAACAGACATAAAATAGATCTTTTTGACCTAGCAACAAATACCTACACAGAAAATCAACATGCTTGACGCCAAGCTGATTGACCGTCTCGGAACCCCATTAATTAGACCGTGACGTTTGACAGAGTTATAAATCATAAGTGTTCTCTTTTCTATAGAAAGAAACGACATTTTTTTCCGGCACTAAGCTGCAAAGGCCTCCATGAAAAATAATAAGACGCCGTGCGCTCTGCATAATATAAAGATAAATGACACTCGATGAATTAGGATTTGTGGAATTCTATGCGAAAAATTAAATTTCAGCAAGCTAGCGTTTCATTTGAAACACAGACACAGATGTGTTTTCAAATTAATAATTTACATACATACATAGATCACGCCTATATCCCCGAAGGGGTATGCCGAGGTGAAATTAACACCCACTTTTCGCCAATTAAGCTAGGTCCCATGTAATAGGTATATTGCTAGGTGCTACATAAATCGCATATTGCTAGGTGGTATTCTTATGCTGCTGCCTATTACACATTGCTGTCTATTGTCTTTACCTTTAGTCGCCTTGTACGACACCCAGGGTAGAGATGGGGGTGGTGATCATTGTATTTTGCTCTACCGTTACCACACGGCTCAAATTTTCAAATGTCAAAATGCTCAAAATTTTAATATAAATTAAATCTGACGCAAATCGTAACGTAATTAACTTTCGCCTTTTATTTGACTTCCAAAATTAATTAAGTACTTCTGTGTAACTCAATATGTACGAACATGTGGTTATTACCTAATTCCTCGTATATTCAGTGGTAAATATTATAATTAAACCCTACAGGCATACCGTTATTTGGCTCAGTCAATTTGTATAAAGACTACCTATCTAAACAATATAATGCGATCTACCCAAAGAACAGGTTTGTTGTATTTATAAGGTCATGTTGAAAACCGATTATACCCGTAAGCCTTTTATTGATGAGACATGATGTGTTAATTAAAGTTCTCGTCCATCTTTTTAGTGCATGTAAACAATATTTTTCACAAAAGTGTCCACTTTGGGCACCCGTCCCCTTATATCTTATTTTAGCCGCCTCCGTGGTCTAGTGGAGTTCCGGTGGGGGTTCACCCACCGGAATTAAGATCCAGGGTCCCTGGTTCTATCCCTAGGGGGGGTACTAATTTGTACTTGTTGTTAATAGTTGGTGGTAGGCCTTCTTTTAAGACCGCCTGGCGAGCTACCACCAAACCAAACAAAATCTGTCGCCAAAAAATAATGTTAACAGCACTATTGTGTTCCGACAACTGTAATAAGGCAGCCAGCCCCTCTGTGGTTGAGGATTCCAAGTGAAGCTCGCTTCCATCTTTGTCCCTTATCGTTACTTACCATCAGCACTCGTAGCACGGGACGTGGACACATCTCCTTCGGGGGAAAGAAAATATTTTCCTCTCACACTAACTCCCACTAAATCCCGGAACAAAACACTGACAAGACGTGGTGGAGAGAGACTTGTCCACGTCCCCGTGCTAGGCCCGCAGATGAGATGAAGGGCAAGAGCTTCCCTTTACAACATAAAAAAAATAATAATAGAACATGTCAGACAGTGATCAGTTTTGATGTTGAGCCTTGTTTGGTGTTTACGAGGCTTTTGTTTGTTGCGCAGATAATAATTATGATAGTAACGTATTTACCTTATTAAAGCGCGATGTCTGGTTATAATGTTAGCCAGCTCCAGTCGGTATTTCCGTTCCCAGGCTGGGTCGTCGAAATTGGTGATCTTCTCGGAGCGGAGTCGTTTCGAAGTGTAGGCCGCTTGGTAATACACAACATAATAAACATACCAACATAAATATCCCCGAAGAGGTAGGCAGAGGTGAATTAACACGCACTTATCGCCAATTAGGTTAGGTCCCATGTAATCTGTGGCAGCCTAATGCCATTTTTCCTGCACATAAATGGCAGGATATATGGCAATATGAATTAAGTTTGGAAAATATTTCTATAGCCTATCTTATAAATATTATATAAAAATATTACCCTATCTTACAAAGATACTAAAGCTTATTAAAGCTTAGTTTGTAGCTGAATATATGAATATATTTTGTTCTATCATATACGAAATTTGGCTTCATAATAATTTAGTTTCCTAAATTTTCTCTACCGCCTTCTTTAGCCTTTAGTCAAACTAGGCACTTCAAAGTTAATTGAAGTTTCTAGTACAATCTTTACGCACGTTGTTTGGTTTTGTTGTGGATTTAATTATGACTTGTAACAATCAAGGGACTATTACGGCCCTACAGTAAATATTGTAATTACGTATTAAATTAGCTTTATTATATTTCTCGACTTTAGGTTTGGTCTAGTTTGGCATAATTTAAAATATAACGGCTTAACCTGCCTTCTGAAGCACGGATATGATGTCGCAGTGGAAGCACACATGTGTCCGCACTACTGAGGCACAGGCCTTCCCCATGGATGAGATAACATAGGAAGAATAGACTAACGAATAGAATACAAACGTCAATATTATGATTATAGCAACCTTGTACTTTCACAATACTGAGTAATTGCAAGCAGAGTCAACTTGGGAAATCATTAAGCTACAAAAGTCCGAGCGGAACACTCGATATTGGCGAAATCATAAAGGAAACGCCAGTGATGATCTAATAAAGGGGAACAATGTAAATGAAACCAATTTGGTCTCGTCGAAATAACCACGAAAATAAACTGACTGAGTCTCGGACTTTGAAGTAGTTTGAAGTTTGTAAACATATTATATTTTTTACAGGAAAGTTTCCTTTTCTGTAAGAAACTTCAGGAACGAGCAAAGAAAAACGTCTGAGTGCTTTTGATAATTTATGCATACATACATACACATACATAAATCACGCCTATATCCCCGAAGCGGTAGGCCGTGAACTAGCACCCACGATTCGCCAATTATGTTAGGTCCCATGGCGAGCCTATTGATATTTATCGGGCACAAAAGTCGCAGTACATTGCCAGGTTGTATAAGAGGAACGCCGCTGCCCACTCCTTATCATTGATTTATCCTTAGTCGCCTTGTACGACACCCACCAGAAAACAGAAGAAGAAGAACTATGTCATTTTTACAGCTTTTCACATATTTGACATGACGGTCGCATGTTGTTTTATGTTTTGTAAGTTTTTTTCATAAATTTGTATTCTATTCGTTCGAATAGATAGGCCCCTTGTCTAGAGGAGGTCTGTGATTGCGATACATTAAGCGGGGCATTCATTACACGGACATGCCCGCCAGACATGTCTGCGCGGACCTTGTTTGTGTAGGCCAGACTGACTGTGACGGTCCTACACTAGGCAAGCCTCTCATAGACATAATAAAAGCGAGGTCCGGCGGGCATGTTTGCGGGCATGTCCGTGTAGTGAATTCCCAGAATAGTGAAGGAGCTAAGTTGTTTCAGATCCCCGTAATTTCTATTCTAACTGCCATAGATCAATAACTGCCTCCTACATTGCTAGATTCTGGTCCATTGCCCTCTCCGATCGTTCGGAAAATGATTGAGTGCGATACGTTTGCTTTACATTCGATTAATTGAGTTTTTACGTTTGCAAGTTAGTTATAGGGCTGCCGGCAAAATGTGTAACCCGTCAAAATAAATTTTGTCTGAAATATCAGTAAAGTATCTAAGCATCCAAAGGTTTTGATATGTTTTTTATATTTTATACATACATACATACATAAATCACGCCTATATCCCCGAAGGGGTGGGCAGAGGTGAACTAGCACCCACATTTCGCCAATCATGTTAGGTCCCATGTAATAGGTGGCGAGCCTATTGCCATATATCGGGCACAAAAGTGTCGCAGTACATTGCTAGGTGGTATAAGAGGAACGCTGCTGCCCATTCCTCATCACTGATTTATCCTTAGTCGCCTTGTACGACACCCACGGGAGAGATTTGGGGTGGTGACAATTGTATTCTACTTTGCCGTCACCACACGGCCAATGTTTATTTTATGTAGCAGGTATTTATTATTTAGTATTGTTAACACAAGTGCTTTTACTTACTTTTGGCACAGAATATAGATGTGCTTTTGCCTAGAGGATAGGCGTGGGTGTAATTTTTTTTGTAAGTTTACGAACGGATGGTGTAAGCTACACCGTTATTATTTATTTATTTTATTTATTTATTTATTTATTTACTTCTCAATACATTTATCATTACAGGTATCAATACCTAATTCGATAAAGCAGCATACACATAAAATAAGAATAAAAAGATCTACATTTTATAACATATAACGTATAATGTAATTTTTTTGAATTCGCTCATAGAACATGAAAATATGTCTAACATTTCTGTGACCAAGTTGAGTGTATGTAGAGACCGCGTCAATGGCGCTTCCTTCAAGAGATTGGTCCGGCCGAGCGGCACTGCCAGCAGCCGAGGCCTCCGCCGTCGACCCATGTAATTATCGGGTACGTTTAGGTGTATGCTGGCCAACACCTCTGCGTTGTATATTTTTCCAATCAATAGAGAAAACATATACCGTGCTAACATTAATTCTCTTCTTACTCTTAGTTCGTTGTATCCCACCATGCCCAAGATAAAGAGTGAGGGATACATTAATGGGTAATACGGGTACACTCTATATTGTTTGAAATATAGGAATCTTAAAAATTTTCTTTGTATACGCTCTAGCATGATCGTATATTTAACCTCGTGAGGCGCCCATATTACGGAGTTTGTCTCTAATTGGCTCCTAATTAGAGCATTGTACAAAATGGTAATAGCTTTAGCGTTACTAAACCCACTAGCTGTACGCAATATGAACCCAAGCCTACGGAATGCTTTTTTACAAATATCCATGATGTGTTCCCGAAAAGTAAGCTTAGACGTTAGTCTCACTCCCAGATCTTTAACTTCCGTCACCCGCTTCATAGGTACTTCATCCACAGTGTAATTGTAGCAAATAGGAGATTTTGACCTTGTAAACGAAATCGTCAAGCATTTCAATTTATTGAAATGCAAGTTATTTATTTTGCTCCAAGCTACCACCCTATCAATATCCGCCTGCAGTATTTCTGCGTCAAGAATGCTTTTTATTGGTAGGAACAGCTTTAAATCATCTGCAAACAGCAGATGTTAGCGGTTTTTATAACACGTGACAGATCATTTATCATTATGATGAACTCCATCGGCCCCAAATTGCTACCCTGACTTACCCCAGTCAAGGTTACATATAAGTGAGACAAATGACCAGCAAAATCTACATACTGATACCTATCCCTCATATAACTGGCAAAAAATCTAAGCAATTGAGGTGTGAATCCAACAGCTGCTAACTTCCCCAGCAAGATGTCGTTATCCACCAGATCGAACGCCTTCTGGAAATCGAAGTACGCGGCGTCTACCTGTAACCCTTGATCTACCATTGGCGTAATTTGAGACATATAAGTGAGTAGGTTACTAGTTGTACTATGTTTTGGAACGAAACCATGCTGTGCACCAGACATCTGAGGACTCTGCTGTGCTAAGATAGATTTTTGTAATGCCGATTCGAATATTTTCGCCGGAGTTGAAAGTACCGCAACTGGCCTATATCCTTTTACATCTGTGCTTGCTCTTCCCTTGGGGACTGGAGTGACTCGGGTAATTTTCCAACAATCTGGAAATGTTGCCGATCTTAAACATATATTGTATATATGAAGAAGAGGTGAAGAGAATATCATACGACAGTCCTTAAAGATAAAAGCCGGAATGCCATCTGGTCCAGCCGACATTTTCGGTTTGATTCTCCTCAAAGCCTCTTCAACGTCAGTAATCCGAAAGCTCGATAAATGGATCCGTGCAGCATCGGTCGCGTTTCCTGATGCAGAAACTGCTGCGTCTATGTTTAATTCAGGTTGTTTCGTACCGTAAACAGAATGAAAATAATGAGCAAATTCTTTACTGCTTTCTTCCGCTGTCAATATCTTTCCATCCTTAATAATCGATTGTATATTTCTTTGTCCATTTTTTTGTTTAATATAATGCCAAAAAGATTTAGGATCTTCTACACAGTTGCTCTGAACACGGTAGATGTATTGTTGATAAGCTAAGTTAATCATCTTTTTTACTTTTGCCCGACTACAAGAAAATAATTCATAATCTCTTTTACATTTTGTTAATTTGTACCTTTTGTGTAACCTGCCTTTTTTGCCTAATTCTAGAATAATATCTTTTGTGTACCAATTTGGATAGATATATCTATTTTGAGAGATGTTATTATTTTGTCGTTTCTTTGGTACACACTGATCAAATATATTATTTATAGTATTATAAAAAAAAAATAAAGCACCTTGCAAATCATCAATATCATATAGTTGGGACCAGCTGATAGTCGATAAATTATAATATAGCAAAGGAAAATCCGCCCTGTAAAAGTTCCATCGAGACTGAATTGGCTTTGACTCACTCTGTTTATTTTGTACGTCGTCGGCATCAGCACCATCTTCCAACGTAACGCGGCGCAATTGTTTAAGGCTCGAGTGCGGGCAAAGGTCGAGGGCAGCTGACCTCAGCCGTTATATAACGTTAAATTATATAACGGCTGTTAAACTGTTTTCTTTGACACATACGTTTCCAATTGTTATTTCATTGACCATTCATGAGTATATGAATAAACCATGTTTTCATTTTCATTTTACATCATCACCAGATCTTTAAATTCCCCACTGCTTGGGCACAGGCCTTTCCTTTGGATGGAAGAATATAGGGAGAACAGGCCATAACCCACTACGCTGGCCCAGTGCGTGTTGGTTGGTTGCTAATGACCCCGGCACATGTTTGAAACGCGACGCGACTCCACGTGTAGACGCCGAACAGCCGGTGTCGCTTCGGATGTTCAGTGTGTTTCTGTAGGCCTATTCCCTAACTTTTTTGACAGTTGAAAGTGATTACCACCGAACTATTTACTAATACATTGCTGTTATCACAGGACAAGTGTCACAATAGTATTATAGTAAAGTAGTAATGGATACGTAAATAGTTCGGTGATCATCACTTTCAACTGTCAAAAAAAGTAAGGGAATAGGCCTTCAGGTCATAGAAAACCAATACATTTGATTCGAATCAACACGCGTCGCGTTGCATCGGGTCGCGTGGTGTTTCAAAAATGTGTTTCTAACATAATACTCACCCAGTGGATATTCCGGCTTGAGTTGCTGATCAATGGGCACGTATATCAGTTTCTTGATCCTCACAGACAGGAGGTCGAACTGCGTCGTGATGTGGCACAGATATATGCAGAAGAGCAGGTCCCCGCACAGCATGAACCAAATAGTTATCAGCGCTGGGACAGACGATAATTTATTTACAAACATTATCACCTTCTTATGTATACAAGGTGTTTGGTAATGGGGTATCAAGCCGACACCTACCCATGCTAACATAGTCATATAACACGGCTTGATACCCCATGTACCAAACACCTTGTATAAACCCAAAGAGAGTTGGTGTCAGGTAGTCGGCTGGCTGTAAAACCTAAGTCAAAACCTTGAGCAGTACACAATCACCTTCTCTGTTCATCGGCCTCTTGACAAGGGCCTTTCCGTATATTTCCTAAATATTAATTCATCACTAGCATATTTCCAGTGTGATAGATGATATGAGTCAAAAGGGAGTGGATTCCCCTTTCAGTGACTTTGAGCAAATTGGAACCAGAATTTACCTATAGATTTTGACATTGCGCTCATTATTTGTTCATCAGTAGCGACACCCCAACGGATCAGGTTTGTCGCACTGTACTGAATTTTTATTCAAAGAAATGGCAAAATAGGCTGTGGTACCATTTCATTCAATAAAAATTCAGTATTTCCAAAGGTGTTGGGCCTAATGCAGAAATTTTTTTTCCAGGCTTTGATGTTCCAATGAAGTGCGCATAAAAATATACAACGCGACATCTTCCGTAGCCGGTTTCTTCATAAAAACTTTACATCTCAAATGCGGAGAAAGGTTTCCTAAAAGGATTTCGAGATAAAAACTTTATGCGTATACAAATTAAACGGCCCACGTAAAATAAGAAGTATATTGAGTGGTGTGATAGCATAGGTACACTTTTTAGGGAGTGAATGACTTGTGACTGGAGGTAAAACGCAACATTGAGGCGAATAACACATTGTGGAAGTGTGGGTAAGTTTTGTGAACTTATGATTTTCTTCAACAAGTACTGTAGACAGCACGTCAGGTTAGGTTATGATAAATTTTCGCAATCGACTTTCTTCTTCCTTATAATTAAGGTTGGCAGTAGTTTGGGCATTTGACAGCGTTGTATAGTTTAAAGTGCTCTTGATTGTACCTAATTTACGCGGAGTTTTTATATATTATCTTGTTCAACCACACCAATATAATCCCGCCTAGTGAAATCACCAAAAATAACAAAATGCACACATTATTTGTTCCCCAAGGTAAAGGTGTTAAAACGCCTCTGACTGTGTCTTGTAGGCCTATTCGCTAACTTTTTTTGACATTTGAAAAGTCAAAGTCAAAGTCAAAATTCATTTATTCATATCTGGTATGATTACAATACGCTTATGAATCGTCAAGACGCTAGATACCAAAAACCCGTGTGTCCAAGAAAAAAAAAAATAGTGGAGTGCGCAGCATGCCTCAGTCTGTAATGATAGGTCTCCCAAACCCGCCCACGCCCCGATCCGCAACGAAGCGCCGACCCTGCCGCGTTCAATACCAAGATGGTACTAAACGCATCAGGGCCCAACGCTCCGCTAGCAGAACGGCACGCAAATAGGCTGTAGAGAAACCCTCCATTGTCAACGAGTTATGACATTGCAGGTACATTGTAAATTATGCACCAAATACAATCCCACAACTCGCCAATCACATAAACCGACCATCACATAATTCCGCGCACTACCAATCAACCCCCCAACCCCCACCCTACCTATACGGACACACAAGTTTTCAATATCTAGCGAAAAATCTATGCCATCCGTTCGTAAGCTACCGGGAGGCCCTGTTCTGAGAAGAATGGGCAAGAAACTCAGTCGGGTATTTTCCTCCCTTAGTTACATATATAATATATAATCTAAATTCAATGAAAATTTAATGAAAATGAAAGATGTCAATAGCTTTAACGTCAAGTAATAATAATTAGAGTCACAATTTCTGAAGCTATCAACATCCTTCATTACAGACAGAACAGCATATTAATCATCGATTATATAAAAATAAAAGTTATTTATTCCAAACATCCTTGTCATCTAGATAATCCTGAATTTTATAGTATCCTTTTGCCATTAGTACTTTTTTTACATAAGGCTTAAATTTGTGTTGAGGCAGTTCAGTCAAAGATCCTGGTATCTGATGAAAGTGATGATCACCGAACTATTACTTATTCATTACTGCTTTCACAGGACAAGTGTCAAAATAGCGTTATAGTAAAGTAGTATTGGATCAGTAAATAGTTCAGTGATCATCACTCGCAAGTGTCAAAATAGGTTAGCGAATAGGCCTACTGTTCCCAGTTCATCTGTGGTTGGCGCATTATGTTTGCTCTTCCATCAATGTAGGTCTGACGTCATCAAGCCATCCTCTGCCTTTAGATTTATTTATTTATTCACCTCACCACAAACAAGAATACAAAAGAAGGGTTTCACGTGTAAAAGTAATGAAAGGACCATGTAGAGAGACTGATGAACGTGTGCCTATTGCGATGCAAACGAAAATCGGAATTACTGAGTGCTTCGATTCATCGTTATTATAACCCAAAATGTTTCTAACCCAAAACTTTTGATAAGACTAAATAGTGAAAAGACACTATGGTACGATTCAAGCATAAGGACATTAATGTTTCAATTTTTTTTGCCCCCTTTTTGTAACATATTATGCAATTTTCTATGTTCAAATAAAAATAGGAGGTATTTTCGTTTAGCAAACTGTATTGTGTATCGGCTTTATTAATAAACACGCTTTAACTATAGACTAGTTACTCAGTGTTTTGTCTCTTTTCCTCGCATTCAAAATCATGTTTGTGAGACGAAGTCAAAACGCGGGATAGCTATACCATGTTTACTATCAGTTTATTAATAAGACGGTATAAGTTTATCAGCCACGATGACATTATAAGTAACGACACCAAAGTTGGTCTTGAAAAAAAATAGCAACCCCAAAAAATCACCGAAAGTTAGGTATTTTTCTTCATTGTTTTCTTGCCGTAAATTCCGGTACATAAAACTGATTGATTGATGAGTCGGGCTGCGGAGAGTATATAGATTGATCAAAAGGGTTCCGTTCTTTATTTCAGCTTTATTATGAGCGGCTGTGACGACTTTTATTTGCAGTGAATTGCACTGGTTTGATTTAAGGATTGTAGTAGTGTTTTCTTTTTCTTTTTTTCTAGTAGATATGTATGTTCAGTGGGTGTCGCACTAGGCGACTATATAGTGGTAAGTAAAGCAATGAATAATGGGCAGCAACGTTCCTCTTGCACTACCAAGCAATATACTGCAGTTTACGTGGCCGATGGGTTTTATTTTTATTTTATTTATTATGTAGAAAATCCACAGCTCTTTCCAATATTTTATAAAACTTACAAACAGGCATAGATGGCACCTATTAGGAATCTAATCTAATTGGTGAAACTAACGTGGTATTAACTCACCTCTGCCTACCCCTTCAGGGATACAGGCTTAATTTATGTAATCTATGTATGTCTGTAAAATTCTTAGTATGTACATACCGTGCCAAGTTTGTAAAACTAGAATGATTTCGTAGTAAATCTTCTGGAACGGGTCAAACGGGAACCAGTAGAAGAATGGAAATACCAGCGTCTCGCCGTAGCCCAGAGATTGTTTGGCGTACTTCACGAAAGGAGGAGACAGGTAGATGACCAAGAGAGCGTTGTTACACCAGTAGTAGCCTGGGAACAAAAATTTCAGCATCATCAGTCAGAAGGTGCCTGAAAATATTCTTAGATATCGATGGTTTCAATGGTTAGACTTTTTTCAAGTCCTTTTTTCAAGTTCTGTCTAGCTACCACCATGTTATCAAAATCTGTTGTCTTAATATTAATGTATACAGCACGTGTTTCGTCAATTTGTGATAAGATAGCCAGCAGCAGCGTACCTCTTAAATCATCTAGCAATGCGATTTATGTGTTAGTTAGCTAGCAATAGCCTCGCCTCTTAAATGGGACTTAACACAATTGGCGAACCACTAGTGACTGTCAAATCACTTTTGCCTACCTTTTCGGAGATAAATAGCGGTGATTTATGAAAGCATTAATAGCCTTGAAGTCCCCAGTACTTCGAAATGTCAGATTCGAATGGTAGCACCATATGTGACGCGATGTGGTAGCGATACTCAGGCCAGCACGGAAATAATGGGGAGACTCACCCGAGGTAAACATGGAAATCAGAAAATATGAACCACTAATGTTTATTGAATTGTTCTTTTTCTTTAACAACAAAAGTTATTTTGTTATTAAAGAAAGATTACGAATTACAATGACTGCGTCGTCAAGCTCCCAAAGCAAGCCAAGTTCTAACGAATCACAGATAAACTGCGGTACAAAGCCAAGCATTAACTGAGGAAGGTTTTCCTTAACGTCAAAGTTGTGAGTATCTAATTTCCTCGCTCTATTAAATCTATATCCTGATCTCTAATCTTGTCCTTCTACCCTTGTTTCCCAATTCAAAGTTATAGGAAAATAGTTAGGGTTGATGTTAACTACACACATAAAGCGACATTACATAAAAAAAACAAAGTGTCTATTCACTCAATGGTTAGTCACTGGTACACTCAATGGTATAATCTTTTATCTGTTTTGTAGGTATAATGGTACTTTTTATACCATGTAACTTACATGGTACCTATATATCCTAATTGTTCTATTATTATAATTATGCTATGCCACAAATAGAACTAATGTCACAATACCTATGTCATTTTCTTAGTCAACTTTGTGATTTACATAAAAAAGTTAAGGTTGAAAATTGATTACTGGTACTTTCTTGACATTTTATTATAGGCCATATTATATACTGCGCCGACCTCAGATAAATTAGGAACAAGGCAGGTAAATTTTTAGTAGTATATAAGCCGCTGGTGTCTAAGTGGTTGGTTTAGGAAATCTTTGTTTTACAGGATCACGTACCTTTGACGATGTAGCTGAGCTGCGTGAAAGCGCGCTTTAAGATCTGGTGTTCCTCCAGGGTCACTCTCCCTACCGGCCACATCTCTCTCAGTTCGCTGAACAGATTTTCGAAAACGTGCCGATGGATCACCATCTTGTAGGATTTCGCCATGGCTTCAATGGAAAAATAAGGAAGTAATTTAACACACCTACTCACGTATTAAAACAGTGGTCACCCGCGGCTTCGCTCTCGTTAATATCGGTTGTTATATAGCCTATAGCCTTTCTAAATAAATGGACTATTCAACACAAAAATAATTTTTCAATTTGGACAAGTAGTTTCTGAGATTAGCGCGTTAAACCAAACAAACAAACAAACTCTTCAGTTTTATAATATTAGTACAGATGATTGTACCTATGATTAGAAGAAATATTTAAACAAAGTCAATAACAATGATATTTTAAACAATAGATATTTTACTCTCTCTCTCTCTCTCTCTTATATTTTACTGTCTCGGCGACAATTTGTGACCCACGCATTTCATACATACATACATAAATCACGCCTATATCCCCGAAGGGGTAGGCAGAGGTGAACTAGCACCCACATTTCGCCAATTATGTTAGGTCCCATGTAATAGGTGGCGAGCCTATTGCCATCTATCGGGCACAAAAGTGTCGCAGTACATTGCTAGGTGGTATAAGAGGAACGCTGCTGCCCATTCCTCATCACTGATTTATCCTTAGTCGCCTTGTACGACACCCACGGGAGAGATTTGAGGCGATGACAATTGTATTCTACTCTGCCGTCACCACACGGCACACGGCCACGCATTGCACTTAAGTTAAAGGCCAAAATTTGATTAAAAATCTGCGAAGAAAACCGATGAAAGTAAAGTACATGCAGCAGGGATGAGAATTTTAAGTAAGATGGATGTGCGTCGTGACAAGAATGGTTAAGTGAGAAATGACTATATTATTATAAGAGGAAGTTTCAAAGTAGCATTAATGCTAATTCTCCTTGTACACGTTGTTTCTATGTGTACCAAACCATGAATCATTTATTCGACATTCATACATAAATCACGTCTATATCCCCGAAGGGGTGGGCAGAGGTGAATTAACACCCACGTTTAGGTCCTAGGACCCATGTAATAGGTGGCGAGCCTATGCCTATTGCCATATATCGGCACATAAATCGCAGTACATTAATTTATATTTCTATGTGGTATGAGAGAAATGCTGCTGCACAATTCCTCAACACTGTTTTATCTATCCTTAGTTGCCTTGTACGACACCCGCGGGAGAGATTTGGGGTGGTGACAATTGTATTCCACTCTGCCGTCACCAAACGGCTTATTGGATGGTAAAATTATGGATGGCAAAGGCAGTGACTGTTAGTAATCCTACTATTCCATTTTTCGGCCATTTATTTTTAGAAATATCTCTTATATTAGCAAGTAATAGCATTCTGAAATTCTGAAAAAAAAATATCTACATGACCGAAGCTCCAAATACATACATACATACATAAATCACGCCTATATCCCCGAAGGGGTAGGCAGAGGTGAACTAGCACCCGCGTTTCGCCAATTATGTTTGGTCCCATGTAATAGGTCGCGAGCCTATTGCAATTTATCGGGCACAAAATTCGCAGTAGGTACATTGCTAGGTGGTATAAGAGGAACGCTGCTGCCCATTCCTCATCAATGATCTATCCTTAGTCGCCTTGTACGACACCCACGGGAGAGATTTGGGGTGGTGACAATTGTATTCTACTCTGCCGTCATCACACAGCAAGCTCCAAATGGTTTCGTAATTATCTTAACTTTTTTGTTGAAATGTTTTCAATTGCAAAATTGGCCGAATTACGTTAAGCTTACCGACAAGAAGGTATCCGATGCACGGCATCATCCGAAATATGTCAATGGCATCCTGGAAACTGCCGCCCCGAGCGGTCTGCCCCATCTTTATCAACTCCAGCCATGTCACCACGAACAGGTTCACGAACTGGAACCAGTAGAACGCGTCGCAGACGAACCTGCACCAAGAGACTTGAATTTGAAATGGCCGCCGAATTACTAAAATGGACGTACATTACAATAATAATATACATACATTCTCAGCCTCATTCATCACTAGCACCTTTACGGTGTGATGAATGATATGAATCTAAAGGGGGTGGGGGTTGTTGACGTCTGTCCGATATGAATGGAACCCTTCCATTCATATCGGACTGGGAACAGGGCAATGAGGTAAGTAGAGGTGGGGGTGGTGACAGTTGTTTTCTGCTCTGCCGTCACCACACGATTAACTAGCTTACAATTAAATATATACAGGTGTCAATGTAAGAAAAGTTTATTTATATTAATTTACAGGAGAGTTTGAAACCAATCCAATTATACCTTTTTAACAATTAAACTTTATTATAACCGTGCAAAACACAACCTGAGCTTACTGGCTGGCTTACGCAGTTCTAGGAATCATTAATGGAGCTTAAAAGTATCCCAGTGTTATTCAGAAGTTGTGACAGGTATTAATGTCCACATTTTAACATCCATCTCGTTTGGATTGCCCAGTTATTTCCCTGTAGGCTGAACTTAGACAATAAAAGGAATTCATGTATGCGAGCATACCTAATGCTGCCTTCTGCGAATTCGGAACGTGGTACCTACAGGATTTTAAAAAAAGTAACACACAGATTGAAAATATTGCAAATTACGTATCGGAGAATTTTGTATGTATGTAATAATATGCTTTTTACTTGGAAAACATTGTAATCTGTTTTCGCCGTTAAATATCAAAAGAGCACAAGTCACGTATACTTTTTGATCTAAAAAAGATATGGTTCTATGTTCTATTTAATCTTTGTTTGAAGCAAACTGTTCGCACTATGATCATTTTTTTCTTGACCGGCTTGGTCGAATTGTCAGATCGCTGGCCAAGAGGTCCAAGGTTCGAATTTTAGTAGCGGCAAATTCTGGTTTTAATGTCGCGGTTAACCCAAGTAAGTGAAGTGTGTGGTAAGTAGTGATTTTTTGGTGGGAGGACTATTATTAATCAGTTTAATAATTGTTTGTGGGTTATGGTCCACTCCTAGCCTGTACCCCAGCAGTGGGGACATTGAAGGGCTGGTGATGATAATGATGATAACAATACAATTCAGAATCGTCTAGCTAGACGATTAACAAGATCAAGAAAAATAGAGACAGATTACTCATACATACATTACTTACATACAAAAATCACGCCTTTATCCCCGAAGGGGTAGGCAGAGGTGAACTAGCACCCACGTTCCGCCAATTAAGTTAGGTCCCATGTAAAAGGTGGCGAGCCTATTGCCATTTATCGGGCACTAAAGTCGCAGTACTATTGTTAGGTGATATAAGAGGAACGCTGCTGCCCATTCCTCATCGCTGATTTATACTTATTCGCCTTGTACGACACCCACGGGAGAGATTTGGGGTGGTGACAATTGTATTCTACCCTGCCGTCACCACACGGCTAATTTCTCATCTTAACATAATTATATAAAATTAGATTGACGATTTTATCAAGTAGTCTGACTAATATAATTACGATGCCTGAAACCATAATGTACAAAAATGGCGGCTGTATTACGTTAAAATCGACACTATTCCCACGGGAGCTCTCTAGTGGGCGAGAGACGACCCTAATAAGATCTCGTTTGGCGTATGATTACATAGGAATTTCCCTCTGGCATCGAAAGTACTATCTATCGCACCTAGCGATAGCATTACTTTTATTTTCTTGTGAATCCCAGTTCGAAATTGCGTTTAACAATTCATGGACAATCTTAGATTGTTTGTCCCTATGGTGAGACTTACCGGCACTACTAAAAATAATAAATAAATAAATATTGTATAGTGGTGACTAAAGTGTAATATTTGCATGCTATGGCTCATATTGGCTAAACATGTGCACAATTTTCTTCGTAAGACCTATATACTATGTTTTAAGCAAATAAATAAATATCTTATCTTATCTACATTCTGGCAACGTTGTTAATAAATAAAGTCACTATCAGATTTTCAAATGACTCTCAATTTATGTCCACACAAAAAAAAAAAATAGGTGGGTATTAACGACTTCAGATGACCAGACCAAAGACTTATGACATATTATTGACTACCACGGAGGAACTCGAGATAGCCAATTTTCGGTCACCCATCCAATTGCTGGCCTTATCGAACATTACATACGGCCGCACTCAGAGACGTCAATTATAGTTAACGAATACTTAATACAAAAAAATTACAATTCAAAACTAGGCGCTATTCTTGCCGGGTATGGTCTAGTTTTAATAGATTTTTTTGAAGTACTCATTAAAGTTAATTGACGTCACAGGCCGAACGCGCTAAGCCACTGCGAGCTATCGATGTCCACATTATTTAGCATAATATAGTAAATCAGTACCAATCAATAGTCACCGTAAGAATATACGTTAGCTCATTCTAATTTATAGCCCCCCTTTATGAGATTCTACTTAGCTATTTCACTCACGCGAGCCCAAGCTGTGAGCTGCCCATTAACTCGTATTAACTTGATTACTTTTCGGCAATGAAACACATTCTTTAGGGCCCGGTGCTAAATGGCTGGGAATGCCTGGATAGTCATAAAAATAGGAATATTATGTTCCCGGATTAGTTCTAGGTCTCAGCTTAGGAATTAGAATTGTACATAGCACCTACTTTATGTAGTAACTCAGGACCTGCGCCGGGCGCGTATGGGTGTAATTACATCCATATATTAGACGATTAAGTATCCCCGAAGGGGTAGGCAGAGGTGTATTATTAACAGTCACATTTTGCCAACTATTTTAGGTCCCATGTAATAACGGACAAGCCTAAAAATGTCATAATATGACAATCCGGGCGGGCAGCCGTATGGTGACGGCAGAGCAGAATACAATTGTCACCACCCCATCTATCTCCCGTGGGTGGCGTACAAAGCGACTAAGGGTAAAGACAGCGATAAATAATGGGCAGCAGCATTACTCATAAACCACCTAGCAATAAACTGCGATGTACGTGCCTGAGACATAGCAATAGGCTCGCCTATTACATGGGACCCAATATTTGGCGAAACGTGGATGTTATTTCACCCCTGCCTACCCCTTCAGGGATATAGACATCATTTATGTATGTAGGCCGGTATCGTTAAACCACTGCACCATCGAGCTTCTCGTTTAGTGTGGGCTAATTAAGGAAGTGAATGGAGAAATGGGAAGGGGAAGGCCTAGGTGGATCTTTAATAATCAAGTTGAAAGTCTATTTAAAAAGGGCCAGGTCAAGAGTACCCAAACCGAAGGGCATGCATGAAGGGATTGATGATATTGGATGAAGCGAAAGAAGTATGCAAGGATCGTAGCAAGTGGAATGAAGTGATCTCAGCCTACCCCTGTGGGAGAAAGGCGTGACATATGTATGTATGTATGTGTGTATTACTCTAACCTGGAGATATTAGAGCTATGCGGCGTGGTTCTGAGGCCGACCAACCTCAGGATAGCCAGGGGAATAGCATAAGTGCGAACGTACATGCCCACGTCGTACTCGAATACCTGTAACAATAATTGCAAAGGCACAATACACAATATTACAATACAATACACACTTACATAAAGGTTTGAAATAGACAAAAATATATTTTTTTAATGATACACAGAATGGTAGCGACGATAAAGGCCGAAGATGGAATCGAGCTTCACCTGGAACCCTCAACCGCAGAGGGCCAGCCATCTTATCACAGATTGTCATAACACAATGAATGAACACATGCTGTTAACATTATTAAGGCGACAGATTAAAATGTTTTTTGTATTGCCGGGATACGTTGTAGCCACATATTTCATCAAAAGCAGGTATAGCCCATCTGGGGACCTAAATAAGATGGGGGAGACAGCCAGGCGTACTTGAAAAAAGTCCTACGACCAACAAAACTGAGTACAAATTTGAATTCCCTAGGGATCCAGCCCGAGACCTCGGGACCTTATAATATCGGTGAGCGAACTTCAAGGCCACGAAGGCGGTAGGGCATTTCGGCACCTATGTTCTATGTAATACGGGGCCAGCCTATTCCTGTTTATCGAGCATGTTAATTGATGATGCAGTGCGATTTCGTAAACTAAACAGTGTTCGTTAAGGTGACCAAAAGTATAATAACTTGAGTTCTTCCATGCTCAGGATGGCATGTTAAGCCGTTGATCCCGGGTGCATCTGTTGTTGTTAATATCCACCAATCGTAACTGGGCCACTGTGGTGGATAAGATTAGGGACCAATTTTGTCACCATCTATAGCGAAGGACCCACCAAAGCTATACAAAATACTTCCAAAATGTAAATAATGTAAAAAGATACTAACTTCATCACGAGGTGTTAGCTTAACGGATTTTTTCGAGAAAAAAACCATTATGTTATTTAATACGAAGTGTAACAATCTTCAAATGACGCACGCAAAAGCTTTTATACTCTTCCTTAGGGTTCGGTACGAGTCATTGAAAACTATATGATGATAAGGTTTAAAGGCAAACCTAAGTTACTAGGGGAAGACGACCTAAAGTGCAATAGGCTCGCTATATGGGTCCTAACATAATTGGCGAAACGTGGGTTTCAACTCACCTCTGCCTAATCTGCCTAGATACTATGAAGATAGGCGTGATGTATTTTTGTATGCATGACGACAAGCGGGCGCATACACTACCTAAAGCGGGTATTCTCGTGAATAAAACTATTTACTAAGACGAAAGGCGAGAGGTTCCTCCCCTTGGAACTTTAGTTCCTCCCTGCCTTCTAAGGGAGCTGTCTAAGAGGCTAGCGAGAATATATTCATTTTCAAAATGACACATTTTCTTACATGTCACTCTAACTGAGGTATCTGATAGTTTTGTAATATTAGGTGGTACCAATTACCAAAAACGCAATTTTTCTCTTCCAACTTTTTGTAACAGCTACTAATAATAGCCGCCGTGTGGTGACGGCAGAGTAGAATACAATTGTCACCACCCCAAATCTCTCCCGTGGGTGTCGTACAAGGCGACTAAGGATAATCAATCAGTGATGAGGAATGGGCAGCAGCGTTCCTCTTATACCACCTAGCAATGTACTGCGACTTTTGTGCCCGATAAATGGCAATAGGCTCGCCACCTATTACATGGGACCTAATATAATTGGCGAAACGTGGGTGCTAGTTCACCTCTGCCTACCCCTTCGGGGATATAGGCGTGATTTATGTATGTATGTATGTATGTGTACTAATAATAGATGGATTTGCAATCTCATAATCAATGGATTTGCAAGCCGCAAATCCGGAATACAGAAATTAAAATCACATATTTTTATACAAAAATCTATTATATTTTTTATCATTATCTAAGGCTATGACTGTGTAAAATTGTCTTAAATATAAATTAATCAATTTATATTTCAACATTATATAAATGTTAGAAAAATTAGTACCAACAAAGATTTTGGTGGTTAGAAAAAGAATTTCGAAAAATTATGGTCTTGATGCAGAATCAAGACCATAATTTTTCGTAATTCTTTTTCTAACCACCAAAATCTTTGTCTAAAAATACTTTAATATTATAATATTATCAATAACCTATATAAAGTTAAATAACCTATATAAAATCAACAAAAAAATATAAAGAACCAGATTCAGTCAAAAAATTATTGTTATGTAATGTTTGTGGAAACAAACACAGTCATGACTGACATACCTCCGAAACTTAGATTTGTTTCAAAGTTACGAATTCTTTATAAATTTTGTAGTTTTGACAAACTTTAGAGCCAGCGTCGTGTATGAATAAAGGTAAGTTTTCCATCGTTTCTCTAGTTGTTTGAAAAGTTTTATTGAAACCAATTCTGTCAAG
Organism: Cataclysta lemnata; assembly: GCA_963931975.1. Lineage (NCBI taxonomy): Eukaryota > Metazoa > Arthropoda > Insecta > Lepidoptera > Crambidae > Cataclysta > Cataclysta lemnata. The sequence goes on along the minus strand of OZ008361.1, from coordinate 4,354,802 downwards.
GTAAACACTGGGAGCCCAAGTTTCAAATATGTAGTGGGCTGAAATCCTTCTTGATACTTGATAAATTTAACGTTTCTGATGGGATTGCAGGTAATTTTTTGGCTGATTCATTATCATCATCATCATCACCAGCCCTTTTAATGTTCCCACTGCTGCACAGTGGGACACGCTCCATACAAGGGCGGTCATAAATAGTTAAAGTCATGTTACTATTAATACATTGTATTATTTTAGTGACTTATAGTTATAAAAGTGTTTTAGGAACATTAAAATGAAAGAAGTACATGTATTTACGGAATAAAAAACGTTTACTTCAGTAAAAAACAAATATAAACAATAACATACTTTTACCTAAATTTATCATGCACTCAAACACTTAAAAATTGGAATGTAAAACATATATTTTAAATAAAATAAGAGTCAAAACATTGATAACATTATTTAATTATAATAAAATAAATAAATTAAAATTAATTAAATACAAAAAAAACAAAACAACTAACAAAATACAAATAAATTATTATTATTCTAACAATATTAAACATGTAACAATTCTATTACACTTTGTGACAGAGTATTTTTCTTTTTAGGGGGAAGTTTAAGAGAAGCTGCAACTTATGAGAAACGACCAATTCACGATTGTCGATCTGAATAAAAGTAGGTTGCAAACTTTCAATTTTATCCTTAAAATAAGCTTCCTCTTGCAAAGACACTGCTGTGCTTTCTTTCAAAAATTGAAATCGAATAGGACGGCAGTACCTAGTGGAAGAGGGTCGAGGATTCTTCCATAAAATTTTACAATTATCTTCAGCTAATTTTACAATAATTTGAAGGGGTACGTATAAGATGTTACAAACAAACTACTATCTTCTAAAGTTGAATCTGAAAAAAAATGTTTGTATTCACTATGTCCAGTGCTGCCATCGAATCCCCATTTCCCAAGTAAAGAGATATTAGACAAACAATCATCAGGAATCTGATCTAAGACCTCTTTTTGAGATTCAAGGATTCGAGAAGCTGTGTGATCAAAAAGACTTTGTAATTCAACTTCAGCTGAAGACTCGGAAACAGTTATATTAGAAGGGTAACATCTCTGTTTCGCTTTAGTAATTTGTTGGTAACATGGTAATACATTAGGAGAAATCTTACTATTAACAAAGTTTTTAATTAATAAGTACTGATGTTTTGTCAACTGAGCATCAGTCACAAGTGACAAGACATCATCAGTGCTAACTCTAGATATACACGAATCGAATGAACAGTCTGAAACATCAAGCAATGCACTCACAGTAGAATCATCAGACTTTGACAAATCAGCTACTCTCCGACGTTTAGTCCTTTTACTACATTGCGTAAAAGGTTTTCGAGGACGTGAATGACACGGCGACGTTTCAGACGGAGTACATTGCTTATTGTTTTTCACAAGTTGAATTTTTTCAATAACATTAAACCAATCGGAATTCTTATATAAAAGCTTGGTTTATTCCCTTTTACATTTTTTCCAGAATCGAGCAATAGCTTTACATACATTATTAATAATTTTCTCTAAATAATGAATATCAATGTTCTCAGCATCGTTCAGAGTAGTCAACAAACTTTGTAGGACTTGACGACACTTTTCCGAGTCATTATCGGTATTGACAGTTAGCCATATTTCAAGAATATGCATTCTTGAAAACGAGCATATATATAAATTACCTAAAACAAAAAAAAACGGTTAAAATTCAGTCACAAAACCTACACAAAGCACTAAGACTAAATAAACTAATTTCGTAGCAAATGCTACGAGATAATCTGGCAACCGTAGCACCCTTGTCATCGCCAAAAGGGCAGATAAGGGCAGCCAAGTTTTAATTTTCCTAAGATAAGAAAGTCTAAAGATTATGGTGCAATATACCTCCATAGTGGGAGCGAGTGGGAACATATTTAAAAGTTTATTCAAACTTTGAATATTAAAATATAATACTCCAAGAAAAGTCGCCTCGTAGCAATGACATACTAAAGAAAATATATACTAAGATACAATAAAAATAAAAATATTAATTATTACATACCCTGTTCTTGGATATCCATTTCAGAAAAAACTCACACAGCACTCACAGGTCCCGCAATGACAACAAATGACATCACGCTTTTTAATGACTCACTGATAACAGTATTTACGATTGGCGATGCGCTCTCTTTGAATGCACAATAGATAATGAAGGCGCACTCTAATTACTGACCTATTTATAGTTTCAGAAGGTACCGCAACTATCCAATGTAACGACAAGGAATAAAATGTAAAACAAGAAAGCAGGTTTTTAAGATTTATGACCTATGGATGTCCCACAGTGTGCTGGGGCACGGGCCTTCCCTAAATAGGGAGATTGGGCCATAACCCACCACGCTGGGCCAGTGCGGGTTAGTGGGTATTAACGACTGCAGATGCATCCGGGACCAACGGCTTAACGTGCCTTCCGAAGCACGGAGGAACTCTAGATGAAAAATTTTTGGTCACCCATCCATTAACGACTACAGATGCAGCCGGGACAGATTAACGTGCCTTCCGAAGCACGGAGGAATTTGCGATAGTAAATATTTGGTCACCAATCCATTGACCGACTTGCTTAACATTCGATTTTAATTTTAACATTATATAAATGTTAGAAAAATTAGTAGTAAGATTTTGGTGGTTAGAAAAAGAATTTCGAAAAATTATGGTTTTAATATATTTAATTATTAAGACACCGTGTCTTGGGTGGCCGAGCGGTCAGGCACCTGCCCGGATAGCAGCGAACGCGGGTTCGATTCCCGCCTCAAGACCATAATTTTTCGAAATTCTTTTTCTAACCACCAAAATCTTGCATAACATTGCTTGCCATTTTTCAGTTTTAGTACTTTTGCTTTAGTCAGAATAGGGATGATGACACTAACAAAGAATCACTGATATAATTATTTTTATTAATTATTTAGGATAAGGAGATTCGTTAATAGTCACTTGTTATCAGATTATACTTGTGATTGATATTTATTTTATAAAAATAAAAGTACAAAACTTAGCAATCCGCCATACTTGCTAAAACGCCATGTGACGTCATTATTTAGTTATCTCCATTTTGACATTTATTTGCCAAAGATTTTGGGGTTAGAAAAAGAATTTCGAAAAATTATGATCTTGAGGCGGGATCATAATTTTTCGAAATTCTTTTTCTAACCCCAAAATCTTTGTACTAATTTTTCTAACATTTATATAATGTTAAAATTAAAATCGAACAATTTATTTGCCAATCAAATTCACTAGTTTAATATAGAAACTGGCCTATTTACGGAATAGTGACGTCACAGAGACGCTATTGCTGTTTTGGCGTTTAGGCGGAAATTCTAAATTGCATTATTCAAAACATGTTTTTTCTATCAAAATCGATAGTTTTTACAAAAATATAATTTGTTTTGGGCAAAGTTGACACGTAAGAAAAACATGGTGTAGTTTTTCAAAATTCATCTTGCCTATTGCCGAAGCCCGCATGATGAATGCCAATTAAAAATGGTTCTCCCCGTTTTGAATTCCGAATGGATGGTGAAAAAGAAAATGGCGGCGGCAGCATATTGCTATCACGTTCAAAATCACTCGTCTCAATGGGTTTTCCTTGTCAGCCGCCAGCATTTCGAATCAACAAGAGTTTTTCATGAACTAAAGTGGTTTTCCTGCTACTCGAAATCTAAATACGGGGGGAGAATAAGAATTTTGTCGATCTAGATTCTGGATAGATTGACATACATACATAAATCACGCCTATATCCCTGAAGGGATAGGCAGAGGCGAATTAAACACCCACTTTTCAATTAAGTTAGGTCCCATGTAATAGGTGGTGAGCCTACTGCCATCTATCGGACACATAAAATCGCGGTATATTGCTAGGTGGAATAAGATAAGTGGAATGCTGCTGCCCATTTGATTACTCACCGCTGTATTTACCCTTACTCACCTTGTACGACCCACGGGAGAGATGGGGGTGGTGACAATTGTATTCTGCTCTGCCGTCACCACACGGATCTAGATTCATTTCTGATAAAGCATCATGCATGACAACTATTATGCATGATGCTTTATCAGAAATGAATCTAGATCCGCGATTGCGTCAACTAAGCAATGTTCGCTAAGGACGGTTAGATGAGTGATCAAAAATTTATGAAGTCGAGTTGCTCCGTGAGCCGGAAGGCACGATGAGGCGTTGATCCCGAGGTCCCGTGTTGAATCCCTATAGGGGAGTACAAATTTGTACCCGGTTTGGTTGGTGGTAGAACTTCCTTGGAGACCGCCTGGCTAGCTGGTCTAGCTACGACCATCTGATAAAAATCTGTAGCCATAATAATAGATAATATCAGCAGTATTATTGTGGAATATTGTGGTTAGAATCGGGTTGAATTCGTTCGGAGAATTGACAACATTTCATTTTTTCAACATACCTTTATTATGATGTTATATGAAATTAAACCAAAAATGAAGACACCCATATTTTTTATTTCTTTTCAATTCCGTCGTTTTCATACAAAAAATCATGTATGAAATATCGGTCATTCTAAACAGACGTAAGCGCCAAATGACGTCACTGTCGTGGACGAATGGCGAAATCACTCTTGACTCGAAAAATAAAAAGATCACTTGTCAAAATTAACGAACTGGCGTTTCCGGTGTCGAAAATAAAAACATTTTATCTAAAATGTTTGAAATTAATTTCAAAGTAAAATACGTTTTAAATTAAAGCTTATCAAGGATTTCAATTTATTGCTACTCTAATAATGTTAATTTCGACGATCACAATTAATGACATTGGATTTGATTTATGACTGACGTCTGTTATCATGTCTATGATAACTTTTTATTCTTCCATCTAGGAAGGCAAACGTTTTTATTCATACATCTACGACTGTGACGTCATTGCATGTTTTTAACGTTTAATTTTTTTTCTCTGTAAGTAAAACAAATAATAAAAATATTTTCGAAGTCAGGATTGGAAAATAAAGAAACGGTATTTTTATTTTGGGAGGTTGTCATTTTTGAAATTTTTCAATTATAGTCGATTTCCAGTGCACATTATAAGTCTTGATGCGGGAATTGAACCCATTTAGATAATTTCCACATTAAAATTAAAATAGTAAGGGCCTGTTTCACAATCAACAAGTAAGTTCTAAGTAGCTTACTTCGCAGATCATTTGACAGTTGTAATATGAAATATATGTCAATTGAACTGCAAAGTAAGCTACTTTGAGCTTACTTATCGATTGTGAAACAGGCCCTAAGTATTATTGTGTTCCACAATTTGTGATAAGATAGCCAGCACCTCTGTGGTTGACGGTTCCAGTCCGCCTAGCATGACCACTGAAACACGATATGATAGAGCCATTTTTCGCGTTGAACTATCAGACAGTTCAAAGCGATAAATGGCTATAACATTGTTTCGGTGGTCATGCTAGCCGGGCCGGTGAAGCTCAATTCCATCTTCGGCCCTTATAGTCACTTACCACCAGGTGAGATGAAGGTCAAGGGCGGACGCCCTTGACCTTCATTCATTCCAGAATAAGAAGAAAAGTTCGCTCGGCCTTGACCGCGAAAAGGGTGAATGGCACTTTCAGTTGTTGATATTAAGGTCACCCTGCCACGAGATAAGCCCACAAAATGGAGTCGGGACATCAAATTGTGGTCTGTATATCGTATAGTTCTCAAAAGCGAGCAAACAACCCCGAGCCCTTACGCCCATGACTGTATAATAGGAAGCCATTTGCTTTTATTGCTTTACTGCGAAAGTGTGGATGTGAAAGCGCCTTGACTGAAGTCTCTCTTATTTGACGCATTACCTACCATACATAAATCGTCTTCTATGCTGGCCTGGGAGCGAACAAATAACGTAGAATAGGCCAGCCCGACTCATCCCAGGTTGTCGTAAAAGTCGACTAAGGGAGATTGCCCGGTGTAGACCAATAAGCACTTTGGGGCACCAAAATGGTGGAGGGAAAACCACCAACAACAGCATACCCAAAGAGGGTTAGTGTCAGGCAGGCGGCCGGCCGTAAAACCTAAGCCAAAACTTTGAGCCGTATGGATTGGAATGTTGTCATTCCAATCACTCTCCATTCATCGGTCTCTCGACATGGTCCGTTCCGTCTCTTTTCTATAAATTCATTCATCACTAGCACCTTTACGGTGTGATGGATGATATGAATCAAAAGGGAGTGGATTGCTTGATGACGTCTGACCGATATGAATGGAATAAGAAATATACTGCGCCGCCCCAGATAGACTGGGAACAGGGCAGGGAGAAGAAGAAAGAAGATTTACCATACATACATCACGCCTATTGATCTTCGAAGGAATAAACGGAGGTGGATTGTCGTCAAAATATTGCTTCTGAAATAGGTGGTGAACCTAATGCCAACAAACGGGCACAGAAATCGCAGAAGGTATATTGATAGGTGGTATAAAAGGAACGCTGCTTAGGGCCGGTTTTTTGATGCAAAGTTAACTCAACCAATTGTTAAAAATTGTAACTAATGGTCTAATACCAGAATGATATTTAACCATTAGTAAAAATATCAGACTTTTGTCGAATTCTTTTCGTTTTTTTTTCTTTGTAATGTTATCTACCAATGTTGTAAAAAATTAAATACAAAATTCGTTGCATGCCATCAGTCAGGCCTTTTATGGCTCCAGGTCTACATTACGCAGCTTATGCAATTAAGAATTTATTGAAAAAAGAAACTGGGTTGTTATTACAATGCCAAATTCTCATCTAATGTCCGAATGCCGTTTTCGCGTTATCTGTTATGACGAACAAACATTTATATTTCGTATCGGACTGTCCTGTATTGTATAACGACTTCCTTAATTGCATTTGAAGTCTGGTGAACGCACACTTGCGACAATATTGTATTACTCCTTTTCTTTTCAAAACTGTTTCAAATCAATCTTTAAATTCATTAATTTTATTTACCCTTGTAATTATTTATCCTAATAATTACAAATAAATTGAATTATCCTTATTTTTATTTGATTTATTGTAGGATTTCTGTGTTTACCGGCGAACGGCGTTGTAGACATTTGAAGAAAAGACGATTTTCAAAATTGTATTATAAAGGTTAAATTGTAAATTATAAAGGTTTAAGAATACAATTAAGCACATTTCTCGTTTACTTTTAATGAAATCTGTCTTAAACATGAATTCATATATTTTTTATTACAGGGTGTACAAAACGTTGTCAATAGTGTATTTTATTTTTCTTGGATTGGCGATGGGATTCACATTTTTGAAATTTATTTTATTTACATTTCGATAGTGTTAATTCCTGAAACGAAAAGTAGGTATTTATTCCACGATTTATTTACAAAGATTTCTTTATTTCACAATGTACAAAATGAGGTAAATTGAGATCTAAATAATAGATGCAGTTCATTATGGATCCTGTTAGGGTGTAGCAAATTAGAAGAGAGGAGGAACGCCTTATTTATTATTAACTTTTCTTAAGCAGGTATTATAAGGGGAAATTTGAAAGTAGCACCAGTGACTGAGAGACTGCGGAGAAATAATTATAGACTTGGATATATTGGTCATGTTATGCGAAGAGATGAAAGCTGTGTTGGCAGAAGAATGTTAGGTAAAACGTGGAAGGACGTAGAAGGAGAGGAAGATCAAAGAAGAGATGGATGGACTGTGTAAAGGAGGATATGATAGCGAGAAGAGTGGATGAGAAATCGGTGAAGGATAGAGAGGAGTGGAAGAAGAATACATGTAGTGCCGACTCCGCCTAGAGCGGGATAAGGGTAGGAACAAGAAAAAGTAGAAGGGTGTATGTATAATTAGATTAAATGTGTGTCGTAGCGAATAACGGCCCATTATTGTTTAAAAGAGGAAGCATTTTTTGACATGACAAAATCCTGACTTGATCGACGAACTCGGAATACGCGTGCATCAATAAAAACTGAGTAATCGAATCCACCGAAGCCCTCAATTCTGTTTGGCTAAATCCCTCTTCTAATACGTTTTTGTGTTCCTCCGTAAAGATATTTGTGCTACAACAAACGGATTGGACAGCAAGCTAATAAATGGCATAAATAAAGGAAAATTGGCGATTAAGGTAGGTTAGCAATTCTGTTAATCGTGCTTCATCGGAAATATAAATAAATAAATATGAAAAACATTTTACCTAAACAGAATTCCCATAAAACTTTTTAAAAAGTGTACAGTTGAAGTTACAATTTTTAATTATTATGATAATTATGATGATAGTTTCTCTACATTGTAAAACATAACAGGAGAGTGACTATCCTAATTATTGTGTCCTCTTTTTAATGCTTGCTATTGAAGACGAGCAATCTAGGGACCATTGTATTATCATTATATGAGTTTGTGATAGGAGAAATCTACTTCATAGTTTAATAATTTATATCATAAAAATATGGACCTCTATCTATTTGTTTTTTACGTTGCCTTAGAGATAGCATATTAAATTGGTCCATCCTTTCAGAGTAACCCATAATACTACGGTAAGTATAAAAGGTATTCTATTTACAAAATATCTTTGAATATTTTCGGTACACTGAATATTGTTTTGATAAATCGGGTACTAAACAGACTACAATAGTCTACATGGCTAGGTAGGTACGCACTACGCTAATATACAAAACATTCATTGTCTGAACAGATTTAAACTTTATACATATAAAACATAAACGCAAAAATTTTACAGTAGGTATTTCTTAATTATATTATTATTTAGCCGTGTGGTGACGGCAGAGTAGAATACAATTGTCACCACCCCAAATCTTTCCCGTGGGTGTCGTGCAAGGCGACTAAGGATAAATCAATGATGAGGAACGGGCAGCAGCGTTCCTCTTATACCCCCTAGCAATGTACTGCGATTTTTCAGCCTGATAAATGGCAATAGGCTCGCCAGCTATTACATGGGACCTGACATAATTGGCGAAACGTCAGTGCTAGTTCACCTCTGCCTACCTCTTCGGGGATATAGGCGTGATTTATGTATGTTTTATTTTTTATGAATACACTGTTTATATATTTTTTTTTATATTTATTTATATTTCCGATGAAGCACGATTAACAGAAGCGCTATGAAATAAATAAATAACCTTCCTCAATCGCAAATTATCCTATATTTATGCTCAACGTCTAATAACAACTGTTTACAATGCTAAAACATCTCAATAGCGTTATTAATCCAAAACCCGTAAACGTATTCGAATAATGTGTAAATTAAATCTTTATACGTTCCCAAGCAATACACGTCTTCTTACGAGGGCACGAAGACATGTTTTGCTTTGCACTACTAAACCGACATTATTAGGAAATAAGTTAACTCACATACTGCTTCAGAGGTCTTTGGATTATAAATTATGCTGTCGTTTGTTTAGCGTGTGTAAGGAGATTAATTTGGTGTATAGCTCAGCCAGAGAGCCCCATACGGTACGTTTCGTCGCTTCGATCAATCTAAAGAGAATCGCGACGATCGATTGCCACAAAAGTGTTGCGAAATCATACACGAATCGATCGATAATTTCTTTGTTTAGAACCGAACGATAAAACCGTGCCATCACAGACAATTGACATCTGCTTCTCTTGTTTTCAGGTTATCTCGAATCTTTAAATGCCACAAAAGTGTAGTTCATACACTACTCGATATTATTGCGACCGATAATTTCTTTGTTTAGAACCGAACGGCAAAACCGTTCAATCACACAGACAATATCATCATTATCTGTCTATCTTGTTCTTAGGGTTATCTCGGGACCTATTGCTGAAAATTAATCTGAACAGAAAAATTTTGTTTTTGTTGTATGACTAACTGCCGCACTCAGAGTCGCTTTGCCCGGTATAGGCCTTAGGGCACCCGAAAGACAGAGGGTTGACCACCAAGAATAGCATACACCAGATAAGCTGGGAATAGGGCAGGCAGATGACGATGCTTGTTATAAGACAACTAACTGATCCGGCAAACGTTTTGTAAAATAAAAATAGCCTATCAGACCTAACAAAATATAAAAAAAAAATACATAAACATAATTATGGGGAGTGTTTGGCGCATTTCGTGGTGTCAGTCAGATTTATTTTCACTAATTCAAAAATTGTTACAGAGTGGATTTTGTGCAGTGAAAGTGGTGGTATTTTGATGCACAAGCATCCGTGTTGACGTGCAATTATGCAGAATCATCAAAAATAAGTCTCATGATGTGTTTGATGTTGTGGTGAAGATCACTATAAAAAGTGGTTTTATCCATTTCATCAAGCACCATCATGAACTCTGTTACCATGTAATTCGCGCCAAGCACTCCCTAGATGCGTTAAAATATGTGGCACCCATATTGTAACGTAAAATTCATTTCAGTCATACATTTCACCCACTCATTATCTCATAAGACTATAGATAAAATATACACTAAAGACTTGGCTGTATGGGCTAGACCCTTTGCCTTCCCTAAAATGTAGAGAGAATAAAAAAAAATAAAAAAATAAACATAATTATTGGTCAAACCATTTCGGTTCTATAACAAACACTTTGACACGAGATTTTTATATATTAGACTAGCTGATCCGACAAATGTTGTTTTGCCCACCTATGGCTAAATAAAATACACTGCGACCTATTTTCATACCTACCAAATATACACCAAAAATTCATAAAAATCGGCCAAACTATTTCGAAGGAGTTTCTTAACAAACACTGTGACTCGTGATTTTTATATATTAGATTACCTGGGAATACCCAAAGAGGGTTGGTGTGAGGCAGGCGCCCGGCTTTCAAACCTAAGCCAAAACCTTGAGCAGTATGGATAGGAATGTTGTCATTCCAATCTCTCTGTCCGCTCATCGGTCTCTCGACATGGTCCGTTCCGTCTCTTTTCTATACATTCATTCATCACTAGCACTTTTACGGTGTGATTGATGATATGAATCAAAAGAGAATGGATGGTTTGATGACGTCTGACCGATATGAACGGAAGAGGAAACATACTGTGCCGACCCCAGATAGACTGGGAACAGGGCAGGCAGAAGAATAAGAGAAGATTACATGTAAAATGGTTCTGCGTTTTGTCGCAGGTGTACCGCTCAAGGCCAGATGCGATCGCGTGCCGTCCATCGTCAATTAATACACGACAAATAGAGACAATTTTATTGCCTCCTTGTAGGGTTGCTAGCGCCCGCCAATTACGATTACTGGCCCATCGGAGCTTACCGAAATTATTGTTCTTGTTATATTTTGCCGGCACGAACTTTGTGCCTTCATCTGTTGATGGAACTAGTATGAGGATCGTTACTTACCCTTGAAACATTTTAGAAAGCCATACCCCCGAATACAGAAATGCTACTCAAAGTTTGAGCCCTGTTTAACATTTAAGTATTGTCAAAATTGACGTTTTCCATACAAATTCTGACAGGTATTGTCCACTTCACTTTTTAGGCAGTATTCAAAATTTGAGTAGCGTTTCTGTATTGGGGGGATGGGCACATACATTATGCCTATTTCCCCCCCAAAGAGGTAATAACACCCATGTTTCGCCAATTATGTTAGGTCATCCTATGTTAAAGGTGGCGAGCTATTACCATTTGTCGGGCACGTAAATCGTAGTATATTGCAAGATGGTATAAGAGAAGCGCTACTGCACATCACTCATCGCTGCCTTACCGTTAATCTCCTTATATTACACCCGCGGGTAAGATTTGGGGTGGTGCCAGTTATAATCTGCTCTTTTAGAAAGAGGTCATTCCGAAAAATTATTGAAATATATTGCCTTGCGATGACGGTTGGACAGAACACTATTGTCACCATCCGTCCCCTCTATCTCCCTCGGGTGTCGTATAAGGCGATTAAGGGTAAAGACACCGATGAGTAATGGCCATAACATCAATCATACCGGAATAATAATTATTATGTAGTAATATTTCTTACATTCACAACAATTACTAAGGTTAAGCGCCTCTGTTATGGAAACTAGACGACGAACTAATAATAATTTACTAATCATAAAAAAACATCCATTATTTCGAAGCGAATATCTGTGTTCATCACAAATATATGCCCGGGATCTGACCATTCGATCAAAAATGCTCAGAATGGAAATCGTAACTTTCATTTTCAATACTTTACCCGTGGACAGAATGTCCTAAGTATATGCGATGGTTTACGTACAGGCCATCCATACCTATTTACTATACGGGCTGGAAGACTGCAACATAATAGATAGTTCCGTTTGAGTTGGAGTCGGCTGGTATATTACATTTTACTGCGCATATTTCTTCATAAATTGTAACTTCTCGCTGAAACTTGTGATAGCGCAGCGAACTAAATTCAACTTAAAAGAGCAAAGAGAAAAGTGCTGTAAGTGCGGAGGTGCCTTCAGCGGGTTCTTCGGCACTTAGCCGACATCAAGAGTTATGTGTAGTAGACGCAATGGTGAACTCGTTCTTGAAGTAAAAAATATCTTGAAAATAATTATGATATGTGTGAGCGCAGTGGCACAGTAACAGTGGCATAGCGCGCTTGAATTGCGATTGCGTTAACTCAGCAATGTTCGACCAAAAATTTATTATCTTGAGTTCCTCCGTGCCTCGGAAGACGCATTAAGCCGTTGGTCCCGGCTGCATCTGCAGTCGTTAATACCAACCCGCACTGGTCCAGCATGGTGGGTTATGGACCAATCACCCTATATTCTTCCATCTCATCGGCTCGTGCCCCAGCAGTGGGGATATTAAAAGGCTGGTGATGCTGATGATGATGAGAAAAAACATTACCTACCTAAAAATCATTTTATTAATTTTTTTTTGAATATGTTAAAGTAAGTAACATTATACAGTATACATGTCCCAAAAACACTGTTGTTGCCGACTGAGTTTTGTATCAATCCTTTTTGATATGTTTTCTTTTTACTTTTTAACATTTTTTGATACTCGTTTTGTTTTTGATACTTGTCAGTTGTATTTTGTTACGTCGATATGATGAATACAGTCCGCTGCTACAAAAAGGGTGTTTCTCTGTAGCCTTTGCCACCAGCCCCGTCTACATCGTTTACAACTGTAACAACTTGAAAATTTTTATAGAATTGGTACGTTCTCGGAATTAAAACACCGCTATTTATAGGCTTAAAAAGAGAAAGATTTTTTCTCAGAACTTATTAAGTTGGATATATTTTATTTGTTTGCAAATTAGAGTATGGTTTCATGTTAAAAAAAAACATTATTGAAATTCACAAGTTATCACAGCATTCGATCGGAGATACGATATTGTCCCTTGAGTTTTGTATTTTTAAATATTTCATTCACTCAGAATTATAATATAGCCCAAAGTGTTATAAATTATATTTTTTTTATTTTTTTTATTAACCTATAAGATCCCACTGCTTGGCAAAGGCCTCCCCCGCAGCCCTCCATCTCGAGCGATGCCGAGCCAATCCCGTCCATGTCTTGCAGTACGCCTCCAGATCGTCTCTCCACCTCTTTCTAGGTCGACCTCGATGTCTTTGACCATCCTGAGGTGACCACTCTGTGGTGACTTTTGCCCAGCGATCTGGATGCATGCGGCATACATGTCCTGCCCAGTCCCATTTGAGCTTCGCGGTTTTAGCTCCTACGTCTGTAATGCACGCTTTTGAGCGCAGCGTGGTAATAAATTATAATAATTATTAATTAATATTGAAAATATACTACAGAGACAGTACCGATTAAAGGTCGATTCAATTTGGGGATTGCAACTTACCCGATTTCGGCAGTATGGCCGCTTTGTCAAACCTTCCCCTAAATGTCACTATTTTCAACTTACTTCCTTATTTATTTCATCAAAACACATGATCTTGACCTCACCTTCTTCTGACAAGGCTTTCAATTTGATTAAGGAAAAATCCCATATCGTAATTTAGGTACCTACCTATGGTTTTCTCGTCCCATGTCTATGTAACTATATAAATCATTTGAATTCTGTACGGTCAGCGCTTCAAGTCCATTCATCATCATCACCAGCCCTTTAATGTCCCCACAGCTGGGGCACAGGCTTTCCCTATGGCTGGAAGAATATAGGGAGTCAAAACCCACCACCTTGGCCGCGTGGTGACGGCAGAGTAGAATACAATTGTCACCACCCCAAACCTCTCCCGTGGGGGTCGTACAAGGCGACTAAGGATAAATCAGTGATGAGGAATGGGCAGCAGCATTCCTCTTATACCTACCACCTAGCAAAGTACTGCGACTTTTGTGCCCGATAAATGGCAATAGGCTCGCCACCTATTACATGGGACCTAGCCTAATTGGCGAAGCGTGGGTGCTAGTTCACCTCTGCCTACCCCTTCGGGGATATAGGCGTGATTTATGTATGTATGTAAAACCCACCACACAGTCAGTATTTACACATTTTAATCATCCATCATTTCAATAATTGATAGATTCCTGACAGCCTCATTGTCTTCTCCCTTGGGGGTTGTAAATTTAATTTCGCAATGTGCTTTGTGTCTATGAAAAGTATTTTGTGCCGTAAGACTACATATTTGAAATAATACACAACTTTTACGGATTAGATTCGCGTATATTTATGTGTTTGATATTGTTATTCACTTTGCAGCATCTCCCCGTGACCATGGCCGCTGTCAATTGATAGAAACGTCGGGTTAAAATATTAAAATGCCAAACACCTAATTATATGCGAGTCTAATAAAGTCACTACAAAAATTTTTGGAATTCGTTCAGACCATCAAACTGAACAAATTTCACTATGGGAGCAACTCCAAATTAACGAAAAAATAACAGCTGTTTCATACATTTGGGTCAAGTAGGTATTATCATTTTGTATAAAACAGTCGATATTTTTTCGTGAATTTGGAGTTGCTCCCATGGAGAAATTTGTTCAGTTTGATGGTCGGAACGAATTCCAAAAATTTTTGCAGTGACCAAAAAGTCTCCTGGTATAAATTTTGTTTTATTTCCGGAAACATTTTAGATAATGTTATGATATTATCCGTTTCATGCAGTATACCTCCCTAGCCTATCTTGCTCTAGATAGTTTTGATAGTGGGTGGGTTAATTGCTAAATAATAGGGGGGGGAGGCCAATATTTGGCGATGGAAAGTAGGCTAACAGTTTTGCTATCTCTAGCGATGTCATGTCCATCGACCTATTTTGCGTATCCTGCAAACCCAGTGCCCTGTGGTGACGGCAGAGCAGAATACTATTGTCATAACCCCCATTTCTCCCGTGGGTGTCGTACAAAGCGACTAAGGGTAAAAATAAAGACAGCGATGAGTAATGGGCAGCAGCAATAGGCTCGCCACCTATTACATGGAACCTAACATAATTGGCGAAAAGTGGGAGTTTAATTTACCCCTGCCTGCCCACCCAGCCAGGGATACAGGAGTGACGTATGTATGTATAAACATGGTGTTTTTTCTGCTAACATCTAAAGTACCTACAGTCAACAGCACATCAAACTAGACGTAACTGTCGATATTCGATTTTATTCGATATATGTCGATATTTTCCAACTGACTGACTGACTGACGGCAGAGTAGAATACAATTGTCACCATCCCAAATCTCTCCTGTGGGTGTCGTACAAGGCGACTAAGGATAAATCAGTGATGAGGAATGGGCAGCAGCGTTCCTCTTATACTACCGTCCTGACAATGTACTGCGACTTTTGTGCCCGATAAATGGCAATAGGCTCGCCACCTATTACATGGGACTTAACATAATTGGCGAAACGCGGGTGAGAATTCACCTCTGCCTACCCCTTCGGGGACATGGGCGTGATTTGTGTATGTATGACTTTCAACAGCAAAGTGGTTGAGAAAATATTCTCGGTTTGTAACTATGCCTGTTGATCACTGCATCCGGGTACCAGGATTCGAACCCGGCTCCTCTTGGCCGATGCCAGCATTCTGACCTTTAACATACATAAATCTCGCTTATTTCTCCTCGAAGGAATAAGCAGAGGTGACTGAACACCCACATTTCACCAATCTTTCATTTTATTGGACTTTCTATATAACTCTTAAAAATTTAACCTATGTGGCATTAAAACTATCCGAAAAAACAACAATCAGAAAAGGATTTCTTGAGACACTGCTTTTTAGTTTATGAGGCCGGTACATTTCCTTAACGGTGAACGTGAAAAAATAAAAAAAAAGGTAAGTCAGTCAGCAAAAAGGTTGGAATATACATCTCGCCTTTTCCCGCCACAGAACTAGATTTTCCTGCTTACTTTTTTCTTAGTCTAATGGAATACTTTTTTCATAGCAACTACCCGAATCTCAGACTCGACGCGAACGAATTCGAGAAAGGACTTCTTAAGGTGCATCCACACTAATATTTTAATTTTATATGTGTAGCAACACGATAAGACTAAAATATTAAAAAAGAACCTCATTCACTTAATTATTATTATGAAGGTTTTTGTAAATACATACAGAAATCACGCCTTTCTCCTCTAAGGGGTAGGCATATGTGTTTCAACACCCGCTATTGAAGGTCCCATGTAATAGGGGTGAGCGTATTGCTATTCACAAATAAATCTCCTTTTTTGTAAGAGTTAAGTAGTGTTTTAAAGGTATAATTAACATAACATTTTTTCTTCCTAATATAAAGCAACAGATCAAAAAGCTCCGTTTAAATCCTAGTGAAGGTTTGTCAACCACGTAGAGGAACATCCCTTTGTATTATGTTGGATATAACAATATTTAAATAAAAATTACAACAACAATTCTGTGCAAAACAATTTGGTGTGAAGGTAAGAAATATAAAAAGTAGAAGGGTATAACTCAGCCGACGACAGTGACCCGTTTCTTTAATTACACGCTAAATCCTATAATCGAGTTTCGTGAAAATTGAGTGAGCTACTAGGAGCTTTTCACGTCATCAAGAACGACTGCGTAATTTGGCGTTGGCGAACTTAACGTCCGATAACCGCATGAACTGAAGTTAAATCATGGAGATAGGATAATAATACAAAAGGCTCACGGTTTATCTGTGAAATTCGCGCCTGCGAACCTTCAAGCGACCGCTCTGTCAGTCAGTAGAGCGCTTACCGCCATTCGCGCCGCTACATGACGCTCTGAGCAAAACGCACCGCGAGGAGCGCGCGAATTTCGAATTTGGAACGGTGGTCTGTTTATTTTTTTCTTTCAATGAATTATTTTTTATTCTGTGCTGCTCGAAGCTCGATTATGAATTAGGTTCAATTCGAACACTTTTTTTTGTTGGTTCAGTGAAAATGTTGTGATTTGTGAGTGTAAGCTTTTTTAAAAAGTTTTAGTTCCGGGTTTGGAGCTTCCTGTTTTAGACGCAGAGCAATAACAAAGGTAAGGTAAACTATCTATTATTTTAAAAAGTATTATAACTATTTAAAAAAAAAGTAAAATAAAACCACGGGCAAAGAAACACTCGGGCGACGTCAATTGGGTGAATTTAAAGTTTGTATTATTTATAACGCGCACAGGTTGGCAGCTCTGATTAACATAAAATTTACATAACTGGACTATTAGTTTGGGCCATTTTTGTTGTTCTCTGTCATACGTAATAGAATTCCCGTTCACAATGTTTTCTGAGCGTAAGCGTGCGTTTGTTTGTAAACATTAACCTTGGAAAATATCAAAATACGCGTGTGTTAGGACCGTAAATAAATCAACAAAAAAAATCAACTAATTTAAATAAAACAGTCCCGCCACAATTAACACGTTGATATTATAATTACTTGATAATATTTTATTTTGCTTGTTTAATTACAACACAAAATTGTCATTTTGACTGCCACGGTTAGTACCTATGATTGAATGGTCCAATGGGTTGGCATTGGTCCCATGTACGAATCCTGATATAGGGAATGTTAGTGCAATTTATATGGACATTTATTTAATTAATGTCCGTCACATAAGTCAAAAGCACTAGAACGGGTTATTCTAGACTAACTATAATACTTAAATAATTTTATTAAATTAAATTGAATTACAGTTTATTACGCACAGTGAAAACGTGTTTTTGACATAGTGCAAGCTAATTTGACCAATAGATTTTTTTCCGAAAACAGTTAGGTCTGAAATTTATTGCCTTTTGATAGATTATTTTTAAAAGCTAATAAATATTTTTCCTTGAAGTCAAGGAAGTTCTAGCTTAAAATCAATTCGAGAAATTTTATTTTCTTTACTATGCGTCATTGTGATTCAATCGAACCAATTCGAAATTTTACGTTTAAATTTATTGTATTTACTTGACGTAGGTAGGTACCTAAGTCAAGTTACCACAATATCTTAAATTGTCGAACTCGACTTTGTGCTTTGCGAGACGTAAATTACGGTCGGCAATCGATTGGCGATATTTAACACTTACGTCTGTACATACGCTAGAAAAGTCAGAGGGTTTGTTTTTTTTATTATTTCTGCAACGACGATCCATCCTTTGAGCCGGTTTGTTTTTGTAATACTAAAGTTACAAGCTCTTTTTATAGGCAGCCTCGGAATGGAATCAGCATAAACTTGCCCGGTACATCCAACAAACGTAGGAGCTAAGTTTGGCTGTTTTTCCAGACCAAATTAATTAAATTGTGGACAAGTATTTCGCTTCATTTTGTTTATTGACATAGTTCACGTTAACTTTAGAAATAGTTACAGTTACCGGTAGATATGAAGAAAATAAAACCCGATAAAGTTCGTGAATATTTTGTTTTAGCTAATTTTATTTTCTTTGTAATATTTTTTCTGATATTTATGTAAATAAAGTCCTGTAAATTTAAAGGTTGTAAACTAGTGACAAGAGAATAAAATGAGATACAATAACAGGCAGATCGGATGGGGTAATAGCAGTGTGATGATGAAGATTTAATTAACGCCCGTATCCATAAGCATTACTATTGTCGATGTCGAAGTAGAGGAAGACCACTGAAAAGATGGATGGATTGTGTGAGGTGTGATATGAAGGTGATGGATGTGAATGAGGAGATGACGAGTGACAGAAGAGAATGGAAAAAGAGGACAGGCCGACCCCAAATAGGATGGCATAAAGGCAGTTCGATGATTCATAAACATTACTACGAGGTGCGTTAACGCACAGGGCCCAAAAACCTATTCATAGACAATACTTGAGTGACAAAACGCGTTGAGAAATGTCTTACTTCGCACAGTGTTGCTTCTTTACTTATACAAGTATTGTTTGTGAATACGGGTGTAATACTATGTAATAATGCCGTGTGGCGACGACAGAGCAGAATATTATTATCACGGCCCCGGCCCTTCTCTCTTCCGCGGGTGTATACAAGACGACTTAGGGTATTTTTTTAAACTGAATTTGAGTATGTTGTTGATTTATTAAGGGAAAAGAGGCATGCAGGCCCTTTTAATGAGTGAGGAAAGGTGAGGTTGGTCATATTGGGCGACTTTATGGTCAAATCAACCCTATAGTGGCCGACCAGGGAAAGAAAAAGAGTGTAGGGAGATAGAGACGACGACTTAGGCGCTGTCTCCACGAGCGAGAGAATCGCGGCGATATTAAAGTCGTGCCACGTATTTTTGGTAACTGCAAACATTTTTGGAATTCGTTCAGACCACCAAACTGAACAAATTTCACTATGGCAGCAACTCCAAAATCACGAATTTGGAGTTGCTCCCATAGTGAAATTTTTGCAGTGACCAAAAAATCAATGAATAAACAACGTTTAACGATATGAACAGCTAAACGCATGGCTATTTCATGATATAGCCAAACATTATTAATCATATCGTAAAATAGTTACATTAACCACCGTTAGAGGCGCTTATTTCGATTTGTTTTTGTGACGCATCATGGCGGCGGACAATATTATCCTAATAAACAAACTATTATTAATGTTGTAATGGAAGATAAAAGTGAAGTGAAATGTAGTTACGACACCAAAGTCACTCAAAAAACAAGCGCAACGTAAAAATACTAAATATTTACTACATTAATGATATGGCCAAACGTGGATGGACATATCATCAAACGTTGACGTTTCAACGATATGGTCAGTTTTAGATGGCCACTTCATGAAATGCCACCATTTCATGAAATGGTCGGCCACATCATGAAGTGATCAATTCTACGATTTGGCCACGACATATACACTCTCTATGAGCGCGTCTCCACACGGCGATTTTATCGCGACGATGCGACGAGTGGCAATGTTCGCGCTAACGTCTCGCAGTATCGCTGCGGTATCGTTGCTACTCGCCACGCTTTCGCCACGCGCTCGCAGCGGAACGCTGCGCTCGCAGCGGAACGCTGCGCTCTCGCAACGAGCGCAACTCTTTCAACAAATAATACCTGAACGCGACGTAAAGAAAATGCGGCGATTCCGTCACGAGTCGTAGCGATATGCTGGCGGAATAATCGCTCGTTCGTGGAGATTCTCCAACGATAGAAGCGCGGACTCGGCGCGATTCTCTCGCTCGTGGAGACGTCGCCTTATAGGGTTAAAACGGCAATGAATAATGGGTGCACCGTTACTTTTCAATGACTGCGACGATAAGTGGCAATAGGCTCGCCACCTATTAGATGGGATCTAACCAAATTAGCGAAACGTGGGTGTTTCGCAGTAGGTGTATATGTATACAACCACATTTCCTATCACCTCTTTATTCTTCATAGGAAATGCTTGTGTCCCAACAGTGGGACATTCAAGGATTGGTGATGATGATGATGATGATTACCTTCGGAGCTAAAGATTTATGTATGTACGCACGTAATATCAAGAATAAATTTCCAACCCTAGCTCATATGTACATAACATTAATTTACAAAGGTAATGGATAGGTATTCCATTTCGTTAAAAAAATATTTTTGCAGTAATCAAATGCATTAGCTGTACTAACATGTCATGTTGAATTTAAATTACAAAGTGTACCTATCGAAATAAACGTGGGCCTTTGCCCTGTTTTTTTAACCCTTCGTTCGCATTCTGAACGCTTTCATCCACTTCAGAAACAGTGATAGGCAGGAAATTATATATTTTGCCTAGTCAGGCTTCGGGTCGTCATTTATTTATTTATTTATTAAGGTACATCAATAGCTTATGCTATTTATTGGTGTGCATGGTATGGCATGTGTACATACTTTCTACATACATACATAAATCACGCCCATATCCCCGAAGGGGTAGGCAGAGGTGAACTAGCACCCACGTTTCGCCAATTATGTTAGGTCCCATGTAATAGGTGGCGAGCCCATTGCCATTTACCGGGCATAAAAGTCGCAGTAAATTGCTAGGTGGTATAAGAGGAACGCTGCTGCCCATTCCTCGTGCACAGGTTTATCCTTAGTCGCCTTGTACGACACCCACGGGCGAGATTTGGGGTGGTGACAATTGTATTCTACCCTGCCGGCACCACACGGCAATACATATTTTTACCTAATGTACAATTCTTTCATGAACACCTATAATAGGTAATAGGTACAACATTACCAACATCATCCCCAGCCCTTTAATGTCCCCACTGCTGGGGCACGGGCAATATGAAGATTGGGCCATAACTCACCACGCTGGCCCAGTGCGCGTTGGTGGGTATTGACGACTGCAGATGAGCAGCCGGGACCAACGGCTTAACATGCCTTCCGAAGCACGGAGGAACTCGAGATAATACATTTTTGATCACCCATCCAATGACCGGCCTTAGCGAATATAGTTTAGTTTACGCAATTGCAGACCAAGCGCGCTATGCCACTGCGCTAGCGAGCTCCTCCTATAGGTACAACATTTGTTACAAAATACGTGCTTCTAAAATACGAGACAATACACACAGTAACTTCGTTAATCAAAAAAAACGAGAAGTGTTTTACCAAAAATATATAGTAGGTACCTAATAATAAATCCTTTACGGTATGATGGATAATATGAATCAAAAGGGACCGGGAACAGGGCAGAAGAAGAAGAAGAGTTGAAACATAGTGCCCGTTAGATGGCAATTGGCAACATACACGTGTGTGAGCATGAATAGCGATGCGAGGCTCTTCGGGGGGTATGTATTATAACAGCTCAGTAGGCCTATTCGCTAACTTTTTTTGACACTTGAGAGTGATAATCACTGAACTATTTAGTGATCCAAGGTTGTCCTGTGGCTACAACTTTCAACTGTCAAAAAAAGTTTGCGAATAGGCCTACTGGTAGTTTAATATCAGAGAAGTGTTAACAAGAGGTGAGATAGTTGCAATGAAACACCCGTTATATACAGAAATCAAATCGAGCCACTTCGTGATATTTCTGGAAAAAAAATATTTTAAGAAAGACTACAGAACTCATTGAAGCATTTTTCGCGGAATGCGCCATTTTCCGGAAACGGAAAGGAGCTAATAAATTAGAAGCTACTCGACAAAGGCGAGCTAAGTTCAACCATTTCAATAATTATTTTACTGAACGGAAATTTTAATGACTCCCCTAAGAGCACCGACAGACTAACTACCTACCCGCTCCATAAAGGCTTAAGTATGATATTGATTATAAGTGGCGTGTGGTGACGGCAGAGCAGAATACAATGGTCACCCCCCCCCCCCCTAATCTCGGGTGTCGTACAACGTGGCTGAGTAATTAGTAGCAGCGTGTTCCTCATATAATTAATTATGTGCCCCTATTACATGGGACCTAACATTATTTAAGGTCCTTCCTGCCTCCTTAAGGAAGCAGACAACGTGGCTTCCGACAATATATCAAATTTCAAAATGAATTTTAGCAGTATACCCTTTCTGGGTCACCTTTCCATATTTGTAATAAAAGTTATGATAAAAC
The DNA here is from genome assembly GCA_963931975.1 of Cataclysta lemnata. Taxonomy (NCBI): domain Eukaryota; kingdom Metazoa; phylum Arthropoda; class Insecta; order Lepidoptera; family Crambidae; genus Cataclysta; species Cataclysta lemnata. The sequence goes on along the minus strand of OZ008361.1, from coordinate 4,332,048 downwards.
AAAAAGTATGCCATGAGATATTTCGCTAAGAATGCATAATATTCGTATAATAATAAAAGGGTATGAATCATGATATCGCTCCAGCCAGATACCAATATTTGCGACAACGTCGGACCCTATCATGTACCAGAGTAAGTAAGCAGTTATGGATGTCGCAGGCGAATCGTCGAATTCGGCATTTCATAAAAAGTCGACATTGACATTTCGTAAACTAAAGTTAGTTCTTCTGTAACCATCAGCAGCGCAGCGATTGAAGCGAGTTGAGCTCCATTGCTGTTTAAAAGTACCTATCAAAGAATTAATATTTTTTTACATAAATTGCAACCGTTTCTTTAATTATGCCTTTCAATGAAATAGCGAATTTGAGATTAGCCTGCGACATAGATAAGATATAAGAAGCCAGAGTAACGTATGTGTGCCGCCGTGTGGTGACGGCAGAGTAGAATACATTTGTCACCACCCCAAATCTCTCCCGTCTCTACAAGGCGACTAAGGATAAATCAATGATGACGAATTGGCAGCAGCGTGCCTCTTTTACCACCTAGCAATAGCAATGTACTGCGACTTTTGTGCCCGATAAATGGCAATAGGCTCGCCACCTATTACATGGGACCTAACATAATTGGCGAAACGTGGGTGCTAGTTCACCTCTGCCTACCCCTTCGGTGATTTATGTATGTATGTATGTAGAATTGTGGAGTAATATACAATGTAAATATTTTACAAAAAAATGCAATCGCAGGCACTGAGCGCTAAGCCACTGACTGCGTTATCGAGGGCAGAAGTATGATACTTTAACTATGGCTAACCCCATACATGACATAGAACCCCATAACAGGTCGACCACGTTCCAAATACTCATTCCCATTCGGCTCACTCTGTGTACCTTTCGTGACAATAGTAAAATGCCATTAATGCGTTTAAGGCAGACTTAGTAGCTTGGACAATGCTTAGCATCACTCGCCTCTGACCTCGTGCCAAAGTCAAGGTTTCCATAGTCAGAAGCTAACCAAAGTGGCATAGGATTAACGTACCTACACCCCATTCACTTGGGCTTTAGACAAAATGTAAACAATCTTGATGTGTCTTTTAATATAGAAACCAAAAATAAAATCGTCACTATCTAGCAAAATACACTGCGATTTCCTTGCCCGATAAATGGCAATAGGCTTACCACCGATTACATCGGACCCCAACTAATTCGCGAAACGTGGGTGTTAATTCACCTCTGCTTACCCCTTCGGGGATAAATAGGCGTGATTTATGTGTGTGGAATGGTTAAATATCTATAATTAATAGATCAGTTAGTCAAGTTTTCCTTCTACATCTTTAGAAGACTTGGAATGGCAACTAAAATTTAATTACCAAAGTGAAGGTCTCGACGAAACCGGACGCGACAGAGTCAAGTAGACTATTAAAACCGATTTTGGACTGTACGGCCGTCACCTACGGTATAATTTCCCTTGTCCTGCAAATAGAATTTCATTTTCAGATAAATTTTCAATAATCTCATTGACGTTAATTATATACGCCGAAATTAGGGCTTTGCTCTACTTATGAGGACCTAGTAGTATATTATAACAATGCCCATTCCTCATTACTGTAAGGGTTACATTGCCTTGTACGACTCCCGCGGGAGAGTTATTGGGAGCGCTGAAAATTGTATTTTGCGGTACCGTAACTATAGCAGTTATAGAGCTAATATTTGGTAAGAAAGGATTTTTGAAAAGTACAATATAACCAAACGTACCCACGTTGTAGCACATTGTGACTAGTAGGTACTATTCGAAAGGTCTTTGAAAATACAATTCATAATATTTTGTACGGCAACAACTTTGCTGCTCATGGGAGAAAAAGTTATTCGGCGTTAAGGTTTAGGTAAACCCTTTGTGAGTTTACTCGACGCACCATTCCACGATCGCGTTTTCACAAGTTTTTAAAATATATTCGATCATAGGACGGATCGAATCTAGGACGGTTTTGACGGCCGCCTTGGTCGAATGCTCAGATTGCTGGGTATTGGCCAAGAGGTCCCGGGTTCGAATCCTGGTAGGGGCAAACTTTGTGATGACCACAAATGTTTGTTCCCGAGTCATGGTTGTGTATATGTTTATGTAGTATATTTTCAACATTTATATAAAATATGTCCGTCATCTAGTATCCATAACACAAGTGCTAAGGCTACTTACTTTGGCCTATATGATAGGTGTGAGTGAAAAATATTTATTTATTATTATTATTATTATCATATGGCAATGGGCTCGCCACCTATTACATGGGACCTAACATAATTGGCGAAACGAGGGTGCTAGTTCACCTGTGCCTACCCCTTCCGGGATATACGCGTGATTTATGTATGTATGTATTATTATCATAGTGATGATTTCTCATATAACATCATTTAATTTTCTACTACACATGCCCACTTTTTGGAGGTTCCGTACTGCTCAAGTTTTGGCTTATGTTTTACGGCCTACCATCGAATCTCGATGCTTTTGTTGATGGATGCCCCCTACCATTCAGGTGCCTCAAGCTGGTTTAATACTTACGCACATAATCTCCCTTATTCGAGTTATTTTTTGAATTTTAAGACACCAATTATGACTCTTTTTCTGCTTTCTGCCGTGTTCTTAGGATAACTTTTATCGCGGCCCTTGACTACTTGGTCATATCACTGTAGGCTTGTTGCAAATGTTCTCAGATTAATGTCTTTTTTAAGCCAGACAGGGAAGCTCTTGCCCTTCATCTCACCTGATGGTAAGCGACGACAAGGACCGAAGATGGTATCGAGCTTAACCAGTAGGCATATTCGCTAACTTTTTTTGACAGTTGAAAGTGATGATCACCGAACTATTTACTGATCCATTACTACTTTACTATAACCCTATTGTGACACTTCTCCTGTGAAAACAGTAATGGATAAGTAAATAGTTCGGTGATCATCACTTTCAACTGCCAGAAACTACTGAAACCCCCAACCAGAGGAGGGCTCTTATCACAATTGTCAGAACACAATAATACACACATATATACATAAATCACACCTATATACCCGAAGGGGCAGGCAGAGGTGAACTGGCACCCACGCTTCGCCAATTATATTAGGTCCCATGTAACAGGTGGCGAGCCTTTTGCTATTTTGCTATTGCTACAAAAGTCTATAGTATTAGTACTAGGTGGTATAAGAAGAACGCTGCTGCCCATTGCTCATCACTGTTTTATCCTTAGTCGCCTTGTACGACACCCACGGGAGAGATTTGGGGTGGTGACAATTGTATTCTACTCTGCCGTCACCACACGGCTTATGCTGTTAACATTATTATTATGGCGACAGATTTTGATAAGATGGTGGTAGCTAGCCAGGCGGACTCGAAAGAGTCCTACCACCAACCAAACCGTGTACAAATTTGTACCCTCTGGGGATCGAATCCGGGATCTCTGGATCTTCTGGATCCGGTGGGCGAAATACTAATAAACCACGGAGGCGGTTATAAATGTAAATGCATTACAACCCACGAGCTTCACAGCAAAACGGTCGAGCAAGCACTTATTAATGTTACCAGCGCGAAAAGCTTTCTCAAGAGAACCTGTAAGAGGGATCGTGAGCCGCCTTTTAAACAGATTTCAAGACTAGCCTTGTGAATTACGCTATTGTTCGAATCAGAATTCTACGAGTAGTTAGGCTCGCCACATTTATAAATCGGGGAGCAAGTGCTTTCGATGTCAAGCGAAAGTTGCCAAGTTAAAATTGTGTTCTGACAGGTGACTGTGACGAGGGAATTTGTGAGTCCACTGGCGGATTTAGGTGACAGCTCATCGAGATTGAACTAAGCTACAAATTGTAGTTTTTGTTTTGGAGGTCCATGTTTATACTGTACTCACTGTAGCTCCAAATTATAATCATTTTTTAACCGAAGAAAAACCGAAGGAGGTTCCTCAATTCGTACCCGTGTGTTTTTTTTATGTTTTACCACGCAAAACTCCGTCGTTTTCTTTCTGACTTGCAGTTTATCTAAGGTCGGTGCAGTATTATATCCTCTACAGGTCAGACGTCATTATATTATCTAATCCCTTTTAATTGGGGTCGACGCACACTTGTTTCATCTTCGATTCGTATCGATCAGACGTCATCAAGCCATGCAGTTCCTTTTCTTTGATATCGAAGGGACCCTCTTCATTCATGCCCATTACTCATCGCTGTCTTTAAGCTTAGTCGCCTTGTACGATACCCGCGGGAGAGATCCTCATCTCTCCCGCTGGTGGTGACAATTAAATCTCTGCCTACAACATACTGCAAAACACACATAATAATATGACTGTGCTAAATCTGTTCTCTATTCTAGGACACTTGCTTTCCAAGAGTATGACAAACAGACTGGGTAAATTTAGCGCCTCGTGACAAACACACAAACACTAGATTTCCTCCACTGCAGGCCTAGCACGGGACGCGGACAAAATCTCTTTCCACCCCTTGACAGTGTTTTGTCTCGGGACTTGGTGGGAGTTAGAGCGGGAGGAAAGTATTTTCTTTTCCCAGAGGAAATTTTCTCCACGTTCCGGAGGCTGGCTGCGGGCGAAATATCGTGTGGGTGTAGCCGACAGGCCCCTTATGAGATCTGCTGGAATTAATAGTACTTGCTCGAGTGATTTTCGCCGCATCTTTTATCCGACGGAAAGTTTTGGGTTAACTTTCACACATAAAGCTGCTTTTGCCTTTAGAAGGTAATTCAATGAACTTCAGAAGAGACTGGCTAGAACCTTATCTAGCATTATCTGTTGTTGGCAATTTAATTTTTTAAGATGTATTAGCTATTTGTACTTACCTATTCAACATTTTTCTGCCATGATTTATCTGGATTCGGGTCAGAATCCTATCCAGGCCCTTGATCTTTTCGAAGTATCTACGGAGGAACTCGACATAGTATACTTTCTGACAGTCACACCCACACTGTACGTACCTACAAGACGTTTAAATAAAATAAAATGAATAGGTAATTTCACGTTTTAATAGCCACAAGTACCACCTAAATTTAAATACTGTTTATTTTCTCTTATGCCGTAATTTTAATTAACTGTTAATGGTTTACTTTCCCTCAGGACCAAACCTAGTGCGGGGGCTGGAAATGTTGCCACAGTTAGAAAGAGAATTGGAAATAAAGATTATTACTATGTATTACGGCTAGATGATAGGTGTGAGATTAAAAAATATTTTGTTTATTTATTCTCTACATTGTAATAATGGTACATACACAAATAATGCATATTACAACATGTAACAGAAATAATGCTGCTGCTGACTGCAGTCAGTCAGTCGAGAGACGCCCACTGTTGGGCTTAGGCCTCCCCCAAGGATCTCCAAACCGGTCGGTCCTGCGCTGCCCGCATCCAGCGGCTTCCCGCGACCTTCACCAGATCGTCGGTCCACCTTGTGGGTCTTTTAGGGGCCTTCCAACGCTGCGTCTCCCGGTGCGCGGCCGCCATTCGAGGACGTCAGTGTCCTCGCAATGTGATGTGATGTATAATTACTTTCAGACCTTAATGACCCTGTATGACACCCATAGGAGAAATTTTGGGGTATTATGTAGTCTTACATTCGAAATCATCTTCTTCTTTCTGCTCTTATCCCGCTCTAGGCGGGGTCGGCACAACAAGTTTTCTTCTTCCACTCCTCTTTATCCTTCACCAATTTCTCATCCACTTCTCTTGTTATCATAACGCCCTTTACAAAATCCATCCATCTCTTTTTTGGTCCTTTCCTCCATTTAGGTCCTTCAACGTTAAATTACTACCTACACATGTGAAATAAAATATATTTTTTGGATTTAAATTGTGTATGTTTATTTAGTTATTTGAGACTGACCACGTCTCACAGTGACCACGGCCGCTTTAACAAACATAAGAGTACTTTATGTAGGTACTTCATGAAAGTCTAATACCTGTAACAACTTTATTTTTAGATAGAACAGTGTTTGAAACAACTTTATGTTGTGATATTTCCTCCATTAAGCAGCTTTGAGACTTATTTACGAGTACTTTCACTGTATCCCCAAACGATAAGGCTTTAAGTGTACCTATAATTTTGCTTAAGTTAGGTACAGTTGTAAACACACTAGGCTACTGGAGACTCCAATTTTCACAAACGATTCTGCAGTTCAGGTCATAGAATGTAAGTACGTAATTTCCATTTATTATTTTGTTTGTAATAAATAGTGCACACTTATTTAGCGCTATCCCTATCGCGCTGGGACTGCGATTGCGGAAACCAAGCAATGTTCGCTAAGGCCAGTCATGGGTGACCAAACATTTATTATCTATGAGTTCCTCAGTGCTTCGGAAGGCACGTTAAGGCGTTGGCCCCGGGTGCAGCTGCAGTCGTTAATAGGTACCCACCAATACGCACTAGGCCAGCGTGGTGGAATATGGCCCATTCTCCCTATTTGTTTAAATAAGCGACAGCTGATACCCCATTCTTTAACACTTAGTTCTGAACATATTTTAATTATTTTTTTTATAGAAAATGAAGGTTCTTAGGGTACATTTTTAAAATTAGGTGTTAGTAAGAACGGTCTTTAGATTTACTTTGCAAGCAAATTATTCGATAAGTCAAGCAGTTACGCCTCTTTTTAATCGCCTAAAAGTCATAATAATATCATCATCATCATCACCAGCCCTTTAATGTCCCCACTGCTGGGGCACGGGCCTTCCCTATGGATGGAGGAATAAAGGGAGATTGAGCCATAACCCACCACGCTGGCCTAGTGTTGGTGGGTAATAAAAAACAATTATTATGTTGAAAAAAAACCTTAACCGACAGGCAAGCATTAGATTGGACGAAGCAAAGAAGAAGGTATGTAAGGATCGTAGCGATAGGAAAGAAGTTATCACTGTCTACCCTTGTGGTAGAAAGGCGTGACGTATATATTTATTATATCAGACATGGAATCTCTTACCCTTCATCTCACCTGATGGTAAGTGACGATAAGAATCAAGCTTCACCTGGAACCCTCAAACGCAGTGTGGCTGGCTATGCTATCACAAATTGTCGGAATATATTAATGTTGTAACCAGGCGGACTTGAAAAAAGTCCTACCACCAACCAGACCGAGTACAAATTTGTACCCCTCTGGCAATCGAACCCGGAACCTCGAAATCTAATTCCGATGGGCACTACTAGACCACGGAGGCAGTAAAAGAGGCGATGTTGCATGAAAAGAAAAAACAAAGGAACGGCCATCCCGCGAAATGACCTGATATTCCATTTCCTTTGTACAGCACTTAGCATTGTATATTTCGCGTCTCGGCGTGTGTGGCTATGCGATATGAGTTCTTTAGTATTATTGTGTATTTCGCCCTTTACGTGACAGAAGGCGGATTATTTTGGTCCGTATGCCCTTTAAGGTGATCGTACACTTATCCGAGTCGAATGCGCCGAATTGAAAATTTCATAAATGAAACCTCGCACACTTGCGGGAGTCGAATCGTCCGATTCGTCAGAATCCGTCAGAAACTTCAGCCCCAGCCAAGGGGCCAATCTATCGAACGCATAGAATACAACATGTATGAAACTGACGTATTACAGAGAAAGAAATACTTCAGTTTCATACTTTTGTTTTCTATAAATAAATATAAATATTTTTACACTCACATTTATAAAATATTTTCTGTTTTCTATGATATGAATATGAATAGATAAGCCACTTGGCTTTAGAAGAATTTGGATGACGTCATCAGAATCGATGCGGACGGATCTGTCAATTCATTATTTTTTTTCGATTCTATCACTTTTAAACATCAGGCATTCAAAAATGTAAATATGTACCTATAATCGCGTTAAGTCCCGTTTTAGCCTATATTTTCGACTGCGCTGACTTCGGCACGTTCAGCGCGTTCGGCTCGGATAAGTGTGCGTTCACCATTATTTCGACTCTTATCTCCGCACGAAATTCGCCTTATGGTATAGTAATGGGATAACTTTGCCTGTATGCGTTCGCTTAAGAGCCCTCAAGGTCCAATTTACAGAAACCTATTTCCCTGCCTGTTGCATTCATGACACGTCCGTCGGAATATTGCTCGGGTAAGAGGGCTAGTTTGAAAATTAGCATCGTGTCGTTTCAAACAAAACAACTTATTTTCTCATATGTTTAAACAACTCTCATCTCTCCTGTGGGTGTCGTACAAGGCGACTAAGGGTTAAGACAGCAATGAGTCATCATCATCACCAGCCCTTTAATGTGCCACAACCCACCCCACCACGCTTGCCCAGTGCGGGTTGGTGGGTATTAACGACTTCAGATGCAGCCGGGACCAACGGCGTAACGTGCCTTCTGAAGCACGGTCCTCCATGCTAATAAATTTTTGGTCACCCATCCAATGACTGGCCTTAGTAACATTGCTTAGTTTACGTAATCGCAGGCCAAGCGCGCTGTGGCACTGCGCTAGCGAGCTCGTCTCCCTCATAATAATAAACAAATGATACAAATTTGACGATCCAATCAAGTGGCCAATTGTGCTTTCAGTCGTTCAAAAATATTCAGTTCGTTTTTCTGAGGTGATCGCGAAGAAATCATCGCCATCTTTTTTTTATTAAAAAAGGCTCACCCTCACATCAGTTAGGGCCCGGTGCGTTGTGAATCTCGCTTAATAAAAACAAATGACGTAATAAACCAACGAACCCTACTCATCCCCACATTTAGGCGTCGACCCACAGACACATTTTTGTTTCCTTCTGGGTTCAAGGTCAGATGATCTTTCGAGATTTCTTTCAGTCAGCTGTTACACGGCATGTCGGTTAGACGCGTTGGGGCATGCGCAGTGTACCATAGCCACTGTTTTAATTCCACAGCATCCAATTTTAATTCCAGATGAGACGATAACTCTTAGCGTTCCATCGTGGATTCACCGTGAGGGCGCCGGGTCCATAGTGTGAATGAGTTAATGTCTTTGATAAATCACGAAGTAGTCAAACACGAAGTAGTTTTCTTTCAAACATTTCAACCTTAAATACCTACTATTTATAACATACACGCATACTTAACAGGTGGTAGTCAGAGAATTTTTTATTCTAGACAAGAGACAGGCTCTTGTCCTTCACCCACCAGGTAGCCAAGTGGCAATCGTTTCATAACGATAACGTGTCGAAGTTCGTCACGATCGGCCATATTACTTTGGTATCTACAGCGTCTTAGCTTGCGCTACCAACATAACTAGTAACTTAGAAGACGATTTTGGTCACGTGACCATAAATCCTATACATTTTGCTATACCGAACTTCGTTATCTTTGTCGTTATGTTACTTTGTCTAGGCCCCCTGATGGTAAATGACGATAAGGGCCGAAGATGGAATCGAACATCACATCACCTGGAACCCTCAATCACAGAGGGCCTGGCTATCTTATCACAAATTGTCGGAACACAGTAATGTTGTTAGCAAAATTATTATAGTGACAGATTTTGTTAAGATGTTGGTAACTAACTAGCCAGGCGGACTTGAAAAAAGTCGTACCAAAAACATGTAGAATACTTGATACAGATGCAAAAATCAATGCTCAAGAACACAGAGTATTTTGAGCTAAGAAGTATAGAGGAAGAATGGAATCGCTAGTCAAACCGAGCGTACTTCTTATACACAATGCCAAAAACTTCTTTGAACACCGGTGTGGACATAAATCGTTTGAATGGTCAACACTCATATTTTGAAAACTATGTGAGGTAATTGGAGTCAAGACATTGCCAGGAACAATATTCCAGCACCGAATGGGATGTCAGGGGATGTTGTAAAAGTCGACTGAAGGTGATTGCCCGGTATAGACCAATAAACATCTTGACTTACCCGAATGGTGGAGGGCAAACCACCAACAATAGCATACATACACATAGACGATTCGTGTCAGGCTGGCGTGCGGTCAGATGTAAAACCAATAAGCCGTAGGTAGTGTGCTAACCCCAGATAAAAAGGCAGGAAGCTGATGAAGATTTTCTGACTCTGGCATTGAGAAGTATTACTCACATACAAATAACGTCTAAAGGTATTTATCCTCGAAGGTGTAGGCAAACAGAGGCGTATAACCCATATGTCGTCAACTACTTTAAGTCCCACGTAATAGCTTGGCGAGCCTATTGACATATATCGGGCACTTAAGTTAGTGTATTATTAAATGGTGTAATATGAACGATGCCTCATTACTGTTTTAACCATCAGTCGCCTTGTACGATACCCGCGAGGCTAATTTGGGGTGGTGACATTTGTATTCTGCTCTGCGGTCGTGGATATTGATTGAACATATCAAAATTACATTTGCAACATTTGATACTTTTTAAAATGGATGCCGAACTGGAAAACAGTGTTGCCAGATCGCATGTGTGTAATGGCCGAGGTTAATTGTTTTCAAATATTGCCATGCGATTTTAACAAAGCGACCAATAAAACGGAGCCATCGAAACGGACTTCCCATTTGTAATATTGACAATCTTTTAGGCTTATCACCGATTGATTTTGTGGCAATTCCGTAAATCGAAATTAAAAACTCCATCAGTCGAGCAGGGATAAGTAATTAGCTAACAAATTTTGTTACATACTTACACAATTGACGATTTTTTCTATGCTACAAGACAGGGAAGGTCTTGCCCTTCATCTCACCAGATGGTAAATGACAATAAGGGCCGAAGATGGAATCGAGCTTTACCTGGAACCCTCAACCACAGAGAGGCTGGCTATCATATCACAATTGTCTGAACACAATAATGCTGTTAACATTATTATTATTATGGCGATTAGACTATTCAAACATAAATGAGGAGCTAGACAACGCAGTGGGCCTTCGATTTCAGAAACAAGCAATGTTCGCTAAGGCTAGTCATTGGATGGGTGAACATCCAACATCCAACGTTAAGCCGTTGGTACCGGCTGCATCTGCAGTCGTTAGTACCCACTAACCCGCACTGGGTCAGCGTGGCGGGTTACGGCCCAATCTCCCTATATTCTTCCATCCATAGGGAAGGCCCGTGCCCCGGCAGTGGGGACATTAAAGGCTGGTGATGATGATGAAAAAAATAAATAAATGAGGAGGATGATGATGATGAGGAGCTCGATAGCGCAGTGGGCCTTCGATTTCAGAAACAAGTAATGTGCGCTAAGGCCAGTCATTGGATGGGTGAACAAAAATATTTATTGTCTCAAGTTCCTCCGTGCTTTGGAAGGCACGATAAGCCGGTGGTCCCGGCTGCATCTGCAGTCGTTAATACCCGTCAACACGCACTAGACCAGCGTGCTGGGTTATGGCCCATTCTCCTCTTCCATCGATGGGAAGGCCCGCGACCCAGTAGTGCGATCATAAAGGGCTGATGATGATGATGATGACAGTTTTGGATTAAATTTTACAGTCAGCTGTTACAAAATCCCTTTGAGTATGCTGTTGTTGGTTGTTAACCCTACACCTATTTTACTGATCTGTGCCCTACACCATTCAGGTGCTCCAAGGTGCTTGATGGTATACACCGGGCAGTCGCCCTTAGGGCCGGTTTTTTGATGCATAATTAACTCAACCAATTGCTAAAAAATGTTACTAATGGTTTTAATATCAATCAGTCTGATATACAACCATTAGTAACAATTTTTAACAATTAGTTGAATCGCCGGTTTTTTTATGTATAGTTAACTCAACCAATTGTTACCAATGGTTAAATATCAGACTGATATAAAACCATAAGTAAGAAATATTTTTTAACAATTGGATGAGTCTATGGTTGTTTGATGCATATATAGTTCACTCAACCAATTGTTACTTATGGTTAAAAGTAAACATCAGACAGATATACAACCTATTCGATTTTAATTTTTTTTTTACATTTTACATTTGTAAAAATATCTGCTTTGGAAAGTTTGAAATTTATTTCTACATTGCGAGGGTACCCGTTGGCTTACAACGTGAAGTGTAAAGGTTAGAAGAATTTCGGCAAGTTAATCAGTGTCTTGGGTGGCCGAGCGGTCAGGCACCTGCCCGGATAGCAGCGGACGCGGGTTCGATTCCCGGCTCAAGATCATAATTTTTCGAAATTCTTTTTCTAACCCCAAAATCTTTGTACTAATTTTTCTAACATTTATATAATGTTAAAATTAAAATCGAATAGTTTATAAAGCAAACCCAAGCTTAACCGAACGCACGGTATTTGTAAAAATATCTGCTTTGGAATGTTTGAAATTTATTTCTACATTGCGAGGGTACCCCAAAATCTTTGTAGATATACAACCATTAGAAACAATGTTTAACAATTATTAGAGTCGTTAAACCGGCCCTAATACATCCTAAAGTAAACTCAGATAACTTAGATGAAAAAATTGGATGTCACTGACACGTTTCCCTTGTTACAGGTATATTAGTGACACGGGGCGAAAACCTTCTCCTGCCGATGTGTTCTGAAAATTAACAACTAGTAATTCGTTTGGGCGACTACGCATTGGGCACTCTTCACTTTATCTGTTGGCCGTACAGTCAGCAGCGGACGTGAACAGATAAGGATAGCTAAGTACATACAATCAATGATTAAGCATTTGATTATTATTATAAACATGTTTTAAAACTAAGGCCCGAGTTCATCAACACGTAAACAGTTGATTATTATTTAACCATTGAACTACTATTACTAGCGTTCAATGTATTTAACCGGTTCTTTTTAACAAATATTAGTATGGAAGATAAACCTTTACATTTTTTAATCATTGATCAGCGTCATTTCAGCCGAGAGTCTAACTTGCAAAGGCCTACTATCAATCATTGATAATACCTTACTATTCTTTTCATCAAAGTTAACTTGTTATGTATAGTTAACAACCAACCAACATTGGGGAATAATAATAGTATGGTCACCACACCGTACGGCTGATATTTTTGTTAGGTTTGTTCTATTGTTTCATCATCATCATCATCAACCCATGTTTGTCCACTGTTGGACATAGGTCTCTCCTAATGCACGCCACTGCTCCCGATTTTCGGCCACTCTCATCCAGCCCACTCCAGCCAGCCTACGAATGTCATCATCCCATCTTTTCGCAGGGCGTACTAGATTACGTTTACCGAGTCGCGGTCTCCACTCAAGAACTTAACGGCTCCAACGGCCGTCAGTTCTGCGGCTAATGTGACCAGCCCACTGCCACTTCAGTTTGCTGATTCGGTGAACTATGTCGGTAACTCTGGTTCTCTGACGGATTACATCAGTTCTATTATTTAAGATGAATAAATTAAGCTCACCAGTGGTTGACATCTAGGGTATATCTTATAACAGTTTTTCATTTAGCACTGTTGAATTTTAAACTTATCATCACCAGCTCTTTAATGTCCCCACTGCTGGGGCACTGGCCTCACCTCTATAGGTGGAAGAATATAGATAGAATGGGCCCATAACCCACCATGCTGGCCCAGTGCACAAATTTAAATGTGGGTGAATTTTGAATTATGTCATATTATTATGATTTTCCTTACGAAATAAATAAATTCTGACCAAGTATCGGCTGCAGACTGTAGGCACTACCCTTTATGCCGTAAAGCCGTTGTTTCAGCGTGATGAGAGGGTTAATTACAAGGCACATAAGTCATTAACATCTCGCGCCCTTAAAAGCGGCTGAATGGAGCGATTTTGTAAATAGTTAATGTTTAATGCCGATGTCTGTCACCCACTTTCGTCACTTCGTACGCTAGAAATGAATAAATTAAATTTAAAGAGCAGAGTACAATTGTCACCACCCGTCTCACCCGTGGGTGTCGTAAGGGTTAAGACAGGAAAGAGTAATGGTCAGCAGCGTTCCTCTTATGCCAACAATGTACTGCGATTTCCGTGCCCGATACATGGCAATAGGCTCGCCACCTATTACGTGGGACATAACGTAATTGGCGAAATGTGGGTGTTAATTCACCTCTGCCTACCCCTTCTTGGATATAGGCACGGTTTATGTATGACTGTAACTCCTGGTATGGTACTAATCTCACTGCCTTAAGCTTCAAATGCAACGTTACTTAAAATGTATCAATTTATAGTAGGTATAAGCGATTACTTAGAGGGCACGTAGATAAATATTTATGTATAAGCTGACAATTTCCTTTGAGAGCCTTTCAATAAACATTCCCTAGCCTCAATACAATTATTTATGAGACCTTCCGGGCTAATATTTTCTTCCGTCCCCAAATATAGGCATTTACTGGTATAAATATTGGGGTTACTTGCGGATAGTAAACTAGGAATAAATTTGTTCAGAAGTAAAAATATTCATACTGTTAAAGCAATATATAATATTTTTATAAATTACGTACAGATGTAGTGGTCGAGATGACATTATTACAATCCATACTGCCCAAGGTCTTGGCTTACGTTTTACAGCTGCCCGCCTGCCTGACACTAACCCTCTTTGCTTATTGGTCTACCGGGCAATCTTCCTAAAGTGCCTCATACACGGACAGTTCTGCCTGACCGGATGCAAATCCGTATCGTGTGTGTGTAATCTGGCCTGAAGGAAAGCTCGCGTCAGTCGGCCCGCTGGACTGAAGCAATTCGTTCACATCGGCCTGACCGGAAGAACTGAACGGATTGTGTATGAAAAATTATACACACATGATACGTATTTGTATCCGGTCAGGTAGAAGGCAAAACTGAAGGCAAAACTGCCAGTATATGAGGCCCTATGTGTACGAATTGGTTCAGGCCGAACTGAGTCATTTTGGCCTGATCCGATCCGTGTATGCTACGTAAACGCTATTATAAAATACAAGTAATTTTTCTATCACATTTGGCGGGTTCGATTCCCGGTTGAGGTAGGCGATTTTAAAAAAATCTGTGAATGTAGTTCTACTTATTATTAAAAATAAAACGATGTCTTCTTTTAGTAAAATATCCTATGTTCAATATTTAATATACTTTCCCTCCGTGTGGCATGGCCGTGGGACGCCCTGTATATCTAATGACTGGCCTTTATTTATTACTTAAAGTTGGTGATGTCAGGCGTTACGTTACGTTGGTGTCTTCTATGCTGGCCTGGGAGCGAACAAATAACGTAGAATAGGCCAGCCCCGACTTATCCCATGGGTGTCGTAAAAGTCGACTAAGGGAGATTGCCCGGTGTAGACCAATAAGCACCTTAGGGCACCTGAATGGTGCCCCCACCATTCAATTGCAAACCACCAACAACAGCATACTCAAAGAGGGTTAGTGTCAGGCAGGCGGCCGGCTATAAAACCTCAGCCAAAACTTTGAGCCGTATGGATTGGAATGTTGTCATTCCAACCACTCTCTCCGTTCATCAGTCTCTCAACATGATCCGTTCCGTCTCTTTTCTATACATTAATTCATCACTAGCACCTTTACGGTGTAATGGATGATATGAATCAAATGGGAGTGGATGGCTTGATGACGTCTGACCGATATGAATGGAAGAGGAAACATACTGCGCCGACCCCAGATAGGCTGGGAACAGGGCAGGGAGAAGAGTATTATCGGATAGATAGTGAATCAATTATCTATTTAATGGGCTATGCCACAATTGTTAAGCAGAATATAGAGAGTTCACTAAAATACTACATAAGTATTTGTTTACAATCTTAGCAATCTCAATTGCTAAGTATTTTAGATGTATTTAATGAATTTACTTGTTTTTTTGCATTTACTATAATAGACGTATTATTATAAGCGGCCACTTCTTAGACTATGAAGGGTACGCCTTTATTCCAACATCGGTTTCCAATAAGCTGATACTATTAAGGATATGGCACATAGTTTAGCGGTAATGGTGTTAAATGGCTTGAGATTAAAATGATAATAGAGAAAGGGAAAGCTGGTATCTAAACGGTTTCGATTGCAAAGACTCTTTGTCGAAGCTCGCCGTTTTCATCAGAGTGAATTAAAGCAAAATATAATTGAATTTCCGTTCGATGATGAAAGGAAATCGGGAAACGTAATTGGTTTACATTTAGTCGATACTGTTTACAGAGTCAATTGTGAAGACGAAATGCATGATTGTGGGTTTGAAACGTTTACGTCACAAAATTCAATTAGAATTGTGTGTTAATTTAGCAAATATATTAACGAAATTGTGATCAACAAATGGAATGAAATGAAATGTCAATCGAAAGAATGGAAAAAAATCAACAAGGAGCTACAAGTTAGCGTGG
Source organism: Cataclysta lemnata (assembly GCA_963931975.1). Taxonomy (NCBI): domain Eukaryota; kingdom Metazoa; phylum Arthropoda; class Insecta; order Lepidoptera; family Crambidae; genus Cataclysta; species Cataclysta lemnata. The sequence goes on along the minus strand of OZ008361.1, from coordinate 4,315,897 downwards.
TACTGTTGTGTGATTTGGCGAGATAAGTGTTACGCAAGTATGTTCGTTATGGATGTGGAAGAATAAGAGGACGGCTGAAGAAACGGTGCATGGATTGTGTGAAAGATGATATGTGGAAGAGGAGGGTTCATGCTGAGCTCAAGTCTGATAGAGGAGAGTGAAAGAGGAATACATCTTGTGGGAACCATACTTATAGTAGAATATTGTCTATACCCCATTCACGTGGGCTTGATACAAAATGTAAACAATCTTGATGTGATCTTTTAATATAAAATACAAAAATAAAAATGTGTAACACCAATATTCCAAAGCAGCTAACAGTTTTATTTGTCTATAATTGATGATGTATTTTAGCATACACGTTTCTTGTTTTAAGAGCATTTCGTAGATAAAGAGACTTCAAGATTGTTTACATTTTGTCTCAAGCCCAAGTGAATGGGTGGGGTGTAAATGTTTTTGGTGATTTTTCTTTTAGCTTAGTTAACACGTTCACTGCGTTTTCGAGTTGAATAGATCCTATGCACATCTAGCCTGCGGTGCGGCTGTAAAATGTCTTGACTTTCCTTTTCTGGAGCGGCACCAGTTTATACAGGTTATTTGTTGAGTATATAAGTGAGATAATTACTTTCCTGAAATTGTCTCTTCAAAAGTAGTCAGTTACTTTAAAAAAAACTAAATCGGATCTTATATGCCCTATGCCCACTGAACGTAAAAAATATCCTCTGGTGCGGTATAGCATCTTATTCACCCGATACCCGATGACCCGACAGCCGCACTAGATTGTACGCTAGTTTGTCTAGTACAGTGCTCGGATGCAGAAGTAATGATAGTTACCCTTATTTGTTTTTATTTAATAGAAAAGTTCTCAAAGCTGTCACTCCATGGCAATATCACAATCGAACAAACTTTATCTGAAACTTTAGCTTACGAATGGGAACAAAGAAACCAAATTGTTCTGGATGTTACAAGAAATTACGCCAAACTTTGAGCAGCAAAGATGCCCCTAATAAAGTGAAAAAGTGAAGACTATGTCGACTTTGTAAAAAATCTCTTTGCCATGAATTTTACTCATATATCTGATAATAATTAAAAATTATATTCATCGATATCGATGTATTTGTGACATCCTACAGCCCAAAAATTTATCGACAACTTTTTCTGCCAGTGCATATAATGTCCGTCGATGTCGGGCATATAAGATCCGACATATATAAACATACTTTTGCTTAATTACGAGAAGCACTATCTACTTACAAACTTTACTGTGTCAAGAGCAACTCTATGTCTATCTATTACAATACATATTTCACGAAGACGAAGACGAGTATGCCGAACAGGTCCTTTCGACCCCCAAACTCTAACGGATAGTTGCTTGTCGGACCTTATATACCCTATGACGCTCCGACGGAATGTCTTCAAAATTAGTTGCCGAAGTGTAGGTGTTAATTGTTAATCAAAAGACTCTTTTTTCGTCAAGCTCCGTGTGTCAGACTAATACACTTTCACATTCGGGATGGATATTTTCTTTCGGATTCGACATTCTTCCTACTGCACACTAATTTAATTTTGGGCGCTTTCGTGACAAATGGGATTACGTCACAACGACGGTAGGACTTCTTACGTTATTACTTCAGACGTTAAAAGCTCTAATACAAATCGACATTGAGGAGCTCGACAGCGCAGTGGCTTACCGTGCTTAGCCAGCGATTGCGTAAGCTAAGCAATGTTGGCTAAGGCCGGTAATGTGGTGGCCCAAGAAAATATCTCGAGTTCCTCCGTGCTTAGGTAGGCACGTGAAGACATTGGTAACGGCTGTATCTGTAGGCCTTAATATACACCAATCCACACTGGCCCAGCGTGGTGTGCTATGGCCCTTATATTCCCTAAATTCTTCATCCATCCACAGTGAAAACCTGGGCCCCATCAGGGGCGAGATTAATGGGTAGGTGATGTTGGTGATGATCACTCGACACTGCCATCATAATTATAATCACAAGAAGCTATCTAAGTGGAACAAATACAAACATACATACATAAATCATGCCTATATCTCCGAAGAGGTAGGCAGATGAACACCCCGCTTTCGCCAATTATGTTAGGTCCCATGTAATAGGTGGCGAGCCTATTGCCATTTCTCGGGCACGAAAATAAATACAGTTAAACCGAGAAAATTCTAAATCCATTCATTTCAGTGGAGGTTTTCCACAGAATTCCGGTTTTGCTCGGGGATTGTTTGTTTGCGCGTGTTGCTTTATGAAAATTGTTTTTGTAAGAATGCACGAAGACGGCATGCTGTGGTAGGTATTTGTTCGCGATTCGAAACAAATGTTTCATACGTATGGGAAAGAGGCCCTCTGAACCAACTGCCGCACTCAAAGACGTCAATTAACTTTAATAAGTACTAATGTCAAAAAAAATCATTCAAATCTAGGCCACACATCATTTCTTGACATTAATTACTCATTAACTTCAATTGACTTTTCTGAGTGCGGCAGTAAGTCCGAGCTCGGAATACGCGACTTTTTGAGTTCTGCTTAACATTTAAGTATTGTCAAAATTGACATTCTGACAGGTATTATCCACTTACATTTATAAGCAGTGCTCGAAATTTGAGTAACGTTTCTGTGTTCGGGGGATCTTGTCTTAAATGTTCCACCAACGGTTATAATTATACAATTGCAATATAAATACAAGAGTTTGCTCGCAGGAATTCCCGCTTAACCTAAATTACGAGTGCAACAACATTTAATTAAAAAGGAACGTTAAAATTATCGTCGTAGAGGGTATTTCCGCAGATGCACCCTCAAATCAGTCACCCTGAAAGACTTAAAAATACGAACAAAACTGGAAATAGTTCATTTTCTCTCTCAGTCCCATTCCCTTTGTGAGAGCACATAACGGAACGAAACGCTTTTAAAGCAACCACAGCTCGCGAAACGAAACGTTTATCAAGTTGCACTATTTGCGTAATGGAAATCAATGAAACATTTCAGAAGATCTTGTTACATACAGTCTACCATGAAGTGTCAAATTTTCTCAATCGGCTCTGCGCTTTACTGCAAAAGGTTAAGGTTGACAATCGGTTAAAGAAATTTGACAGTTTTGGGTAGTTTATATAAAGTGCTGCTGTCCGTGAAGGGTGGGCAAGACGGGTATTAAGCGGAGGTATTTAAGGAAAAGTGCTTAACGATTTTTCCATTGAATGTCTCTTTTTTGGTAGTTTATATTAAGGTCCCATGGCTGCCAAGGGCCTTCCCCGCAGCCTCTCTCTCGAGCGATCCCGAGCCATGTCTTTATTGTTCTTAACTATTAAAAATACATACATACATACATAAATCACGCCTATATCCCCGAAGGGATAGGCAGAGGTGAACTAGCACCCACGTCTCGCCAATTATGCTAGGTCCCATGTAATAGGTGGCGAGCCTCTTGCCATTTATCGGGCACAAAAGTCGCAGTAAATTTCAAGGTGGTATAAGAGGAACGCTGCTGCCCATTCCTCATCACTGATTTATCCTTAGTCGCCTTGTACGACACCCACGGGAGAGATTTGGGGTGGTGACAATTGTATTCTACTCTGCCGTCACCACACGGCTGTATTAAAAATAAACTTGAGAAAACTTTCGATTGTAAGATCGCAACTTTTTTATTACCTACTGGAATGTCAAATTTCCTCAATCGACTTTGTGCTTTACTACCAACAAGATAAGGTTGACTGATTGAATTGATTGAAGAAATTTGGCAGTTTTGAGTAGTCTGGAGTGCCGTTGACTGTACATAAATGTTAGAGAAACTACCACAATTATTAATGTAGATAAAATACCCAATGAGGGTTGGTGCTAGGAAAAACCTTGAGTAGTATGATCATCCCAATAGCTCTTTCCGTTCATCGGTCTTTCAACATAGTCCTTCACTTTTCTAGATTCACTCATCTAGCACCTTTCTGGTGTGACGGATGATTTGACTCAAAAGGGCTGGCTTAATAAATGACTGACCGATATGCAAGAGAAAGGATACACTCATCCTAATAATAGGTTGGGGAAAAAGTTTCTTCGCATTTTTTAAGAAAATTCAAAACATTTTTTAATATAGTTTATTTACATTTAACTAAAGTATGTAGGTACCATTTTGTTCGTTAACTTTTTGCCATCTTGTAGGTAGGGACATGATCCCATTGCTATAGAAATTTTGGGACTTCTCGTCAAAATACCGCGACAAGTGGTTTTGGCAGTCCTCTCGTGATGTTAACCTGACACTGCCTTTTGTGTACCCAGTTTTTTTCAAATGCGCCAAAACTGTTTTGTGGTCAATTCCCAGTTCTTCAGCTACGTCGTAACTACTGACATGCCGATCTTGCTCCACTTTTTCAAAAATGGCATCCATTTTATCTGTAATAGGGCGACCAGAGCGACGTGCATCTTTGACATCAAAATTTCCGGATTGAAAACGCTTAAACCAAATTTGTGCTACTCTCACAGACACTGCACTAGGTCCATAAACATCGCAAATTTTTTTCGCGGCTTGCGTTGCATTTTTACCTTTTTTGTAGTAAAATTTTAAAATGTATCGAATTTCTTCATTAGATATCGAATTTCTTCATTACATCTTGGCGGTACGAAAAACAAATGAAAATCACACATTTTCCTAATTTGAATTTGGAATTATGTTCTTTAAAATTTAAACTTTCAATGATACCAAAACCAGCCAGATACAAATAGTATAGCCAAAGAGATTTTATTACAATTTTATACATACTATAATGCGAAAAGACTTTTTCCACAACTTAATATAACTGGTAACAATGCAGGAAAATGATGAGTAGCACAGTGAAAATAGATGAGCACAGTACTACATAAACAGTGATACCTGCTATAAATGCGTGTGTCAATTATGATTCTCTGTAATATCTCAGACAAATAGAATGTAATCTAAGCCTTACAACAACAAAGCTACTCCATAACCTTCAGATCAATCATGTAAATATTAGGAGGGGTTCACATAATAAGGAACAAATTGAATTTTCGCTGCGGAATGCCATAAGCGTCTTAAGTGTATCGATTTTCCCAATGAATGTATAAAATGTTCCGATCATTATTGCGAAGATCCAAATCACCGGGTGTATTCCGATATTTCAGATATTATCGCGGCCCTCAGCAATGCGTCTCCGTGTAGCGATGCGCCAAACATTTATCAGTAAAGTGAAAATTGATATACCTATATCTTTTCAACTCGGTGATATATAAATATTTTGGTGGTTAGAAAAAGAATTTCGAAATATTATGATCTTGAGGCGGGAATCGAACCCGCGTCCGCTGCTATCCGGGCGGGGCCTGACCGTTCAGCCACCCATGACACTAACCAACTTGCCTAAATTCTTCTAACCTTTACACTTCACGTTGTTAGCCAACGGGTACCCTCGCAATGTAGTTTTTCTAACCACCAAAATCTTTGTACTAATTTTTCTAACATTTATATTATAATGTTAAAATTAAAATCCATCAGTGATATATATCACTCTTGTCATCAGTATCTCACTGTAGATACATTGCCTGCCTTGCACCAAAGATATTTGTCGTTGTTATGTTATGATAGTTGTTATGGGTCCTGCACACCGAACGCAGGTCAGTAGCAGCGCAGTTTGAATGCGCGCAAGTTGTAATACAAGAAACTCTTCGAACTGCGTTACACCAAATTTTAACGCAGGCCCGCGCTCAAACTGCTTCGCGCCGCGCCGCACTGCAACTGCCGGAATTCAACCCAGGCGGCGCAGGACTAGCTCGATCGCGGGCCTGCGTTGTTTTATCACTATGGCGGTCATGTTAGCGTGGCTCACCGGGGCAATGCAGCGCAGCGCGTCGTCATACTAAACGCGGTCCAGCGTTGCAACTGCTTTGAAACTGCCGCTGCGTTCAGTGTGCCGACTCCCGCGCTGCTACCGACCAGGTGGCCTACCGCCTAACTCGATTGCTGATGATAGCTTTAAAGCAATGCATTGCTAACGGCTGTCAATTTAGCTAGAAACCATCTTGAAGGTTTTGGCGGTACGGATTTTCTTCCCAATTCACACAAAATCATTCGGTAATCATTCGTTCAAAGCTATCGCTGATAGTTTAGGTACTTTTGGTGCGAAATTACAGCATGACGTCATAAACTATAGCTTTCGCTTTAGCAATCGAGGTAGGCGGTAGGCCCCCAGCTCTGCTCCTAACCCGCGTTTGGTGTCCAGGAGCCTTTATTGTTATGCGTTATTACTTTATGTCAAAGTGTCTAAGCTGAAAAGGTAAGGTAAAAAGGTAATCTATTAGTCGTGTCCATATGAGAATCGTGTCCATAGATATGAGGGACTATTGTTTTGTGTCTCACTCTGTGTCATCGGACTGATTCATTCATTCGGTACCTGTCTGTATCTATCAAAACTGAACCATGACACATTAATATGAAGGTATAATTTAAAGTCACTTGAGCTAAAGATATAATTATCTCTTACGTGAAGATATGTATCTTTTATATCACTCTTTTACGAGCTACACAACTCTACTCCGTTGAGTTGGGGCTTGGGGAGGTACAGAGGTGCGTGGGTGTGGATCGCGTATCGTGAGATGGAATAAACATGTCAGTTGGGCTCATAGGAATGCTGGGAGCCGACACACGCATTCACAACAGTTCATTATATAAAATTACTAGTGTTAGCCCACGGCTTCGCTCGCGTTAATGTCGGTTGTTTTATAGCCTATAGCCTTCCTATATATGGACTATACAACACAAAAAGAATTTTTCAAACCAGTAGTTTCTGAGATTAGCGTGCTCAACCAAGCAAACATGCAAACAAACAAACAAACTCTTTAACTTTATAATATTAGTATAGAGTACTAGCCGATCCGGCAAACTTTATTTTTGCCCTTCTCTTAGGGCTTTAAAAAATAACCTACAACCAATTCTCAGACCTACCAAATACACTCTTACACAAAAAAAATCATAAAGCAGGTCATGTGAACTTAGCCTTTGACAAAAGATTATCTTTTATCTTCATGACAAATCTTATTGACAGCCCATTTCTTAATAAACGTACAGGTCTGAGATGCCCCATTATAATATTGTGACTCATTTAACTGCTCTCTTTCTTATTGGAAAGAATGTATCCGTGAGTTAATAAGCAATAACAGCAGAGAAATAAATAATTAACTACCACCTTTCTAGCCCTTCGTATCCATTACTTACGCGTGTGAAGCTTTATTGATTTTTGTTTTGTGGTAATATAAGCATAATTATGTGTTATCATTTTTTATGTTTTCCATAAATAATATAAACCAAAAAATATAATGTTAGCGAGGCTCATAGGAATGTTTGTAGCTCTTCTGTAAATGAATTACGAATAGTTGGCCTCAAAAGGGGTTGATGTAAGATGAAGTGTGTAGTTTAGTGCCATGTCAAGCAAATGACAACGTCAGTGCAGTAACAATAAACAACGTATTGTGTAAAATAGGTATTGTGACAAGGTACCAAGATCCTCCTTTGTTAACATTAATGCATTAGCTTTGTACAATTATTATAATTCAAAGTGTAATTTTAAAGAATATTTTATGATATTATATGATATAAACTGTCAAAAATTGTGATCCTCAACAATTTATCTGTAAACTTGTATAAAAGCACAACGTTTTAGCAGCACAACTTTCTGTTCGATGGTTCTAACCTAACCTAGTTTAGGTTAGGTTATCGAGAAATATGCGTTAAATTGTAAGCAGTATGTTACGGTTTTTTTTTGGTGACATATACCGGCTAAATCCCTATATTCATTACATAAAAGACCTTGGCTTGGCTAGAGCTTTCGTAAGTTCTACACTGGAACCTGTCTCTAAGGCTGCTCTCGCGAAATTTTACCAAATATGAAGGTGAGTGTTGACATGTTGTGAAGGGATCCCGTAAACCTACACTTGGATCACAAGTCTCAAGCGCTGCCACTGACTTTCCCCACACTATGGACCCGGCGCCCATGGAATGCTAAGAGTTAGCGTCTCATCTATTAAGTATTCATAAACCGTAATAATACCGAAAATTCAACTCAATAACAACAGCCAACAATTCAACAGCCGAAGTTTCAACGGGGGGTTTCAGCTTAGGTTCATAAAAACAAAGATAAACTATTTGCCATCTTAGCCATCAAATAATTTCTGATTTCCGAAATCGCTGGCTGATACGGCTATAAAGCCTTCAGTGGCCTTAATGAAAAACAAGAAACTAGAACGAAGTTTAGGGGCACGGTGCCTAATGCGGGATCTCTTGTGTATAACACAGACGGCAGGTTGAAACATAAATATTCACACATTATTCCATTATGTACACCTGGATGATGTCACCTAGAAGCACTAAATTGAAATATTGCTTGAGTAATATTAGAATAGCGATCATTATGGACCCGAAATTTCCACCTTGAGCGCCTAGGTGATATCACCCAGCTAATCATAGTGGAACTATTCATTTTCACGAGCCTCAAAGGAGCAGTCAGTGAAACAATTAAAAATATATTAAAAAAAATAAAACGATTTTAAACGTGAGGGTTCCCGCTTTGGACCTCTTTACCTTACGGTTTCTAATAAAATGAACACTTTTCTAAGTAAGTACACTATTTACATAATGAATGAGACAAATCAATAGATCTCAATACCAGGTATAATAGAATTCTATTGACCGAATGTTAAATAAATATGTTTTAATTTTATTAAAAATTCATAATTCGTAATTCTTTCTCCCTATATTCTTCCATCCAGAAAAGCCTGGGAGGAACATTTATGGTCATCGTCATATTTGATCATCTCTTCGAAATATAATGTACTACCCGGTTAAAATATCTGTAGACCTGGCGTTGGTGTTGTCACGTTGACGCTCCTGTACGGTGTGTAAAACAAGTATCACTATTAACTTGGATTTCTTTTACTTGTGGCTTCCATTATTATTAATTACTAATGATTGATTTAAAAGTGTTGAGTTGGGAATGGGGAGGGCCTTCACATTCTGACCAGTTCTACAGATATTTTAACCGGATAGTATCGCGTCCCTACCAAAGAATATACCTACCAGGAAGATTCTCGCATGTGGGAACATTATATTAAAAAATATGTTTGTAATAAAAAGGAATCGATTATCGATTATCCCGAGAGCTGGAGGAGGGGGAACATTGAAGACTGGAATGAACTTTGCGATCGTATCACTGAGTGTCACGCTAATCGACTTCATTGTCTCCAACCATGGAGGAGCTCGATAGCTTAGCGGGCTAGGCTTGCGATTGCGAAAACTGGGCAACTTTCGCTAAGGCCAGTCATTGGATGGGTGACCAAAAACATATTATCTCAAGTGCCCCCGTGCTTCGGAAGCCACGTTAAGCCGTTGGTCCCAGCTGCATCTGCAGTCGTTGCAACCCACCGATCCGCACTGGGCTAGCGTTGGTGGGTTATGGCCCATTGTCCCTATATTCTTCCATCTATAGGGAAGACCTGTGCCCCAGCAGCGGAGACATTTAAGAGCTGGTGATGATGACAGTCAGATCTGTTATCGTATCTAGTACTTCTTTATCATGTTATAATTATCAAGTTCAGATTTATATCTATGTAATTTCTATTTTGAACATCAATTCCTCATGTACTGACGAAAGCGGTTGATGTTTTTACTGTTATTCGATCGTCAACTACAAAGAAGCCACCATTTCTCGATGGACCATAAAGTGTGTCTGAAATAAATTTTTACTTTATATTGTTATTAGAATTTAAAAAGAATTTTGATATGTTCGTAATTTAAGTCGTGCTATCTTTGAATACTTTTATCAACTTGAGCTTAATGACACTTTGGTGAGTTTACAGTCTTCATAATCCTCCACGGCAGATTACTTCGCTGTGTACCTAATAACGGATATAAAATATTATGTAATTAAAACTGGGAGTCTTCGGAACAAATTTAAGTACCGACAATCACTCCTTCCTCCCATAACCCTTAATACAGGCAGAGGTTATTTCTTGACAACAATGTTACTTAATTAATTCTCTTCATCTTTTAACATAGCTCTGCCATGTGGGTTTAGCCGTTTCGGAGGAGTTGTATGACAAACACTGCGATTGCTGCACCTTTCTGGTGTGTTGCATGATATGAATTAAATGGGATTGGATGAATAGATGACCTCTGACTGGCATGAATTGAAGGAGAAACAACTGCGCCGACCCCAGAAGATAATGATGTGTTGTAGAAGGGTCTACAACAACATTGGCAACGCTTTAAGAGGTCACAGTTACCTAACACGACAGGAATATAATCAGGGATAAACCACTAAATATAAAATTCTCAACATCAAACACACTTTTTTGGCCGCGTGGTGACGGCAGAGTAGAATACAATTGTCACCACCCCAAACCTCTCCCGTGGGTGTCGTAGAAGGTGACTAAGGATAAATCAGTGATGATGAATGGGCAGCAGCATTCCTCTTATACCTACCACCTAGCAAAGTACTGCGACTTTTGTGCCCGATAAATGGCAATAGGCTCGCCACCTATTACATGGGACCTAGCCTAATTGGCGAAGCGTGGGTGCTAGTTCACCTCTGCCTACCCCTTCGGGGATATTGGCGTGAATTATGTATGTATGTAAACACACTTTTTTTTAATGATTCCGCATAATTGAACGTCAGCACGAATTCTTGTGTATCTAAATAAATGGAGCGTGTGTGCAGTGAAAACACCATTTTCACTGCACACAATCATTTCTGATTTGATTTTTATTTGAATTACATAAATATTACAAATTTGTTGGTTATGCAAATGCTAAAGCTAAAACAAGACAGGCAATTTGGCCTACGTGCCAATTTGGGCGCTTTACTTTGTTATCGTCATTTTTGGACATTTCATAACAATGACGGGAAGTTGTTTTGCAATGTGAAATTTACGTCAATTGGAAGGAGTTATGCCGTTATGCGTCATCATCATCACCAGCCTTCAATGCTGGGGCTCATGGCTTGCCTTTGAATGGAACAATATAGGAAGAATGGGCCTTTACTCACGACGGTGCCCGAGTGCGGATTGGCGGGTATTCAGCAAGGAGTCAAAAAACGGACGAACTAAAGATAATATTATATTTTTGGTCACCACTCCATGGAATACAGAATATTGACTATTCAATTTTAATTTTAACATTATATAAATGTTAGAAAAATTAGTACAAAGATTATATATATTATAAAGCAAACCCAAGCTTAACCGAACGCACGGTATTTGTAAAAATATCTGCTTTGGAATGTTTGAAATTTATTTCTACATTGCGAGGGTACCCGTTGGCTTACAACGTGAAATGTAAAGGTTAGAAGAATTTCGGCAAGTTAATTTAATTTTAGTGTCTTGGGTGGCCGAGCGGTCAGGCACCTGCCCGGATAGCAGCGGACGCGGGTTCGATTCCCGCCTCAAGATCATAATTTTTCGAAATTCTTTTTCTAACCCCAAAAAATCTTTGTACAGAATATTGCTTTGCTAACCCAATTACTTTTGTTTCATAGTGTCCGTCACATCAAAAGGTTCTAGCGATAAATTAATGTACAGAAGAGACATGGAAAGGACCATGTCGAGAGACTGATGAACGGAGAGACTGATTGAGTTAACATTCCAATTCGTATCTATTGCTCAAGGATTTGGCTTAGGTTTTACAGCCGGCCGCCTGACACCAACCCTCTTTGAGTGTCAATTATAATAATTTAGGCGTTATTATTGAGGCGTCACTTTCCTACAACGGAAAATTTAGCTTATAATCAATTTAGCCACAGAAAAACGCTGAATTAGAGGAATAGGCCGACAGCAACAAAAGGCTGTTTCACGAAAAAAATTTAAAATTACAATCACAACAAATTTCCATTTTATTAATCTGGTAATTTTATCTGTCCCTGTCCTGTCGAGGCTTAAGTTGAATAAATTAATTACGGAAAAAACCGTTTTGAAATCAGATTACGGCTAAGTTCTCATTAAGATTTTTTTTTCAATTTCTACTTTTAAAGATGGCCGTCTCTTTGTCAGGGCAGGCCGAAGTTTTTTTATTTAGTTTTATTTAATTTTAATATAGACTTTGAACACGTCATCTCCTATTATAGTGTCAGCACTGTATTAGGTATTTTCTGAATCGCACACAGGAAGGTTATGAAAGAACTTAAAAAATGTTGACACCAATTTTACCAGTGGGGCCAGTGGCCGTATCTTGAAGTATTAGTGCGATCCAAACGCGGGTGACAAAACTCTATTCGGCCTATAGCTTTGTCTAACTTTAACAATAGCAATTGAGTCGCGTTTAGAGTTGGTCGTAAGACCCCTGTTTGTCATTTGTCTTCTGGACCTACCTAATTGTGAAAATGCGGAGTGTTTGGCGTGCTTTCAACGGCGTCAGTCAGATTTTTGTTTCGAGTTTTTTGTTTTTAGAAATAATAGCGTATTGTTAACGTATCGCCATCGTAATCATAGATTTCCTTTTGAATACCCATTGGCACGTTTTTCGAATAATGATGCGGACAGAATTATTTATGTTATGATGTTGGTCTGTGCCTCTATTTCCGTAAAATTAACCGAAAAAACCAATTGAATTCCAATCCGAACTAAATGTACCATTCGGCATAAATCGTTTATTAGTGAAGCATTGTTTTTAAGCTGTGTTTCTTACATACATACATACATAATTCACGCCTATATTCCCGAAGGGGTAGGCAGAGGTGAACTAGCACCCACGCTTCGCCAATTATGCTAGGTCCCATGTAATAGGTGGCGAGCCTATTGCCATTTATCGGGCACAAAAGTCGCAGTACTTTGCTAAGTGGTAGGTATAAGAGGAACGCTGCTGCCCATTCCTCATCACTGGTTTATCCTTAGTCGCCTTGTACGATACCCACGGGAGAGATTTGGGGTGGTGACAATTGTATTCTACTCTACCGTCACCACACGGCCATGTGTTTCTTTAATTAGTAAAATTAGTAAAAAAAACACTTCTACAGTGACACCAACTTAACTGTTTGTAGAAAAAATTCTTAACTGAATATTTTTGGTATCTAAGACCTTGGACCCATGTTTACACTTGAAAATGTAAATTTTTGCTTGGATATTAAAATATGGTCGTTATACTTTATCTTAGGTAAGCCTAAAGTGTGTGTTCGGCCAAACCTCTTTTTATATTTATTTAATATAACACCCTGGCAGCCTTTTTTGACATATATTTGTATATTTTCTAATATTATATTTTTTATGTCATATATGTCATTCTCAATAAATATCTTGCAGCGACAACACCTCTGTGTGATTTTATCTCCTTCTGCTACAATAGTGTGCTTAGCACAAATGCACATTAAATGGTAACAGACTTCTTATTAACGACTTATAAGGTGGTGAAAACCACTAGATCTAAAATTCTTAACGTCAAACACACCTTTATTTCAATTATTCCGCATAATTGAACGTCAACACGAATCCTTGTATATCAAAGTAACACCACTTTCACGGCACAAACTCCACTCTGAAACACTTTTTAAATTCTGATTTGATTTTTATTTGAACATTATATAACTATGTATATAAAATGTTAGTTTATTTAACCGACGAAAAGCCGGAGGAGGTTACTCAATTCGTACCATATATTTTTTCTTTCTTTATTATTTTTGAATTAATGAAACAAAAATCTGACTGACGCCACTGAAAGCGCGCCAAACACGGGGAGTGTTTGGCGCGCTTGTGATGTTTCAGCATTTTGCGCACAGATAATATAGCAAAAAAGTAGGTACGACAAAGGAGTTTTCGTCGTTCTTCCTTTTCAATTTCCGAGGGCGTTGGTGAGTTGGTAATTCCAACGAAAGCCCAATCAGCTATTAGTCACTATTAGTACTTAGACTCGCTGTAACAATAGAGGTTTCAGCGCGGCTGCGGTTTGTTTCATCACAAAGTTTATCCGGTTTGTGTACTGGGAGCGCTGATTAATTATCTTTAGGTTATTCGCGCTTCACTGAACAAATTTAGCCTGTGATCCTTTTCATTGTCCTTTGTGGGATCTAGAGACTTCTTAGGAGGATCCACTGTGGCCTGCCACGTCTCATCTCCATCACTGGGAAGAATAGAATAGAATAAAACTTTATTGCACCTCTTACACAAATTAAAATAAGTAACACAAATGACAAAAAAAAATCAACTGTAAAATGTACAATGGGCAGCCTTATTGCTATGAGAGATCTCTTCCAAGCCATAGGATGGACAGGATTTGATAACATAGAGTGAAAGTCAAGGCGCATGAATTAAAAACTTTCATCATACTTAAGACACTGCTAATAGACGAACGTAGGTATTTTAAATAAATACACACATACATAAATCACGCCTATAATATCTCCTAAGGGATAGGCAGAGATGCATTAATATCCACATTATAGCCAACTTTTTTAGTCCCTTTAGGTCGAGCCTATTGTCTTCTAACGGGTTCCTAAGTCGCAGTATGTAACTATGTGGCATAAGAGAAACGCTGCTGCACATTACTCCTCGCTGTCTTTACCCTTAGTCGCCTTATACGACACCTGGGGGAGAGATGGGGCGTGGAGATAATTGTTTTCTGCTATGACGTCAATATACGACATCCTTCAATCTTACATAAATCACACCTAGGTATCCCCGAAAGGAATTCTGAAGTGTGTTATTTTTAACCGACATTTTTTGAGGTTCCAGGTGAACTTCTATTCCATCTTCGGCCCTTATCGTCACTTAATTATCATCAGGTGAGCTGAAGGACAAGAAGCTTCCCTAAATAAAAAAATATATCGCCAACAAATTAAGCCCTTTACATGTGATACTGCCGCACTCAGAGACGTCAATTAACTTTAATGAGTATTTAATGTCATAAATTTTCATTCAAATCTAGACCATAGACTCGGCAAGAATAGCGACTAGTTTTGAATTGTCATTTTTTGACGTTAAGTACTCATTAACGTTATTGCGTGCGGCATATAGGTAGCGAATACTGTTGCCGTAATACCGGGTACCTAAATCGCAGTAGGTACACTTGAGATAACAATAAAGCGCCAACTTAATAATTAACAAGTTTCTTGTAATGACAAAGCACCGAGACCGAAAGAAATATTAATTCCATTTAAAAAGTCCGCCAGTCGGACCGAACAACGCTAAAAGCGCGAACTGTGGAAATAAATAATTTTTATGCGACCAAGTTCATTATTTCGAGAGCAATTTTGAGACTCAGAGTCGTTTTGAAGCAGTTGTTTTACTAGGTTATAAGGCACGATGACAGTAATTGTTTCTAATATAAGCCGGGTAGGTTTCGGTTAGCGACTGTATACATTATTCGATTTTAATTTTATTAACATTATATAAAAGTTAGAAAAATGAGTACAAAGATTTTGGTGATTAGAAAAAGAATTTCGAAAAATTATGATCTTGAGGCGGAATCGGTGCCTGACCGGATAGCAGCGGACGCGGGTTCGATTCCCGCCTCGTGATCATAATTTTTCGAAATTCTTTTTCTAACCACCAAAATCTTTGTACTGTATACATTGCTTTTTTAGGTTTTAATTTTACTTACAATTAAACAAAGAAAAATAAATGGCATCCAAATTCCAAGTCGACGCTAAAGAGGTCCCGAGACAGTTTTGGCTTCAAGCACGTAAATTTTGCTTGCTTCAAACATTTTGATCGACTACAACGCTTGCTTGATGCTTAAGTCGAGCACTTAAGAGCTTTTTATATCTGTTTGATTTGTTTGAAACACAGAAAATCAACGTGCTTGATGTCAAGCTGCACCACCGTCTCGGAACCCCAACAAGTTAAAATGAATTTTATTGCATTGTGGTAATTAATGGAAACTATAGTGTATTCCAAATACAAAATTTACATCTTTCAAAAAGGACCTCGTTATTCGTATTTGGAACAATATTACTCCAAATTTTTCCCGTGGGTGTCGTACAAGACGACTAAGGATAAATCTGAATATGATTAGGAATGGGCAGCAACGTTCCTCTTATACCACCTAGGCTAGCAATGTACTGCGACTTTTGTTCCCGATAAATGGCAATAGGCTCGCCACCTTGATATATTTGTCGAAACGTGGGTGCTAGTTCACCTCTGCCTACCCCTTCGGGGATATAGGCGTGATTTATGTGTATGTGTGTGTATTATATATTATGACGGACGGATTTGTCTCAATAAACTTCTATTATTATTTTAGCGGTAACAACAGTTAAATTTAGATTTTTTTTAGTCAAATTAAAAAGATCATTGGGTCCACGGAAGACTGGACGGGGGGTTACGTTGGTGTGACAAACAAATGGGGGTTCACGATTCGTAAGCGGGGTCCACGAAATTTAATCTGGTTTCGATAGTGAAGGGCTAAATCTTGGCTTGATTTCACCTATCAAATATAAAAACTTGCATATTCACTCGCTTAATTAACGATTAAACTCAATTAATTAACCAATAAATTCTCACTTTTTTCTCAAAAACTTAATACGTGGGGTAAATTCGTTAGATAAATTTGAAATTTTTTGTCGATTTTTAGAAATATGGTAGGAATATAGTTGCAGGGGGTCTACCGGAACCACCAAAATTTTGAAAGTGGTCTATGAGAAAAAAAGTTTGGGAACCTGTGTTTTAGTCCTCTGTGCCCCATATTATTATGACAAAACAGTTTCGATTAAGGGCTTAAATCCTTTTATAAATCCAAGCTGAGTCAAAATAGTTATTGGCTATTAGAAGAACAGACGTCATAAATATGTGATGTTCATATACGAGCTATCGAACGCTGGTTCACTTCGTAATCTTTCATGGATCAGCGGCCTGTAAGGGAACATGTAGCGAGATACCCTCCGTCTATTTTATTAGGAAACGCCCGAGTTCCTAGGAATTTCGACTCTATGCCCTATAGACTTCAGTCGGTAAACGAAGATTCGAGTAATCAACGAAGCGTGACTTGGAACTTATTTATCTACTATGACCACACTCTTGGAGACTTTTCTATGTGGGATACCTACTGATGTGATTGATTTTTTTTAAGTTTTTTACAAGCTGTCACACCGCGGACTATAAAATGTTGTCAATAGATTTTGCACTTTATTTTTAACTTTACAATATAAATGACAGTGACAGAAATACGATTCTTGCTAGTATGGGACGGTGGGAGCGAGGGGTTTACCAGCCAAATCACTATATTCATTACTGAAAGACCTTGACTTGTCTCAAGCTTTAGTAAGTTCTACACTGGAATGGATGTCCAAGGCAGCTCTCACGGCATCTTACCAAACATGGCTGGGCACTTGGGCAGAGAGAGAAGTCTGGGTGGCGAACCTGAGTGTCGACATGTTGTGAAGCGATCCCGTAAACCTACACTTGGGTCACAAGTCCCAGGCGCTACCACTGACTCCCCTCTCTGCCACACTGTGGACCCGGCACCTGCACAGTGAATCCATGGAATGAAAAAGAGTTAAGGCTCCTGCACAGTTGCACACCAAACGCGGATCAGAAGCAGAACAGGGGGCCTACCGCCTAACTCGATTGCTAAAGCAAAAGCTATAGTTTATGACGTGATGCTGTCATTTTGCACCGAATGTAGCTAAACTATTAGCGATAGCTTTGAACGAATGATCACCGCATGATTTTGAATTTGGCACAAAATCCGTACCGCCTAAAAATTCAGGATGGCTGCTATAGCCGTAAGCAGTGAATTGCTATATAGCTATCATCAGCAATCGAGTCAGGTGGTAGGCCCCTAGGTCAGTAGCAGCGCGGGAGTCTGCACACTGAACGCAGCGGCAGTTTAAAAGCAGTTGCAACGCTGGACCGCGTTTAGTATGACGGGTTAGGCACTCAGTAGGCTGCAAAATATCGAACGATTCGGACTCTGATGTAGAAGAATTCGTACAGCTTTTAGCTCAATACAAGAAGAGAAGAATATTTTGTTATTTGTCTCGAAAATGATACAAACATTTATTTTGCCGAGCGGTCAGGCACCTGCCCGGATAGCAGCGGACGCGGGTTCGATTCCCGCCTCAAGATCATAATTTTTCGAAATTCTTTTTCTAACCCCAAAATCTTTGTACTAATTTTTCTAACATTTATATAATGTTAAAATTAAAATCGAATATGTTATGTTTTTTCTACAAAACTGTCAATATAAATTCTAAGCTATTACTACTTTTACAATTTTCAGTACTTAGTTCAATAATTTAGAGTTTTACTCCGAATACATTAGCCAGGGCAGCTTCCTGAAAACAGGAATACAGTTGATATACAGTTTCTATCTACTACTCTATGTGCCCCTTAACATGCACCAGTTAAATCATTGAAAGGAACTCGCATTATCATAAATCTTGACGCATATACAGTCTCGGGACCGTTCTACCGCCAACAGTATTTATGGGTATTTAGAACTAAGCTCGCAACGTTCCAACAGCAGTAATACCGGTAATTGCCTTATACAACTATTACATTGTATTAATACAATTTTAAGTTATAACACACGTTTTAGTTATATATGAACATTCATCATCATCTTGATCAACTGCCATTTAATGTCCCCACTGCTGGGGCACGGACGTTCCCTATGGATGGAAGAATATAGGGAGATTGTGCCATAACCCACCACGCTGGCCCAGTGCGGGTTGGTGGGTATTAACGACTGTAGATGCAGCCGGGACCAACGGCTTAACGTGCTGTCCGAAGCACGGAGGAACTCGAGATAATAAATTTTACCCATCCAATGATGGGTATCCAATGGGAACATTGATGATGAGTTTACGCAATCGCAGGCCAAGCGCGCTATGCCACTGCGCTAGCGAGCCTGTCTTAATAAACTTTCGCAGTTTTTAATAAGACGGTGACGTTTTACTAAAAACTTAGATAGGTCACTCTTACAAAGAAAATTGCGATTAGAAAAACTTCGAAAAATTATAGTCTAGATGCGGGAAGACGTTAAAGTCTTGGTTGGCCGAGTGTTACACTGCCCCGATTGCGGAAGACGTGGGTCACGTGGATTCGATTCCCGCATCAAGAACATAATTTTTCGAACATTTTCTAACCACATTTTTCTATATAAAATTTTTCTAACATTTTTAAAATGTTCAAATGAAAATCATAAATAATAATAGGTCACTCTTGTTGCAAGTGCGCGATATACAGAAAAATATCTGCATATTATTATGCTGCAAAAATATAATGTTAAGGCAAGTACTTACTTTGTTGACAATTGTCACCACCCACAAATCTCTCCCGTGGGTGTCGTACAAGGCGACTAAGGATAAATCAGTGATGAGGATTGGGCAGCAGCGTTCCTCTTATACCACCTAGCTATATACCTCCTGCGACTTTTGTGCCCGATAAATGGCAATAGGCTCGCCACCTATTACATGGGACCTAACATAACTGGCGAGACGTGGGTGCTAGTTCACCTCTGCCTACCCCTTCGGGGATATAGGCGTGATTTATGTATGTATGTATGTAAGTACTTACTTCCATTACTTCAGTCTTTTAAGTTTAGTATCGTTAATCTGATCGGTCCTTGTCTCCCCTCATGTTACCTAAAGACCGTTTTTAGCGTAAAGTGCCTCTAGGAATATAATATTACCAGTGTTTTTACGATGTCGTGTATCCTATATAAACGAACTAAGAATGGAAGTGAACACATACTGCGCTGACTCTATATAAACTGGGACCATGGCAGGCAGATGGTACATACATACATACATAAATCACGCCTATATCCCCGAAGGGGTAGGCATAGGTGCATTAACACCCACTTTTCGCCAATTAAGTTAGGTCCCTGTAATAGGGAGCGAGCCTTTTGCCATATTATATCGGGCACATAAATCGCAGTAAATTGCTAGGTGGTATGAGAAGAATGCTGCTGCCCATTGCCCATAACTGTTTTTACCCTTAGTCGCCTTGTACGACAACCACGGGAGAGTTGGGGGTGGTGAGAAGTTGTATTCTGCTCTGCCGTCAGCATACGGCAAGGAAGACCTTGGCGGTAAGCACCTACGATAGTAAATGTTGTTGGTAACAAAACTTTCACTTGAGCAACTGTAAGTTGAACTTAATTAACTTACATTGTCAAGGAAGTTGAGCGAGCGGAGAAGTCATTTCTGTAATTACTTTATTGTTCTCAACTTCAAAAGCATTTTCAATGGACTACCTTTTTATTTCATATTGTCTCAATTAATTATTATTGTTCAAGATGGAAGATAGGACTACGTTGAGTTATTTCGTCGTGCCCCAAAAGAGTAATGGAGGGTACTTTCACTCGGTCCTTAAAAATAAATTGCGCATTAAAATATTAAAACGTTTACCAGCAAAATAATTTCGCTACGTGGAGATTAAAAGTAATTGTCCCTTAACCGATTGTGATAATAAATTCCGCTACAAAATTATAGGGTGTCGGTAAAGTCTGTCTATTTGATTTCAATATTTCGTGGAAACTAGAGGACGGACTAATATAAATCTAATATATAGGGAGAAGGTAGCCCAAAACGGGCATACCTACTGTCTAAAAAGGATTCGATGGGGAAATATATTTATTTTAAATAGATTTTAGGCTGTCAGCTCGGTTGCTGCTCCCTAGAGATCCTGTGTATTTGCAGGTAAAATCTACATTTTTACATGTCCTTTCAAAGAAATAGTCATCAAGGCCAACAGGAATATATCCATTTACAAAATTATTTTTTACACTAGAGTACCGGTTCTAGGCTGGATGCCCGTTTTAGGCCCCATTCCCCCAAATTAAAAGGTATTTAGCGTCTATTTGCATTTAATTCCGTAATCCGTGAATAACGCAAACTGTTTTGGTGAGAGGCAGTAGCGAAAACGTTTTGCCAATATTTTTTCACGTTGATGAGACACAGATGGCGTGTTATCGCGCAACTTTTGTTCTACTACGGTTCCAATATTTTGACATTAAAATGTCATTTAGTGCCATGTCTAAAGAGGGTACAAAGCGTTTCAGTTGAAGGCTTAATGGCTACCTTTTCGCTTCGGTCATATAACAAAGGTTATCTTTCACTAAGTACTATACCCAAAGAGGGTTGGTGTCAGGCAGGCTGCCGGCTGTAAAATCTAAGCTAAACCTTGCTGTAGGTATGGACTGGAATAATGTTGTCAGCCCAATCTCTCTCTCCGTTCGTAGGTCTCTCGACATGGTCCTTTCCGCCTATTTTCTGTATATTAATTCATCACTAGTACCTTTAAGGTGTGATTGATGATATCAAAATCAAAAGGAAGTGGCTGGCTTGATGAAGTCTGACCGATATGCATGGAAGAGCAAACATACTGTGCCGACCCCAGATAAACTGGGAACAAGGCATTAAGAAGAAGATCATTCACTAAGTATTTAGGACATATTTTTATAACTAGTTAAAAAAGAATGCCAGTCGAACTAGAATGAACAAATTAGAATGTGGAAAATTATTTCGCTGGTCCAATATTGTGGATCTTTTCAGGAATTTTCGTAGCGGTTGCGCCAAAAACACATGTACCCGTCTTGTACCCAATTGACCTTCAAGATTCGATCCAAAAACAAAAAGTGCCTAATGGACCTCATGACCAGTGAGGTAGGTACATGACCTTCAAGATTAGAATTTAGAATTTATTTGTTGTGAGAAACGCGATGCCTTGGCTGAATTCGGTATAGTAAATTTTTGGTCAATGATCCAATGAGCGAATTTTGCTAGGGTTACGCTGTCTAAGGACAAACACGGTCGCAACTCAGGCTTTTTGGTGTAATAATTATAAGACAGAAATCAGGCGGGCCTGCGTAACGCGACATAGGCCAATTCGGTTTCGCACAATTGGTTTTAAGTGCTCCAAATTACAGCTTCGAGACCGAAAACTGTCGAAGATGGAATAAAAATGTGGGGCCGCCTCGCTTTCAGCCCGGGGGCTTCCGAACCTTTTATATAAATTAGACACGGCGGAAGTTCATGGGCAAAACAAAAGAGGTGGGCGTGAATAGATTTAATGCGAGTTTCGCATTTTGCCGTGCGAAACTCGCACGTTTGAATTGGCGGCAATTTGGCATAGCAAATGAAAAATTTAATTAACTAACGTAGGTAACGAGATGTGAGTTGTTTTTTGACAAAAAGAAAACACTTACGAAGTTAAAAGTCTTTACATACAATACATACATACATAAATCACACTATTTAACCCTAAATGGATAAAAAACCCACTATACTTTTGAGTTTTGGGATAGTATTGTTGATTTTTGCAGTCATTGCAAAGGGTTCTGTATGAATTTTAGATATAATTTTTAAGCCCTGGGTCCTATGTTGTTAACCAAACAATCAAAGGTGGCTGTTTACCGCCGTTGCTTACTAAAAGCGTTCTCAATTTAACTTATTATTTTCAGCTTTAGATACTAGCCCGCATGGATTGCGATTTTTCACAGAGGGACTGAACTGACCTATGCTCCTTGAACATTTCATTATTGAACAATTTTATTTTAAAGTTATAAAAATGTTGGAAATATACAATATTATTAAAAAGAAAATACTCTATCTGCCGCACTCAGAGACGTCAATTAACGATAATGAGTACTTTATGTCAAAAAAAAAAACAATTTTAATCTAGACCATAGGCAAGGATTAGACAGTCAATAAATTAATATCGCCATCCAATATCGTGATACTGGTCTCAGTAAATATTGAATCGTAAATCATCACAAAAAATCTAGATTTTTTTATGACGAATCTAGTAGGCAAGAATAGCGACTAGTTTGTTGACTGTTAATTACTGTTAATTGTCATTTTTTGATATTATAAATTACTCATTAACGTTAATTGACGTCTCTGAGTGCGGCAGTTAGTCCTTGTTATGATTGCCGACCTGACCTTTTATGAAAATGTGTTTAGTATTACTTACTTAGGCCTGGAAAACGTAATTAGGTAGGTACCAATTTAAAGTATGTTATATTTAAAGTAAATTGTAAGCTTAGAAGCAGGCACGTGTAAAATTGAGTCACAAATCAAGTACGTCACTAATTTAAAACTTGATTTAAGTTCAAAATAATCTATTATATGTCACTGCTTAAAAAGATGAAAGTACTATAAATTCTTCATAGGTACGCAAAATAAGTCTGAATAAATGACTAACTATAATAAACGTGACGCAATTTTTTCATCGTAATTATTCTGCATTTGGCTTTATCTCAAAACAACTTCTTTTTATTTATTTATTTATTGCAGGAATATTTAGTTTATTGTTTCCATTTTAAAACGTCGACGCCGTGTGGTGACGGCAGAGTAGAATACAATTGTCACCACTCCAAATCTCTCCCGCGGGTGTTGTACAAGGCGACTAGGATAAATCAGTGATGAGGAATGGGCAGCAGCGTTCCTCTTATACCACCTAGCAATAGAACTGAGACTTTTGTGCCCGATAAATAAAATAATAAATAAATAATAAATATTTTTACACTCACACCTATTATTTAGCCCAAAGTAAGTAGCCTAAACACTTGTGTTATGGATACTAGATGACGGACATATTTTTTAATATAATTATGTATATAAATGTTGAAAATATACTACATAAACATATACACAACCATGACTCGGGAACAAACATTTGTGGTCATCACAAAGTTTGCCCCTACCAGGATTCGAACCCGGGACCTCTTGGCCAATACCCAGCAATCTGAGCATTCGAACAAGGCGGCCGTCAATAGTCTCGCCACCTATTACATGGGACCTAACATAATTGGCGAAAAGTGGGTGCTAGTTCACCTCTGCCTACCCTTTCGGGGATAAAGGCGTAATTTATGTATGTATGCATTTTAAAACGTAAGCCTACGAGAAATATATTTTCTTAAATATAAATTGCATTAAGGTACATCATACTAAGGGTAAAGACGGCGATGGGTTATATGGGCACCATAACTCATGGCTATCTTTACACTTAGTCGCCTTTTTATATGGTCTTCTTATACCACATAGCATTATACTGCGATTTATGTGACCGATAGATGGCAATAGGCATGCCTCCTATTAGATAGTTGGTGAACTCGTGTGTGTAATATTACTAACTGTTAATTTTAAGTTGATCTTTTTGTATTAAATGAGCGGTATTTCTTAAAATCATTTCACTGCTCTTTTTGATCACACACTGGAGTCTGATACAATAGAATTCATCGGCGACCCCCGAAAGAACAGAATCGATCGATAATTTTCAGATCCAGACTTCATATTACAATCCTGAATGATATCACATTATAGTCCATAAACTGAAAGCGATAGAGTTCAGTTTCCACCAAATAATGCACGCTTCATAATTTATAG
The DNA here is from genome assembly GCA_963931975.1 of Cataclysta lemnata. NCBI lineage: Eukaryota > Metazoa > Arthropoda > Insecta > Lepidoptera > Crambidae > Cataclysta > Cataclysta lemnata. The sequence continues at coordinate 4,291,584 of OZ008361.1, read as the reverse complement.
TCTTTGTGGGTATGCGCTTCAGATTTCAGATGCATTATTCGAAGTATAATAGGTCCTGGGATCCGCCATCTTACTGTAGAATATATTAACTGTACGAAGTACGAACCGATTGAAAGGAACTAGCTGGAGGACTGAAATTGTAGCTTCTAGAGATTGTATTGTAAACTTTCAAGATGGAGTCAAATGATTGTGCAGATTCGAACTTACGAGTCGTTTTGTGAGAAGCACGAAGTCTTATATTTGACTAGTGGTCGCTCGCGGCTTCGCTCGCGTTAATGTCGGTTATTATATAGCCTATAGCCTTCCTCGATAAATGGACTATACAACATAAAAATATTTTTTAATTTGAGTCAGTAGTTCCTGAGATTAGCGCGTTCAACCAGCCAAACAAACAAACCCTTCAGCTTTGTAATATCAGTAATAAACAAGACAATGGAATCATTGGCGCTCAATTTGGGCTTCGTATAAACATGGTATGAGATGAAACAAAATCCATGGCTAGTGAAGACGATGGAGGAAGACTATAGAAGAGGTTGGAGGATCGTGTGAAAAATTTAATGTAGACACGTGACGGGAGGATGACATAGAAATGGCGCCTAACGCATTGTACAAAGTTAGGGCCGATTTCACAGTCTCTCATAAGAAACTGAGTTTAATAAAACTTGGATTTGATTAATGCAAACTATGTAGCGGAACTCAGTTTAGAGCATAACCGAGTTCAACTTCAACTGATCGCGTTTAATTCTGTGGTGAAATCGGCTCTTAGTCGTCATTTTTATACATTTATTACAAGAAACTGATTTTAAGGTTACACAAAAGTTACTGTGTGGTGACGTCAGAGCAGAACACAGAAGTTCATGGAAAACACGATGTGGGTGTTGATAGATTTTGTGACAAAATATAATTATTACTACTCCCTATATCTCCCGTGGGTGTCTTACAAGGCGACTAAGGGTTAAATCAGTGATGTGGACTAGGCACCAGCATTCCTGACAATAATATACCACTTCCCACCATATTGCGATTTATGGCAATAAGATCGCCACGTATTACATGAAATATACTGAATAAAAATAATCATAATTCGGGATCAAGTTCATCACAAAGTTTGCCCCTACCAGGATTCAAACCCGGGACCTTATGGCCGGTAGCCAGCGATCTGACCATTTAACCAAACCGGCCGGATTGGCTATTATGATAATGATATTATTGATGTAACCTTAAAACAAACTTGCCAAATTGAAAACACCATCGTTAAAGTGAAAATAAACTCGGTGAAGTAAAAAAGTGTGTGACGAGACTATAAATCGACGCCAGTAAGTCACTGGCATTCCATAGGCGGCCCTAACACAGTCAATCTTGATCGCGATCAAAATCAATGATCACGATCCAGATTATTTGTATACGGGCCGCTAATCTAGATCGATAGAATATTCTTGATTGTACACCGATAAATGTTTAATACATAAAGAAAACAATAAAAAAAACAATGTACAATGGGCGGCCTTATTGCTATATCGCTATTCGAAATCTATCAGGATCTATTTCGAACACAATCAATCAGGATCGTGATCATTGATTTTGATCGCGGATCGCGATCTAGATTGACTGTATAGGCTGCCTTAGCTCTTTTCTAATAAACCGTTCACATAAAAAGGCGACATCTATTTCCCGACTCGCCGATGGGAGTTTTATGTTAGCACATATACAAAATCGTCGTATTATTTATATGAAGGACAGGATTTTTGCTTCAATTCCGAATTCAAAGGATCGAAGTCACGGAGACGCAAATAATGTAAGCCCTTTGGAAATCGGGATGCGTTACATGGAAAGGTAGCCGCGCACATTTCGATAGAAAACAGGCAAATAAAGAAAATAAAGAATCTTGATATTATCATAAATATAAATAAATATATTTGATTTATTTAAACCGCCTCTGTGGTCAGTGGTTCGCCCACCGGAATGAAGATCCAGAGGTTCCGGGTTCGATCCCCAGGGGGGTACAAATTTGTGCTCGGTTTGGGGTTCTCAGTTTGGTGGTAGGACTTCTTTGAAGTCCGCCTGGTTCGCTACCACCATCTTATCAAAATCTGTCGTCATAATAATAATATTGTTAACACCATTATTGTGTTCCGACAATGTGTGATAAGATAGCCAGCCTCTCTGTGGTTGAGGGTTCCAGGTAAAGCTCGATTCCATCTTCAGCCCTTATCGTCACTTACCATCAGGTGAGATGAAGGCCAAGAGCTTCCGTGACTAACATAAAAGAAATTATTATACACACACTATCTTCTTAAACAAAAGTAAGTAGCATAGGCACTTGTTATGTATGGGTACTGGATGACGGACAATTGTAAGTGCTTAGGCTACTTACTTTGGGCTAGATGTTAGGTGTGAGTGTCAAAAAAAAACAATATATATATATATATATATATATATATATATATATACATATACGGAATATATAAACATAAAACAAAGTCTGGTTAGTTTCACTAGGTTTAACTCAAGAACGGCTTTAATTATTTGTTGGATTCATATAATATGACCCGAATAGCAGAATATCTGGCAATATATCGGAAATATTGACGTAAAAAAAATTATAAAAATACTCGATATCATAATATAACCAATGAATATTTTTTAGTAATTTTATTAACTATTCGATTTTAATCTTAACATTATATAAATATTAGAAAAAATTGTACAAATATTTTGGTGGTTAGAAAAAGAATTTCGAAAAATTATGATCTTGAGGCGGGAATCGAACCCGCGTCCGCTGCTATTCGGGCAGTTTGAAAAATGTTTGAAATTTATTTCTACATTGCGAGGGTACCCGTTGGATTACAACGTGAAGTGTAAAGGTTAGAAGAATTTCGGCAATTTAGTTAGTGTCTTGGGTGGTCGAGCGGTCAGGCACCTGCCCGGATAGCAGCGGACGCGGGTCCGATTCCCGCCTCAAGATCATAATTTTTCGAAATTCTTTTTCTAACCACCAAAATCTTTGTACTAATTTTTCTAACATTTATAAAATGATTAAAATTAAAATCGAATAGTATATAAAGCAAACCCAAGTTCAACCGAACGCACGGTATTTGTAAAAATATCTGCTTTGGAATGTTTGAAATTTATTTCTACATTGCGAGGGGGTACCCGTTGGCTTACAACGTGAAGTGTAAAAGTTATAGGAATTTTGGCAAGTTAATTAGTGTCTTGGGTGGTCAGGCACATGCCCGGATAGCAGCGGACGCGGGTTCGATTCCCGCCTCAAGACCATAATTTTTCGAAATTCTTTTTCTAACCACCAAAATCTTTGTAGTAATTTTATAGTAATTTGGCTATGCGGGTCTGTTCATTTTGGAAAAGGGTCTCTTGCCCAAAATAGTTTGAGAATCCCTGCTCTAAATAAACGTCAGTAAGCTCGGTAGAAGTTGTTTGATTACTAATTTTCAGTGCTCGTGCAAATATACGAGAAAATTAGATCTAATTACGTGCTTAATTTCATTTCAAGCGGCCTTACATTATATTATACAAACTCCATTACTGTCGCAGCCTCATGTATCACACAAAGTTGGTAATGGTTATAAATGTTAGTTTGCGATACAGTAGAATCACCTATTTGCACGTGAGAAAGGGGCTTAAATACTTAATATGCTGTTGGTTGACTACACAGCTTATAATATCATAAAAGCTTACTACTTACAGCTGTTAAAGCAGCGGTTGGCGTATACGGTTTACAAACTATTCCACTTTATCCTAAACTCAAGTCACGCCGTGTGGTGACGGCCGAGTAGAATACAATTGTTACCACCCTAAGTCTCTCCTGTGGGTGTCGTACAAGGCGACTAAGGATGAATCCGCGATGAGGAATGGGCAGCAGCGTTCCTCTTATACCACCTAGCAATAGTACTGCGACTTTTGTGCCTGATAAATGATTTATGTATGTATGTATGTGCATTCCTTATCTCTCCCATAGGTCTCAGGGAAAAGTAATTAATTATGCAGCAGCGTACATAGTGCACCACCTAGCACATTTGATTTGGTCGAATGGTCACATCGCTGGCTATCGACCAAGGGGTCTCAGGTTCGACTCTTGGTAGGGCCAAATGTTTTGTGATGACTCAAATATTTTTTCTAGAGTCATGGTTACTTATATGTAGTAGGTATCATATAAATATTTATACTCAAGACGGCATAATATCAACCGCTTAACGTGCCTCCCGAAACACGAAGGATGTCGATGTAAAAAAATTCGGTCACCCATCCAATGACCGACCTTAGCTAACATTGCTTAGTTTAAGTAATACAGGATGACCGCGACAAGCCTTTGCAAGCTCTTCTCAGCGAGACATCAAAATAGACCAATTCAATATGATCATATTTGTAAGAGATCTGTTAGGCATATCCGTAGGCAGTTAGTACGCCTAGCTTTTATGCTATTAATTTATTACCTACCGAGAAATCACACATGCACCTAAATGGCCCCTATAATTGATTCACCCAAGACCTCGTCCTTAATTCCGAGAAAATGTAATGGACACGACTATCTGTGGTGACGAAAGGCCCAAAATCGAGTGGCAATTACAGCGATAGAGAAAATATTTTCCCACATAGGTATCAGACATTCGCCATCGAAAACTGATTTTTATTCCGATTTTATTAAAGTACCTTTTACTGTCTTTCCGGATAGACCTAGCTTACTTTCATCATCAGCATCTCCCTGTCCCCAGTTTATCTGGGGTCGGCGCAGTGCATCTAGCGGTCATGTTTTAACGTTAATTATAACTGGAAACGTGTGTGTCAGAAAAAAACGTTTTCCAATATTTAACGTTATAAGCTTCACTATCCGTTCGTCAACCACCAGGAGGCCATGTTCTGAGAAGAACGGGCAAGAAACTCAGCCAGTTTTGTTCCTCTTGCATGACAACATTCCAATCCGTACTGCCCATAGTTTCGGCTTAGGTTTAACAACCTGCCTGACAAGCAAGCTAACATTACAAAACTTTATTTGCGAATCAAGGAAAAAAAAATAATAGCCGTTTGATGACGGCAAAGGAAATCTATACTTAATATTATAAGGCTGAAGATTTTGTTTGTTTGTTTGGTTACCCGCGCTAATCTCAGAAACTACAACTACTATTTAAATTGAAAAATTATTTTGGGTTGTATAGTCCATTTATTGAGGAAGGCTATAGGCTATATAATATAACAACCAAAATTGACGCGAGCGAAACCGCGGGCGAACACTAGTATATTTTATATTCTACGCCGGTGCCGCAAAATTTTCATGCTACATAAATTGGACATAGCTAAGCAGCTTACATTTTTTACGAACAATAAGTATCTATCTAATTATGACGATTCGCTATGACAAAGGTTAGATTTAGGCAATCGAAGCGTCTCTAGAGTCTTCAACGTTTTAATCAATTTAATAGGAATGATGATGGTCCATATTAAAGAACCACAATATGAACCAATTTATATATGGTTAAGTAAATTGGTTTCTTCCATTGTTACTTTATGCCCATATTTTGACATGGGTGACATATTTTTTAAACTTAATTTTGATGTTCAAATAACAGTAGTTAAGAAAGTGAATATTTACATATTCAGTCACTTATTCCCCTTACAAGCAATCAAAGCAGGAAACCGATTGATTTTAAACGTCTTGGTAAACCGAATGTACTTAAGAATGATTGTGCGTAAATATTGACAGTAGTTATCGTAGCGCAATTTTGTCAAGAAATTTCAATCTACGACGCGTTCAATTTCGATTTATTCCATGATTATTCACTTGCTAGTCGTTTCAAATAAACCTTCCTCAATTTAGCCGTGAGATGCCCACTGTTGGGTATAGGCCTGCCCCAAGGATCTCTAAGCCGATCGGGGCTACCCCAAAGATAGAATAAGTCCTTCCTACCCTTAATAAAAACAATTATCATAATTAAGACCGTCAATTTTTACGATTTGATTTTTATTTGAACATTATATAAATGTTAGAAAAAAATTACACAGAAAATCAAGTACCTGAAGCATCTGACCGGATTGCAGAGGACGCGGGTTCGTCTGTTACCCGGGAATAAAATAATTTATTGGAATAAAAAAAATATTCACGTAGAAATTACAATTTCAAAATGTCTTCCACGACAATAGCCATTTTCAGTATAGATAGTGTACTATATTTTATAATAATTATCCCACGGTATTTTTCTTCGGCACTTTTTATCGTATTTTTTGATCGATGAGAAATTTTCACCAAACAATCAAGTAACTAGCTTATAACTCAAAAGCTTGCATAACAATTTCTTCTTACAGGAGCTACGATCGTAGCACGTTGCGATTCTACGCACGTAGCTACGGCGCGATGCTACGAACGTAGCTTTGTTTGTTTTGATGAGTAAGTGAATTTTTAATGCGCTGCTACTGTAAGGGACATTGATCCCGAAAAAACGAATCCATTTATCTTTTCTTTTATTCTAGTTTATTATATAAATTTATGAGTCTGCTGAGAGATCTTTGAGAACAATTCTTTAGAGAGAGAGAAAGTATAGAGATATGTATTCCCTCATTTTAAACGACGCAATTCATGTTACAATTTGATATTAAATATTTTAATATTTACTTACACTTATCATCTAGTCTAAAGTAAGTAGCATAAGCACTAGCCCCTACCTGGATTCGAACCTGGTACCTCTTGGCCGACGCTCCAACTATTCCACCAAATCGGCCTTCATCTAAATAACATTAAATTAAATACGATCATCAAATATTAGCTACGCTTAATAACAATAAATACATTTTAACAGCCATTCGCAATATATTTTATCTCAATTCATTAGCATCGACGTGATGCCGCTGGAGCTTTGAAAGTTTTTCAATCAGGCGAATTGAAATTTAATGTGTTTTATTTCATATTCACTCCATCCTCCATCCCCATCGATTTTTCAACTAAAACAAAACTTGTGTCAGTAAAGTAGTTATATCTGTGAATTCAAATACGAGCTCTAATTAAATTTATACTATGTTATTTTCGAAGTGCCGTGTGGTGACGTGCCGTGTGGTGACGGCAGAGTAGAATACAATTGTCACCACCCCAAATCTCTCCCGTGGGTGTCGTACAAGGCGACTAAGGATAAATCAGTAATGAGGAATGGGCAGCAGCGTTCTTCTTATACCACCTAGCAATGTACTGCGACTTTTGTGCCCGATAAATGGCAATAGGCTCGCCACCTATTACATGGGACCTAACATAATTGGCGAAACGCGGGTGCTAGTTCACCTCTGCCTACCCCTTCGGGGATATAGGCGTGATTTATGTATGTATGTTATTTTCGACAGATTTTAAGATTTTCAACATTATGTAAACTATAAATGGTCGGTCATTGGAAGGGTGACCAAAACATTTTAGATCGAGGACCCCTATGCTTTGGAAGGTGAGATAAGCTGCATATGCAGACGTTAATGGTTTTTAAGGTTTCACAGTCGATCGCCTGCCTGACGCTTATATTAGAATAACAAATATAATATTATCTACATACACATACATACATAAATCACGCCTATATCCCCGAAGGGGTAGGCAGAGGTGAACTAGCACCCACGTTTCTCCAATTATGTTAGGTCCTATGTAATAGGTGGCATTAGATACATCGGGCACAAAAGTCGCAGTACATTGCTATCGCTATGTGGTATTAGAGGAACGCTGCTGCCCATTCCTCATTATTGATTTATCCTTAGTCGCCTTGTACGACACCCACGGGAGAGATTTAGGGTGGTGACAATTGTATTCTACTCTGCCGGTCACCACACGGCACTATTTATATTATCTAGAGACTACGAATTTCAGGGAGATATGAAGGTGAGTGAAGAGATGACGAGTGACAGAAGATAATGGAAAAAGAGAACATACTCACCGACCCCAAATAGAATAGGATAAGGGGCAGGGTGATGATGATGAACTGCGAATTTCAGTGGGGCTTGCTGACCCTATGTCAGCAATTATAGGGTCATCCCCCTATAATTGCATAAACCAAACAATATTCGCCAAGGCCGGTCATTGGATGGGTGACCAAAAAATGTACCATCTCGAGTTCCTGCGATCTTCGTAAGGCATGATTAGCCGTTGGTCCCGATTGTATCTGCGATCGTTAATAATTATTTTTTGCCCCCGCCAGGACCCGAACCAGGTACCTCTTGGCCAATACCCGGTGATCAGAGCATTCGACCAAGCCGGCCTTTAATCCACCAATCAGCAAAAAGCCAGCGTGGTAGGTTCATTATCTCTATATTCTTTTAACCATAGCGAAGGCCCCAGCAGTGGGGACATGAAAGCGTTGGTGATGATAATGAAATTTATAGACAGATATGAAAATCACCGGTCTCTACCGCAGAACCTGCCATTTTGACTTCCATTGACGTTAAGAACCCGGAATACGAGTATTATGTATCCCGGACATTAGTCCCCCTTTGTCCGTATTGTTTATCAAATGACAATCATTATCATATAGAGGTCACGGAGTAGACGAGCTGGCAATTGGGGACAATGAATAGTGCTACGTTATGTCTGATTATGATAAGTAACGCAATAATATGCGTAAACAATGGGGGGTACGAAAATATTTTTTCGCCACTGTCTGTCTTTTTATGGGCAGTCTGGGAGTTAGCTGGGAGTTTTCTGTTTTTTATGACACTTATTCGTTTGTTAAAAGTATTTTTTTACACAGCCATAAATAAAAATTATTATTAATTACATAAATAAATGATCTACATTCCGCCTGCTTTGTCTGGTCCCTCATGTAATATAGGTGGCGATCCTATTGCTATTTATTGGGCACAAAAGTCGCAGTACATTGCTAGGTGGTATAAGAGGAACACTGTTTCCCATTCCTCATCACTGTTTTATTCTTAGTCTTACCTTGTGCGACACCCACGGGAGAGATGGGGGTGGTGAAATATGTATTCTGCTCGGCCGTCACCACACGGCTAATAGTACTGTTCTTGGGTTTCAACGATGTTAAGTTTAAGTTTAAGTATCGAAAGTCATATTGATCTTAACCCGTTTTTGTCGGATGGTCAGATCGCTGGCCATTGGCCAAGAGGTCTCGGGTTAGGCTTCTGATAAGGGCAAATGTTTAAAAAATTGCTACTGCGCTACCGAACTCTTCAATAACTCGTCTTAAATAAATAACCGAAAACGAATCCTCCGCCTTAGGCGTAATGGCTAGACAGCGGTGTTTACGCAGGTTTTGTTTTACAATAACCATACTAAATATATATACATCTTAGTAAACCAAGTCACGTCGTCGGTAAAAGGGACTAATAACCCCCACTCCGTCCTTTGAAGCCTATTTCATTGTTTGCATTGTTCTATTTAATTCGAGAAAAATAATAGTGTACTTATTTATAGATAGGACAACACTGGCCTCCCTATTTTCTGGACCAAACCTACTTGGCCGAGTGTGGATGTTACTATACCCCATTCACTTGGGCTTGAGACAAAATGTAAACAATCTTGATGTGTCTTTTAATATAAAATACAAAAATAAAAATGTGTAACACCAAAATTCCAAGGCAGCTAACAGTTTTATTTGTTTATAATCGATGATGTATTTTAGAATACACATTTCTTGTTTTTAAGAGCATTTCGTAGATAAAGAGACATAATGATTGTTTACATTTTGTCTCAAGCCAATGTGAATGGGGTATAGACCTTTTGCCTGTCGATTCGGTGATAAATAGGTGCGATATGTGTAGAATTCTACAATATTTTCTTTGTACAGTCGGTATCCAGAAAAGACAGGATTAGAAATGAGCACGTCAGAAGAGGAGCTCGCTAGTACAGTTGTATAACGCGCTTGGCCTGCGATTGCGTAAAATAAGCAATATACGCTAAGGCTGGTCATTAGGTGGGTGATCAAAATGTTCTAGGAGTTTCTCCGTGCTTCAGAAGCCACGTTAAGCCAACGGCTTAACGTGGCTTCTGAAGCACGGAGAAGAAAGCTGCATCTGTAGTCGTTAATAACCAACCCGCACTGGGCCAGCGTGGTGAGTTATGGCTCAATCTCCCTATATTCTTCAATTCATAGGCCCGTGCCTCAGCAGCGGGGGTATTAAAGGGTTGGTGATGATGACGTCAAAGGAGGAGGGATGAATGTTACATAACTAGAGGAATGTTAAGTATGGATGTAGATGGACCTTGAATAAGAAGCCGAAGAAGCGATGGATGGATTGCGTGAAAGATGGTTTAAGGAAGAGGGGAGTTCATGCTGAGCTCACTTCTGATAGAGGAGAGTGGAAGAGGAAGACGTGTTGTGCCGACCCTACTTAAAATAGAATAAGGGGCACCATAAGATTATGGATACTGTAGTACTTTATCACAATAATAATATTAGAAGAAAAATACATTTATGTCACACCTGACCATGAAGTGGGATTTTCCGTACGGGTATGGAAAATCCCACTTCATGGTCAGGGCGTCACATAAAATTATGATCTTACCTCGGGCTATAAAAAAGAAGGCCTCAGATCAGATATTTATCAATTCTTGCGATCTCAAGCATTCTTTGTTTTATAGCCCTTGGTATACATTGTGTCCCTGCTCCAAAATGCAAAAATCTGCAAGGGGGTGAAACTAGTCGATAATTTGTGATCTATTTCACCCCCTTGCAGGATTGCACTTTATGGGGGAGGGGGGGACACTGTATATTATATCAAATTTTCAAAACCTATCACGATGGGTGAACTTTTTGACGTATTTTACTTTGTAATGTCAAAGGCGAGTAAAAAAACAATTTCAAAGTGTGCATCATTGAATAATTATTCATAATTTTAACAAAATGAGCGAATAAGTATTTCTTTAGTCTATCCATAATACCCCTTAAAGCGATCACATAAACTAACCAATTCTAACTTTACCAGCTTTCACGCGTGACATGCTAAACCCAGCAGTCCAGTGTCGTAAATAAAAAGCTTACTTATTACTTTTAAACTACAGGAGGCCTTGTTCTGAGAAAAACGAGCAAGAAACTTAGCCAGCCCTTTACATGAAGTTAATAAAGTTATGGTGCTGACTGTTTTATTCTCCCTTCCCTTATCCTACTTTATGTAACCCTACTAGACCTACATTACTACTACTGATAGAGGAGAGTGGAAGAGGAAGGCACAACATGTGTTCCTCTTCCTCAAACCATTTTTCACACAATCCATCCATGTCAGCTAAAAATTAAAATCAAGCTGATCAACTTTATTTACTAAAATCAAAATCTTAAAATCATTATTCACTTTCTAATACTACTAAACCGAGAATCTGATACCAGTTCGTATTAGGAAGTGATTTTTTTTGGAGATATTAATTGTTCGATTTTAATTTTAACATTATATAAATGTTAGAAAAATTAGTACAAAGATTTTAGGGTTAGAAAAAGAATTTCGAAAAATTACGATCTTGAGGCGGGAGACACTGTCTTGGGTGGCCGAGCGGTCAGGCACCTGCGCGGATAGCAGCGGACGCGGGTTCGATTCCCGCCTCAAGATCATAATTTTTCGAAATTCTTTTTCTAACCCCAAAATCTTTGATATTAATTGTGTTCCTGTAGTGATAGTTGTCTTGTTTGATGGCCGAAAAACTTACTACAAAGTCAAAGTCAAAATTCATTTATTATTTGTCCTTTATAACTAGAAATGGAAGCCAGGAGACTTCCCTTTCTGTCACACAATGAACCTGCACCCCCACGGTCTCTTATTATAAGAAGAAATTAGTTGTTAATTTTGTGAACATCAAACATTTTTACATCGTTGAGCAGTCGCTTTGGCGCCCATAGTTTCGCTTCGCTGTGTGACCTCAGGCTTAGTACCTATATATAAATAACCAAAAGGTCGAAACAATGCTGCCATGACCCAGATTTAGCGGGGAAGCAAATTGATGCTGAATTTCATTACAACGATACATCTGGTAGTTCTAAGAAGAATCTACGAGACCCTTCGGAGAAGAATTCAATTTTCTAGACCCCACGGTAGTCAAGGGATTGTATTGGTAATAGAAAGTGGTAACAAAAAGGCAGTTCCGGTAGTTTTCAATAGCCTTGTATTCTATCACTAGTGGTCGCCCGCGACTTCGCTCGCGTTTATGTCGGTTATTATATAGCCTATAGGCTTCCTCGATAAATGATTTTATTTAATCCAACACAAAAAGAATTTTTCAATTTGAGTCCGTAGTTCCTGAGATTAACGCGTTCAACCAACTAAAAGCTACGAGTACATACATACATAAATCACGCCTATATCCCTGAAGGGGTAAGCAGGGGTGCATTTACATCCACTTTCCGCCAATCATGTTAGTTCCCATGAAATAGGTGGCGAGTCTATTGCCATCTATCGGGCACAGAATTTGCAATATATTGTTAGGTGGTATAAGAGGAATTATTATACTGCTGCTCATGACACATCGTTATTAGCTACGTTACAACTGCCCGCCACCGCCACCGCTGACCGCGCCTGTCTATGAGAGGCCATACTCTAGGGTCTGATTCTGCTAATGTAAACGTAACAATGGTACATACATACATAAATCACGCCTATATCCCCGAAGGGGTAGGCAGAGGTGAACTAGCACCCAAGTTTCGCCAATTATGTTAGGACCCATGTAATAGGTGGCGAGCCTATTGCCATATATCGGGTACAAAAGTCGCAGTACATTGCTAGGTGGTACAAGAGGAACGCTGCTGCCCATTCCTCACCCATCAGTGTTTTATCCTTAGTCGCCTTGTACGACACCCACGGGAGTTACCCACGGTTATCCCTTGTTTGTTATGTAAAAATACATACATAAATCACACTTTTTTATCCTCGAAATGTAGGCAAAGGTGTATTATAATCCGACATCTTCGTGTCGGATTATAATACACCTTCGTGTTGGGACCCTTCTGCGGTATGAGAAGGAGGAAAAACTAGTTCCTCCCCGCATCACCCACCCCCACTAACATCTAGAGTGTCCCATGTAATAGGGGGCGAGCATATTGCCCTTATTTATATTGCTATGTGGTACAAGGGAACGCTACTTCCCCATCGCTGTCTTAAACCTTACTCGCCTTATACGACACCCGCGGAGAAATTGGGAAAGTTGTATTCTGCTCTGCCGTCATAAATTGTATTCTGCTTTGCCGTCACCCCACGGCTTTAACACATGAGTACATAAACAGAACAGAGTAAAGGCTTATCAACTGGCTGTGCGAGCGTAAACCGGTTTTTTCCAGTATCGCCTAGCGGCCAATTAATTTTTTTTTTAATATTTTTACACAGACACCTATCATCTAGCCCAAAGTAAGTAGCCTAAGCACTTGTTTTATGGATACTAGATGACGGGCATATTTTTAATATAATTATGTATATTAACGTTGAAAATATACTACATAAACATATACACAACCATTTGTGGTCATCACAAAGTTTGCCCCTACCAGGATTCAACTCGGGACCTCTTGGCCAATACCCAGCGATCTGAGCATTCGACCAAGACGGCCGTCAAATTGACAAGCTTACTCTCTATTCCGTTTATTTACACATGTGGCTATATATGGACATTATAATTTCAAAATTTTCATTCCAATCAAATTATAACCAAGATCTCGCATGGATAACTACGAATATTTACCGAGCGCACGCCAAACTACATACTATTTGAAAAATAATTACTGTCCTCATGGACATCGAAAACCTGACCTCAACCTTTAAGACGGCAATTTTCACCACTCAAACAAATTGGTCGCAAATAGATATCTGATAGCAATTATCTGTAATAACTTTCCATTTTATTTGCGGGCAGTGTAACGGTACACTGTTGGCCCTCATGGTCACGGCGTCATGGTGACGTGGCAAAACTAAAGGCCTGTCTACAAGAATGAGCCCTAGCCAAGTAGCCAGTCTGTTCAAACGCATAGAATACAAGTGTCAATTTTTGACAGCTTCTCTTTTTTTTTTAATTCTCCCTATGTTTTAGGGAAGGCAATGGGTCTAGCCCATACAGCCAAGTCTTTAGTGTATATTTTATCTGTAGTCTTATGAAATAATGAGTGGGTGAAAAGTATGAATGAAATGAATTTTACGTTAAAATATGGGTGCCACATATTTTAACGTATCTAGGGAGTGCTTGGCGCGAATTGAATGGTAACAGAGTTAATGATGGTGCTTGATGAAATGGATAAAACCACTTTTTATAGTGATCTTCACCACAACATCAAACACATCACAAGACTCATTTTCAATGATTCTGCATAATTGCACATCAACACGGATGCTTGTGCATCAAAATAACACCACTTTCACGGCACAAAATCCACTCTGTAACAATTTTAGAATTAGCGAAAATAAATCTCTCTGACACCACGAAACGCGCCAAATACTCCGACAGCTTCTCTTACGTCTGACACGACGGTCGTCAAGTTGTTTTCCCTGTATTGCGTCAGTTTCATACATTTGTATTCTGTGCGTTCGAATGGATTGGCCACTACTACACAGCAATTGATTTTGATCGCGGATCGCGATCAAGATTGACTGTGTACCTAACACTGTAATTAAAGTTAAAATAACAGAAAATTGAGTAGAATAATTTTGCAGCCGTGTGGTGACAGCAGAGCAGAATACAATTGTCATCACCCCCATATCTCCCACCCTAAAACCGCAATAAGTAATGGGCAGCAGCGTTCCTCTTACACCGCCTAGCAATGTACTACGACTTATGTGGCCGATACATGGCAACAGGCTCGCCACCTATTACATGGGACCCAACTTAATTGGCGAAACGTGAGTATTAATTTAACTCTGCCTACCCCTTCGGAGATATAGGCGTGATTTAGATATGTATGTATGTGTATAAGTATCCTGACAGTCTGTTCACAGTATGCCTAGGAATAACATTGTTGGACAAGGACAACTCTCGCTGATAAAACTTCAGCTTTATAACCTACGGCCCTGGACGTCCATTTCCAACTGAAACAAATTGAAACTGCTCCACACGGAATCGCAGTGACGATGTGAGCATTGTAAAACCGCGCTCGACTCTCTGACCTTTTTGTGTTCAAATGTCACCCATATTGGCTTCTGTGCTAACAGATACCGTAGTACGTTTGCAATAAAATTTATTTTTACGTTAACCCTGTCACTTACTGGATAATCTTGGATTATTATTTATAAAAATGATTTTTAACAAATTTTGCCATATTGTGACCGCTAAGTTTCACCACCCCCCGATCTAACCCGCTATGGTAAGCAGTGTTCCTGTTTATTCTCTTAAGCGATATTTACTGCGATACCGGCTCGATAGATGGTAATTGGCTCGCCTCCTATCACATGGAATAGAACTTAGTAAAATAGACGGATATAATAGACTTGGGAGCTAGTTCACCTCTGCCTACCCCTTCGGGGATATAGGCGTGTATGTATGTATGTATAATAGACGGAACGTAGGTGAATGGTGAACGTAACTTTATTGAATAATGATTATATCCCAAAAAAAAGTTACCTAAGTTTCAGTGAATGAAATTTTGAATTTTTCTTTTATTAGTCTACTACTGTACCTATCAGAAGTTAAGAAGTCACAATCAATCATGTAAACCTACACTATGAATCGTCAAGATGATACAGAAATCGAAAATACGTGCGTGTAATCAAGGCTCGACCTAACTCTGCAAGCCGATTGCAATCGTCTTAGTCTACCAGTCACTCTCACTCATTAGGTATGATAGCAACGTTTGAGAGAGATGGCAACACAAAACCGATTCCAATTAATTAAAAAGAGTAGCCCCTTAGGGCACACATTGGTATATTTTCAATTTTATTCCAAAAGAATTCATATGGAGATTTTAATTCTACAGTGACAATCTAAACTGGCCTGCTGAGCTAGTACATATAATTACACAAGTAAAGCAATGAACACGTAAATATTTTTCCAACATACACAAAAAAACGCAAAAGTCGAATACGTACTACGTAATATGATATGTAAAGGCAGTCATATTATTTCAGAATTTGACAGTGCCGCCTTTCAATTTGAAAAGCATAAAAACATTAAAGGCTTTTTCTAAGCGACTCACGTTCGTCCGCCACTCAAGCCCAGATTTCTTGAGGGAAGCAGATTTTCCGGAGATTTTGCGCGCTACGAAAACACGATACGAAATAATAAGCCGACCTAGGATCTTGGAAGGTTTCGGCATGATACATTTAAAGGACTAGGTATACAATTACATACATACATAAATCACGCCTATATCAATGTGGGCAAAGATGAAATACGCTTCGCCAAATATTAGGTCCGAAGTACCTAATAGGTGGCGAGCCTACTAAATTAAAGCGCAGTATATTGTTAGCTGCTATAAGAGGAATGCTGCTGCCCATTACTCATTGCTGTTGTAACCCTTAGTCGCTTTGTACGACACCCGAGGGGGAAATGGGAGTGACAATTGTATTTTGCTCTGCCGTCACCACACCACCCACACATATAACATAACATATACACAACCATTACTCGAGACCAAATTTCCAAACAATGAGACAAAATGTTCATCACAAACATTAATTTGCCCCTACCAGGTTTCAAACCTTGGACCTCTTGGCCGAGAGCCAGCGATCTGACCATTCGACCAAACCGGCCGTCGAAATTTCGCAACGCTATTTCATACAAAATTCGCAGCCAGCGGTCGTGAACCTTCGGTATCCGTTTCCGCAGACAAAACCCGTCTATGAATATATTTTAAAAATACTTTATTCGCAAATCTTTTATATCCTCGTAACGTCGTGCTATCCGGGTGCGGAAGACATATTTTACGCTAACATTGTAATTTTACCGTGTGACTAGGCTGGTATCTTTTATATTCCATAACAAAGATTTCGACAAGAAAAGGGTCGCCAGTTATTGACAGTGCTGCACCCTCCACCAGCCCTGCGTTCAAAGTTCATTTATACGTTGTCAAAGACAAGGTTGATTTTCCCTTAACACAGTTTCTTACTTTACTATTGCTCTTCTTATCAGAGAAATATATAAATATAATGGCTGTAAGTGGCATTATTAAATAATCATCATTTCAACCAAGAGATGCCCACTGTTGGGCATAAAGTGATTATGACTAACTGCCGCACTCAGAGACGTCAATTAACTTTAATGAGTATTTAATGTCAAAAATTTTCATTCAAATCTAGACCATAGACCCGGCAAGAATAGCGACTAGTTTTGAATTGTCATTTTTTTTACGGCTTTTTTGACGTTAAGTACTCATTATCCTTATTTGACGTCTGAATTATCAGTAACCATTATTCCAAAACGTAATACAAAGTTTAATTTGATTTAATTAAGTACGTTTCCTAAATTGCTGTATATTAAATTCATTATTATTGCATGATAGCACACCAGTACGTAATAACGAGAACAAAGACAAAATATTAAATTACGTTTGATATCGTGACGTTACATGTTATGGAATAAGATTACAGATAATATTATGTATGTGTACAAAAAGTTGACGTGAAATTATATTTGAATAAAATGAAACATACTTACACTTAAATCAAGGTTATCGACCCCTGAACGCCTGTATTACGCCAATGTATGTGAATTAGAAAAATGAAGCAAGCCCAACCATTCGCAACCAGCCACGTCAACTTATCAATCATCATCATCATCATCACCAGCCTTAGCAGTTTCAATATTTTACCTACAGATCAAGATAAACCTACAGATCAAAATGAACCATTCTAAAACATCTTTCTTTTCTGATCATCATAAACATTAGTTCCTACCAGGATTTGAACCCGGGACCTCTTCAGTGATCTGACCCTTTGACCTAACCAGTCTTTATATTTATTTATTTTATACACAAAAGTGTCCGTTTTGGGTCGCTTTCCCCTATCTAATATTAACGTGACCATTTTATATTTCAGGTACTTACTACGAATAACAACTGTTAAAATGTTCAAATATTTTCGCGCGGATGATAAAACCAAAGTTTTATCATATTGCAGTGACAATATGTTTGTTTTACAAACTTCGGTAGTATTGGCGAGAAATTAATACAACGCAGTACCTTCATATACATATAGGCGTGATTTATGTATGTATGTATACAGTACCTATATAAATCACGCCTATATCCACGAAGGGGTAGGCAGAGGAGCAGTAACAACCACTATCATAGCCTCCTTTACACAATCTATCCATCTCTTCTTTAGTCTTTGTCTCCTCCAGTCCTTCCACGTTCATACCTAACATTCTTCGACCAAAATAGCTTTCATCTCTTTGCATAACACGACCAAACCATCCAAGTTACTCCGCAGTATCTCAAGGTATACAAAGTAATCACATAAAAAGTGAAAAGAATACTTAAAAAGAAATCTCTAAACTAAACCATTCAGACAGAGCGGCGAGATTTATACCTAGACTAATTTACCTGGGGAATTAAACTGCAGAATAGAGTTTATAGGAAACATCGCAGACGGGGGGATTTAAGTACTCCTTTACACAGAGTCTACTCCCATCTAATCTCGCAAACGATCTAATTCGGTCTAGGTTTTATTGCCGAGTTAAGACTATTGGCAGGGTAGACTATTTCTCAGCTCTGTGTTTAATTCTACTTAGAATAGGCGAGGTGTAAATGAAAACACAAATATACTTAAGATAAATTGAAAGTTTGTATGCTAAAAAGGGCCGAGTCAAGAGTGTCCGAAACCGACGGACATGCATGAGGGCATTAATGATATTGGATGAAGCGAAAGAAGTATGTAAAAAGCGTAGCAAGTGGAAAGAAGTGCCTCTCTCTGCCTGCTACTGCGGGAAAAAGACGTGACGTATGTATCAAACGTCATCTATCTTTCGCATAATAATACAGCTTTGGGATATATACCCCAATAACAATAACAAGAACTCATTCGAGTAATACCACCTATTTGACGGGACCTAACAAAATTGAGGAAACGTAGGTGTTAATGCACCTCTGCCTATATCTTCGAGCATAAATATTATACTCATGTTTATACGTGATTTATGGATATTTCATTGACTTTATCAAGTATCGACGATCGTTCTAAAAATACTGACGATTTCTATGCAATTTATTCAATGTTACCACGGATGACCACAATTAAGTAAGTCAAGTCATTGAAAAACTGCAAAGAATATATGATACTGAATACTGAACATGAAGTAGGTGTACATATCTTTAGACATTGTTGATGAGTGTATGTAATAACTGAAATGTGTAGTCAAGTACAATTAAAAAATATTTTATTCTTTTGACCTACTCTACGTCAAACGCAGACGAAAATCAATCAGACTGCCAAAAGTTCCAATCAAGGCCAGCCGACGATCTCCATTTATAACCGACTATAATTATACCCCGATTTACCCCACTTATGAAAATTGACCCAAAATCGTAATTTAATATTCCTACTCGCGATACTCGTGGCTAAAGCGGCAATCCCTAGTTGATCAGATTACCCATAAGCTCTCGGGGCCCTGTACTGGTAGTCGGGTTCCGTAAATACTTTACAAGAGTTAAGCTCGGGAGAGGGAAAACGGGAAACTCCGTACCTAAAAACACTTAAGAGCGAAAAATAAACTGAATTAAGTTTAAAAGACAAAAATGTGCAACTTTTTCTAAAATATAATTATATCGCATATTTGAAATCGATATAATAATATTCTAAAACATTATTATATCGATTTCAAGCCTCCGAGATTATAAGCCCTCACCTTAGGATATATTCTATCGAATTAAGAAATAATTTTCATAAAGAATCGGCTTATAATTGATGGAGAAATCGTTGAACTTAAATACAAATAAAAAGCGTACGAAGTATGGCAGCTGTCATTATATGAATAAATATAGGATTTTACAAACTATAAATAACTTTTCGTAGAGCCCCGAATCCATGGGAAAAATGTTACCTAACATACGTGTGGTTGAAAAGATAAAAGAGGAGAGGACAATATTTGAGAAAGGTATGCACGCATGGCTTAGTACAGAAGAAATGGGACGTAGCTTAAGTGTATATGTATTTGGTGATGTTTAAACACTCCTGTTGGGTAGAAAGAAACCTCTTTATTTATTGCTCGTGAAGGTAACGAAAAAGATGACAAGGTGTCCCAAATCAAACGTATAATTAAAATTTTTATTTTTATTTGAACTTTATATAAATGTTAGAACGAAAGACTTTATCTGCCCATTTTTTCTTTAGGCCGTGTGAAATAAATACTTATGAAAATATGAAATACTTAGGAAACGAAGTTAAAAATGGTGGGACGGTTCCAAACAATTGAAGAAAATTAATCGAGGGGGGTGTTAGTGGAAAAGTCGGTACAGACAAACCCCATGGAATGACATAATATCAACAAATTAGCAAATAATACTCACGTTTCACCAGTCGTGTTAGATCCCATGTAGAGAGGGCGAGCCTATTGCCATCTATCAGGCATGTAAGTGGCAGTATATTGCTAGGTGGTATAATAGGAACACTGCTGCCTATTACTCATCGCTGTCTTAAGCGGGGAGTTGTAAATGTATTTCGCTCTGCCTTCACGACACACATGTTGTATGTACATTCAACCATCAGTCAGGAAACCATATATCAAAAACTCAAATGACTTATTAAATTAATTAAATATCGAATTATTAAATAATTTTTGTATAATGTAATTTTAACATAAATTTATTAAAACTCAACTAATTTAGAGCACACACTTTATTGTAGTTCAGTCCACCATCTTTACAATACGTGTTCCGTTTCAGGATCACGCATAGATATCATATCTTGAATTGTTACAGGTAACTTATACAATACATTATTGACGACTGAAAAACCATTCAAATACATATACTTAAGAGCATATAATCCCTTGTCGATCTCAAGGCACTTGAGACCCACTCCTTCCTTTATGTATATGTTTACCCTGCCGTAATTAAAGGCGCATTAAACCGACCGAGATCTAATATTACCGAGGCTACAGCCCGCGCGGGGCTGAATTGGTAATTTGGCGGAATTGCCGCATTATGGGAAACCATCTTTCGGTCACCGGCCACCGGATACGGGAAATACACAGATCGTTTTCACTTATTTGTTGAATGTATCTTTATGAGGGAAAACAAATAGTATATGGTTTATTCATATAAATGAGTTATCATTACATACACTCATGAATCGTCAAAGAAATCCATTAACGACTAGAAACTTTGACAGTCAAAAGGTCGTTTTCACTTATTCGTTGAATTCCTAAATCATTGCGAGGAAAATTATAGTAAAAATATGTTTAATTCATATAAATAAGGTAGCATTACATGCATTAATGAATCGTCAAAAAAATACGTTAAACATTGGAAAAGTGTGTAACAAAGTCATAAGGTTTCATTACGCCATCCGTTCGTAAAGTACCAGGAGGCCTTGATATGAGAAGGACGGGCAAGAAACTTAGAATTTGTGTTCCTGTCGTTATGAGTTAATGAAAGATGCTATTATAATATATTACCATAATAATTATCATGCTTATAAATAGATTTGCTTCCACTGTTTGTGGACATATTTAATTGAGTATAAAATTTGAATATAAATCATTGGTATAAATCATAGCTTAATTTAGTTAAATCTAATAATTAAACCAACTATCTTGTTTTCTATTACCAATATTCTTCAACTCCTTTCTGCTACAACTCACGCCCTAACAGATACTGCACCTTTTTTCCTCTAAAACAAGAGTGCGAAAAACTTTCTTTTAAAAGGTTAATAAACGGTTTTTATACCGCAGGTTTTTCAGACCGCTACGATTCGTAGCGAGACAATCCACACTCTTCCCTCTTCTTCTTCTTCTCGCTCTTCGTCTTCTCAAAAAATCCCGAAAGACCCCGTATACTGGATCTCTCAACTATGTTTAAGTCCCTCAAAAAAATCTTCTTTCTCCCGAATTCAGTTTATTTGGGGTCGGCACAGTATGTTTCCAGGAGGAAAATTAATTTCATGAAGGATCATGAATATCGGTCAAACGGCATTTAGACATCCACTCCTTTTTGATTCAAATCATCAAATTAAAACATCGGGAAGGTGCTAGGTACTAGCGATCAATGACAGAATAAAAATATGATGGAAAGGATCATGTCGAGAGACTAATGAACGGATAGAATCGGGATGACAACATTCCAATCCTTACTAATCAAGGTTGGGGTGGGTTTATTACTTATTGAATCATTGTGTTAATAACCCAAATAACCCTCCGTGTGCACATACTTTTAATATGTAGGTCAAGTACAAAATAAGGGTCAAGGTGGCCCAATCAAGCATAGCTTTTTCTCTAATATTATAATTACAGAGAATCAGAGCAGAATACAATAAAATTATCACTACCCCAAATCTCTCGTGGGTGTCGTACAAGGTGACTAAGGGTAAAGACAGCAATGAGTAATGGGCAAGCAACGCAAAGCAGCATTCCTCTTGTACCTAGCAATTATATTGCGATTTATGTGCCCGACAGAAGGTAATAGGCTCGCTTTCTCTGTAATACGTCAGTTTCATACATTTTGTATTTGTTGAGAATTGCAACCCCTTTCTAATTGGGACACGTCATCATTGACACCACGTCGTCAGTGGTTCCCTATTGGCTCCCTATCACGCCATCAGCAGCAAGACGCCCAATGAGCAGCGAGTCTACTGACGCCACGTTGACCCGCGATCTTCAATTGTTAATTCTATTCAATTTTTGGACTTCGCAAATACAACATTAATTTCTTACCGCATTATTGTAAATCTATTTTCATTAAATTATTCATGTGTAACTAAGCGCATTATTATTAGCCTACACAGTATTCTATGCGTTCGATAGATTAGCCACTTGGCTAGAGGGGCTGATAATAGGGCCGGAAGATGACGATGGTGACAACAGTTGAGTTTTAATAGCCTTATTTTGCCAGTCATCATCACTGCTAGGGCACAGGGGGCTAGACAAAGTAACATACCGCCAAAGATAACGAAGTTCGATAAAGCAAAATGTGACGAACGACAAAATTTGACGTAAATCGTAGTGAAATCACGTGACCAAAATCGTCTTCGTAAGTTCCTAGTCATATTGGTGGCGCAAGCTAAGACGCTGTAGATACCAAAGTAATATGGCCGATCGTGACGAACTTCGACACGTTATCGTTATGAAACGATTGCCACTTGGCTACGGGCCCAGGCCTTCTCTGTAGATAGAAGAATATAGGGAGAATGGGACATAGCCCACCACGCTAACCCAGTGTGTAATTGTGGGCATTACCGACGGCAGATGCAGCCAAGGCCAACGGCTTAACGTGCCCTCCGAAGCACTAAACTCGAGCTAATATATCTTTGGTCACCCATCCTATGACCGTCCTTAGCGAACATTGCTTTAATAATTAAATATGAATCATAACAGCTTTATATGTTGAAAGATTTATGAATACATAAAAAAATGAAAAAAATCGAGAAATTATTGCCGTGATGCGGCAATCCGAGAACTGTATATTGGTAACTCTTTGGTAGTAAAGCACAAAGTCGATTGAGAACAGGAGAATGCCTAATCTTGTATGGACGTTGGTTTCAGATTTGAACAATTCTGTACCTCTATAAACCCATACCTCGATTTATAGGGTTTGAAATACACAACCTATTTTTTTTTTGTTGTTCGCCGGATTTAAGAGAAATCAACGTAGAAAGCAACAAATTTTAGGTTATAGGTAATCTTACATAAAAATGTCATTTTATTTACTCTATCATTTTACTTTATATGGCACATTAAAAATCATAATAAAGTAAAATTCATTACTTAGCTTAGAATTTTGAGAGTTTATCTCAAAAAGCTTGACACAATTTTGGTTCGGGTACAAAATGTGCTCAAGAAGGGGCATACTCCTTTGACATTGTGTGGTAGCTTGACGGGCTGCTGACTGTACATACATTGCATCAAGGGCCTGTGGCTCACGTGGACTTCTTAAAATTGTTTCTCGATCTAAAAAGCCTGTCGATCTTCTAAGAAAACGGATACAAAAGGACGGTAGCTCGATATTGAATTCCGAAGGTTTTCGTAACTCTTTCTGCCGTAGCCATTCGCGGAGTTTTATTGCTTTTTCCAGATATATTAATACGATTGGCTGCCTATGAACTTGGAGTGTGTCGAAGTAAATATTGTTTTTTGCTAAGCTGTTATTTGGCACAACAATATCTTCGTGTTGAAACCTAACTACATTACTGAGATCATAAATACCAGTGGCAGAGCGTCCATATAGCCCGATTCCCAACAGCCGTACCAAACGAGCGAGCATAAAAAAATCATTACCATAATGCAAGTACAATACCATTTTATAAACAAATAAAAAAAATCCATCAATAAAATCTTATCATAACAGTATTAAACGCGCGCGAAACAATATGCAACACAGGTACATATAATTCGCTCCCGCTCTCTAGATTCCTTCAACTAACTCGCTAAATATCGAGTTATGGACGCCTGATATACAGCACGCACACAGACAAGCGTAGTCTTGTCAGGCACACGCAACGAGAAATAGTACCTAAAGATTGCCTACAAGCCGGCATCAAGCCGGCATTTCGGCAGCCTACGCGCTTATGCATCGATACACTACCACACGCACACATTAGTAATAAACTCCCACGAAAACAAGTTCCGTCAAAAGTAAATATTTTAGATCTTATTACAATAACCATAAAAGCGGAATTTCACTGTACTGAACTGCACTCAATATCGCGGTCCAACAAGCCGCTCCGGAGCGGGTTGCATCGTCCTTCCCTTTTTAACACGGCTTTTGTTTGTATAATGATCTCTCTTTCTGGCCTTGCTGAGAAATACTCATGACGGCTACTGTCATGCCCACAGCCCACAGACGAGAAGTTAGTCTGTTTTGAAATTTGCTTGCACTCACATAAACTTAACGTAATTAATTAGTTTTATTGTATTTTTAGCAGTAATTCAGTGAAATAGTAAAATTTAACTAAACTGTGTTGTTGTTTTAAAGGTGTATTGTGATTTTGTGGATTGTGTAGCTCTGCAGGGATGTAATTGGTAGGTTTTAGTTTTTAAATAATTTTGGTTTATTCTCTCTCGGCAGAATAATGGCCGCTTTGATGCACATACATTGTTGCCTTACCGATTTCTTGCTAAGTGAAGGAAAGCAGTTTTCAAAGTTGTCCTTTGAAAATAAAAAATATGTCATACAGTTAGGTCGAGCTCGTCCAAATATGTCAATAGATTTTAGATTAAAAGCGTAAAGACGGGTTTTTCAAGCATTTCCACAGTTCTCTTTATGATAAATATAGTTGGCTTACAGGCAGTTGTTTAAATGTTTTGTTTTCCGTGTCTTTTGTTTTCTGATTCAAGCAGCGTTTGGAATCGAACGGGATTTTCTGATATTAATAATTTATCAAACTCTGCTAAAAAACATGTTCAAAGTGAGAAACATATGCGTAGTTGTTTAGCGTTGCATGAATTTGGAAATAGTAGAAATACCATTTTAATTCGATAGCTATCCTATGATATTTATCCGGAACAAGTGGGTTAATACATAATTCACAAGTAGGTAGAATGGTCAGATCGTTGGCTATCGGCCAAGAGGTCTCGAGTTCAAATCCTGGTAGGGGCGAATGTTTCTGATGAACACAGACATTTGTTCTCGAGTCGTATGTAGTATTTACACATTTTAATGTGTGTAACTAGGTATATGTAACTGTTAATATTATAAAGACTCAGCTTCCTTACCGCGCTCGCCTGCGGCTCGCGCTTGCAATAATGCCTCGTATGTAATGACCAACGTAGCATACTCGTAGCATAATATACTATTCTATCACTATCTAAGCATCTACCTGTAAGAAACTGTAAAAATTCTCAATGCGGCATCGTCTCAGGAATGCAAATGAAACAACCCTGTGTAATAATAGGGCAATTGGTCCTTTATAGCCCTGGGCAAATTGGAAAGTTTGAGCGGCGAAAGTATTCAATTAACTGATATGTACAGTTTGATGAGAAAGTCTTTTGTATTAAGATTCCACAATAAAGGACAATTGGACCGCTAACAAAGGTGAAGGACCACGTAAAAAGTTATACAGAACTAGTGGACGCCCGCGGCTTCGCTCGCGTTAATGTCGGTTATCTTATAGCCTATAGCCTTCCTCGATAAATGGACTATCCAACAAAAATAAATTTTCAATTCCATTCAGAGTTCCCGAGATTAGCGCGTTTAACCATACAATTAAACAAACTTATCAGCATTATAATATCAGTATAGGAAGTAGGCAGAGGTGAATTAACACCCACTTTTCGCCAATTAAATTAGGTCCCACGTAATAGGTGAAGAGCCTATTGCCAATTATATCGGGCACATAAATCGCAGCATATTGCTAGGTGGTATGAGAGGAATGCTGCTGCCCATTGCCCATCGCTGTCTTTACCCTTATTCGCTGTCGTTATTATCGGTTATTTAATAGCCTTCCTCGAATTTTTTCCAATTTGAATCAGTAATTAGTTAGTGCGCGTTCAACCAAACAAACTTCAGCATTATAATATAGATTACGAAATTCTAATAACCTCTGAACCTTCAACCGCCTCCGTGGTCCAGTGGTTCGCCCACCGGAAAGAAGATCCAGAGGTCCCGGGTTCGATCCCCAGGGGGGTACAAATTTGTGCTCGGTTTGGTTGGTGATAGGACTTAGGTCCGCCTTGCTAGCTACCACCAACTTATCAAAATCTGTCGCCATAATTAAAATGTTATCAACATTATTGTGTTCCGACAATTTATGATAAGATATCCATCCCCTCTGTAGTTAAGGGTTCCCTGTGAAGCTTGATTGTGAAGCTATAATAATAATGTTAACAGCATTATTGTGTTCCGACAATGTGTAATAAGATAGCCAGCCCCTCTGTGGTTGAGGGTTCCAGGTAAAGCTCGATTCCATCTTCAGCCCTTATCGTCACTTACCATCAGGTGAGATGAAGGGCAAGAGCTTCCCTGTCTAACATAAAAAAAACTTAACATCAGTTGAGATGTATGTATCATCATCCCCCTGCCCTTATCCCATCTTATTTGGGGTCGGCGCAGTATGTCCTCTTTTTCCATTCTCTTCTGTCACTCGTCATCTCCTCATTCACATCCATCACCTTCATATCACACCTCACACAATCCATCCATCTTTTCAGTGGTCTTTCTCTACTTCTACATCCATCAACATTCATGTCCATAACTTTCTTACTTGCATTCATAGCATCACGTCGCATAACATGTCCATACCAAGCTAAACGGCTCCCTTTCATCTTCTCTGTTACTGGCGCCACTTTCAGACTCCCTCTTATGTACTCATTCCGTATTTTGTCCATTTTTGTCACTCCGCACATCCATCTCAACATTCTCATCTCTGCCGCATGCAATTTTCTTTCATCCGTCTTTTTCACAACCCAACATTCCGATCCATACATAACGACAGGTCTTATAACAGACTTATAGATCTTTCCTTTTAGTTTTAGTGGCATTCTTGGGTCGCATGTAGTTGCTGTAATGAGATGTATGTATGACAAGTACATAGAAAGATACATACATAACTGAAATTCAATTTCAATTCAAAAGAAGGAGCGAATTCTAAGGCGTCACGGCGTCAATATTTTCAAAGGAGACTGTCGGGTCGCTATGTCTCTCGCCGTGAAGATGATTTGGCATTACCTCGTCCGCAACTCCTGCTCTATCAAAATGGACCTTACTACATTGCAGCTAAAGTTTACAATCGTTTGCGAAACAATCTGTAAGCCCTCGACGCGGACATAATATGAAATCGGATAAATATTTTCGTAGAAGCAGTTTTATCAGTTATCTAACTACAAGCACAAGACGATATATTAAGGTCACATTGGTCTCCGTTGAAAGTAACTTTTATATTGGACATTGAAGAATACACATGATATGAAAATACGAAAATAAGTGGTTCATTAAGGTATTGTGTTGATAGAAATGTTTACTTATGTCATTTTTGTTAGGCGGTTTGCGTATAATTTTCTATTCCAATCATCCATGCTAATCTTGAAAGCGAAAAAATACTAGTAGTTAGTCTTATACCAGATATCATAAGAAAAAATAAAAAAATATATACAATCAGTTCAATTTTGATGTGTTATTCTTTAATATTATTGAAGTATTTATACACTTACAATAGAATATTATTTATAGGGGAGACGCTCGGTGCAGCGGCTAAGCTTGCGTTAACTGCATTGCATGAGCCGGTCATTGCATGGGTGACCATAACTACATTATCCTCTGTGATTCGGAAAGCACGTTGGTCCCGGCTGAATTGCAGACGTTAATACCCACCAATTCTGTGCCAACGTGGTGGTTGATTAAGGGCCCACCAACACCAGCCCTTTTTAATGTCCCCACTGCTGAGGTACAGGCCTTCCCTATGGATGGAAGAATATAGGGAGATTGGGCCATAACCCACCACGCTGGCCCAGTGCGGTTTGGTGGGTTAGTTCTCTCATTCTCCCTATATTCTTCCATCCAGAAGCAAGGCCTGTACTCCAATAGTTTAGACATTAAAGAGATAATAATGATGATAATGATTATGATACATAAAATATTTATTCTTGGTCTTGACCTATTTACTAATAACGATATATTTTAACCTGAATCTAATCCAGTGAAGGTCCGCATTCTTCTTTCGTCAAATAAACAGGAATCATAATATCATAAGATGGTATTTATTCATGATACACCCGTTTGAGGTCGAATAGACGCACACGCGCACACACGCACGCTCTTTGAAGACGGCGTCGCCAAAAAAAACAATATCGACTCCTGCGCACGGATACTTGCTTGATGGATATACAGGCTGATTACGTTATACTGTTTCCGCTTAGCGGTCTCCGGGCGCCTTTTTTTATTTTTTATTTTTAACTGTTGGTTAAAATTCATTAGTAATTGTTTGGTATCCGCGGAATGAACAACAGAGACGTTATTTTAAAAGACTAACCCCCGAATACAGAAACGCTACACAAATTTTGAGCACTGCTTAAAAAGTTAAGTGGACAATACCTGTCAGAATTTGTATATGTATGTACAGAATTTGAATATGAATAACGACAATTTTGACAATACTTTATTATTAAGCAGGACTCAAAATTTAATGTTAAATTAATGAGTACTTAATAAAAAAAATTACGATTCACCACTATATAGTCGCTATTCTTGCCGGGTCTAGATTTAAATGAAATTGTTGACGTTAAGTACTCATTAAAGTTAAAATGACGTCTCTGAGTGCGGCAGATAAATCTCGCCTATCTTTCCCCGAAGGGATAGGCAGTGGCGTATTAACATCCACGTTTCGCCAGCAATTTTAGGTCATTTATGTTATAGGCGATCATAATCAGAACGCTGCTGCCTATTCCTTACCTTGGACGTCACCAATGAGGGAGATTGGGGGTAGTGACAATTGTATTCTGTGGCAGCCTGTGCCTGTACGAATATAAAAGGGCTGGTGATGATGAAGATTAAGTGAACAATTCCACCGAAATGCCCGCAAAACAAGCAGTGAAAATTCACATGTTAAATCTGCCGGTAAAATCCGAATGGACTTAATGAACCCTTTTTACCGGAAGAAACAAAAACGCCCAAATCCCTTAGTTCGCATTTAGTCCCCTAGTATTCAGGGCCGCTCGGATAAAAATGTTGATACCGTCTCCGTTTAATTGTCTCTCCACTCTGATGACTCCAAATGTTCGAGATAACGCAAGGAAGTATTGCTTGTATTTGGTTGCCTTTGGCTTAGGTATGTGTTTTTTATTCAGGATTAGGTAACAGTTTGCTGAGGCACGCTTGAATAGTACGGCGCCAATATATCGGATCTTCTAGACTAGATAAAAGATGGCGATTAACGGCGGGTCCCAATATTCTATCTACAGTTAAGAAAGTAAGCTTACTAAAGTTTGTTTTGCCTGGCATTTTGTGTTACATACATAAATCACGCCTATATCCCCGAAGGGGTAGGCAGAGGTGAACAGGCACCCACGTTTCGCCAGTTATGTTAGGTCCAAGGTGGCGAGCCTATTGCCATTTATCGGGCACAAAAGTCGCAGCAGGTACATAGCTAGATGGTATAAGAGGAACGCTGCTGCCCATTCCTCATCACTTATTTATCCTTAGTCTTCTTGTACGACACCCACGGGAGAGATTTGGGGTATTGACAATTGTATTCTACTCTGCCGTCACCACACGGTTTTTGTGTTATATTACGATAAATAACAGAAGTTGCCAAGCTGTGTAAAATTGAATTAGAGACACTTCCATTTCTGATACTTTACTTCTAATACTTTAGCGGACAATATTCCTGGTTCAATCTTTAATAATTAGCAATTAATAATATATCCGACATACCAAAGAGGGTTGGCGTCAGGCCGGCTGTAAAACCTAAGTCAAAACCTTTAGCAGTACGGATTGGAACATTGTCACACCAATCACTCTCTCCGTTCTTGGATCTCCCGATATGGTCCTTTCCATCACTTTCTTATAGATTCATTAATCACTATCACTTTTCTGGTGTGATAAATGATACGTATACCTAAATTCCCATTGACAGATTATTCAAAAAGTATGAGTAACATTATAAAAGTTCAATACCAAATAAATACAATACATGTAAAAATATGTATTAGCATAAGCAGGCGTAGATCCTCGATAGCTGGAAGGGTACCTAATGGGTGAAATTGTCCCACCCATTGCTAGGAAT
The DNA here is from genome assembly GCA_963931975.1 of Cataclysta lemnata. Classification (NCBI taxonomy): domain Eukaryota; kingdom Metazoa; phylum Arthropoda; class Insecta; order Lepidoptera; family Crambidae; genus Cataclysta; species Cataclysta lemnata. The sequence goes on along the minus strand of OZ008361.1, from coordinate 4,260,828 downwards.
AACTCTTCAAATTATTGAAATCGTCATAGCGACATCACTACCCGTTGACTAAAGACCGTTATTAACCCCCGAATAATGCTTAACATTTTTAAATATTGTCAAAATTGACGTTTTTCCATACAAATTCTGACAGGTCCAGTCCACTTAACTTTTTAAGTAGTACCCCAAATTTGATTAGCATTTCTGTATTCGGGGGTAACTCATCACTGCTCGAGTAGATTGCAGATTACAACAGTAGGCTTAACTCTTTCAGCGGAATTTAATTACGGAGCTCGGCGCGGCTAGTATTTTATTTTGTTTAGTTTTAAGACTAAGTCTGTGGACAAACTGAAATTCTTGTTTTTCATTCCCCTCTCCATCTAGCTGCCATTGTTTGTACAATTTACTATTAATATAAGTAAAATCATATTTTTGACTCACTCACTTTTTACTAAAAGATTAAGTAAGTCAAATAGCTCATTTGAGTCAAGATAGAGCCAATTAAGCCAAGAATATCCAAAAGCGAAAAGCATAAACCTATAAGGTACTACATACTTCTTTCGATCTCATTAATAGATCGAATGAAGCGAAGGAAGTAAGTAAGGATCGTAACAAGTGGAAAGAAAAGAACTCTACCAGCATACCCAAATTTCAATAATCCATTTTAATATTGATTTTATTTTTATTTAAACATTATAAAATATTACACAAAATTCCCGCATCAGAACAGTGTGCGTACAAGCAAAGGATCTCAGATTGATTGACAGTTCATTTTCATTTCTTATTAGAGCCATACATGCAAAGGATCTCCAAACCGATCGGTCCTGTGCTGCCCGTGTCCAGTGGCTTCCCGCGACCTTTACCAGGTCGTCGGTCCATCTTGTGGGAGGCCTACCAACGCTGCTGCAGCCATTTAATGTTGATGACCTTTCCGCTGTTGACAGCCGTCAGTCGCAATCCTTCGGGCAATTCTTCGGGCTATGCTATATCGGTGATCTTAGTTCTCCTGCGGATCTCATCATTTCTGATATGATCATGTAGGGAAACACAGAGCTTAGCCGTCTTGCTTTGCGTATTGATCTTTCGAGTGATTTTGAACCTTCATAATATGAGAACGTGTTTTAAGCGGCCACGTTTCGACACCAAATATTGTTCAACCCCATTATTTCCGAACCACTCTGTCCTAATAAAAATTTCATACAAAGAACAGCGCCGTCACTTATTTTCATTTATCACTTGCTGAAATCTACTCAGGGAGAAAATATTTCTGTTGTTTAATCAGTTTCGCACTCAGAGAAAAGGTAGCTGGGATTCAGAGGTCAACGACCTTCTTAAATGTAGCCAGAAATATCGCAGGTAAAAGAAAACAGCTACGTGTGATCATTCTGAGTGTCTGCAAACATTGCAATAAAGATATTGAAGAAGTTGGTAGGGCAGATCTATTGGAGAAAGTTGTAATTCTGGCAGATATCGAGCTGATTTACTTGTAGGTGTCAGTTGAAATATTATTAGATGTCAGGCGCCAAATAGTTTTGAAAATATTCGGCCTAATTTTATGAATATTGTCCTGTTCTACATACAAACCTACATACATAAATCACGCCTATTTGAAAGAAGGGGTAGGCAGACCAGATAGTTTTTAAAATATTTGGCCAATTTTATTGAATTTAGCCTGTTAAAAACCTACATACATAAATCAAGCCTTTTTTAGATGATGGGGTAGTAGGCAGAGGAAAAAACAACTGAAATAACACCCACGTTTCGCTAATTAGGTTAGGTTATGTTCCATATAATAGCGGGGTAGGTGGCTAGCGGAGTAGAATACAATTGTCACCACCCCAAATCTCTCCCGTGGGTGTCGTATAAGGCGACTAAGGATAAATCAGTGATGAGGAATGGGCAGCAGCGTTCCTCTTATACCATCTAGCTATGTACCTACTGCGACTTTTGTGCCCGATAAATGGCAATAGGCTCGCCACCTATTACATGGGACCTAACATAACTGGTGAAACGTGGGTGCTAGTTCACCTCTGCCTACCCCGGGGATACAGGCGTGATTATTGTATGTATGTAGGTGGCGAGCTTATTGCCATCTATCAGGGACAAAAACTGGAATATTGCTTGGTGTATAAATTTGAGGACCGCTGCTACCACATAATCACCACTGTCCGTCTTGTGCGACACCCACAGGAGTGCTTGGGGATGGTGACAATTTGTATTCAACATACATAAATCACGCCTATATCCCCGAAGGGGTAGACAGAAGTAAACTAGCATCCACGTTTCGCCAATTATGTTAGGTCCCATGTAATACGTGGCGAGCCTATTGTCAATTATCGGGCACAAAGGTCGCAGAAATTGCTAGGTGGTATAAGAGGAACGCTTCTGCCCATTCCTCATCACTGATTTATCCTTAGTCGCCATATACGACACCCACGGGAGAGATTTGGGGTGGTGACAATTGTATTCTACTCTGCCGTCACCACACGGCTATTGCAATTGTATTCTGCCTAATATTATTGACGAAACGTAGCTTCATAGTTATTTCACCTTTGCCTAACCTTTCGGAAGTGAAAAGGCGTGATTTATATAATGTATTTGCGTTATGTAAAATATATGTGGGATTATTATGAGTGGAACAGAACGTGCGCTAAGTGAAAGGGACGAATGAATGACTGAGTGAGTGAGTGAAACAGATTATGACGAGGAGGGAGTTGGTTAATGGCGGCGTAAGAAGACGGACTGAAAGTGAAGACGATTTATAAAATAACTCCTAGCCGAAGAAAATCTACTTTCTCTACTCTCATCCATACTAATATTATAAAGCTCAAGAGTTTGTTTGGTTGGTTGGTTAATCGCGCTAATCAAAACTACTGGTTTAACTAGAATCATATACTAGTGGAGGCCCGCGGCTTCGCTCGCGTTAATGTCGGTTATTATATAGCCTATACTATAGCCTTTCTCGATAAATGGACTATCCAACACAAAATATTTTTTTAATTTGAGTCAGTAGTTCCTGAGACTAGCGCGTTTAACCATACAAACAAATAAACTCTTTTTATAATATTAATATAGATTCAGATTTTTTTTTTAGTTTCATGTCGGTTATGTTCCGAGCTTAGAATATGGAATAATTATAATAATGTTCCGAGCAATCTAATCAAATGTAATCTGTGAAATATGTAATCCACATTTCCCCTTAACGTAAGGTGTGAATTCGATTGAGACTATAATTTGACTCTTGAAATCGCCTTCAGTGACATAGGTACTGTGAGGGCCGATTTCACCGCAGAATTAAACGCGATCAGTTGAAGGTAAACTCGGTTTATGCTCTAAACGGAGTTCCGCTACATTTTTTGCATTAATCAAAAGCAAGTTTTATCAAACTCAGTTTCTATGAGAGACGGTAAAATCGACCCTAACTGCCGCACTCAGAGACGTCAATTAACTTTAATGAGTATTTAATGTCAAAATTTTCATTCAAATCGAGACCATAGACCCGGCAAGAATAGCGATTAGTTTTGAATTGTAATTTTTTGACGTTAAGCACTCATTAACGTTATTTGACGTCTCTGAGTGCGGCAGTTAGTCCTACAACGTCTATTCGACACCTCATAAAATATTCCTTTCACTGTCTTTGTTCGAGGAGCGATAAATCACCAAAAGCCATATTTTGTCAGCGGCTGTCATAACCCAATTGAGTTTGGCCACATTAATTATTATACATTATGCAGTCAGTTTGAAAAGGGCCCCAGAACACGGACAAATTGTGGGCGGTTTCTTCGTTTCCAAACGTAACAAAATTAGGGGTCTGCCGATTCTATGATTGAGCTGGGGCGACATCTTTTCATAATTGACACTTCTAATCTTTTGGCTTATCGGTGTTTTTATTAAATATCGAATCCCAAATTTTCTACTTCCCAAATCTCTCCCGTGGGTGTCCTACAAGGCAGATATAGGTAAAGACAGCATTGTATAATGGGCAGCATTCTTCTTGTACCACCCAGCAATATACTGCGATTTATGTGCCCGAACGATAGAAATAGGCTCGCCAATTACATAGGACCTAACTTCTCTAGCCGGATTTCTCTCTTTGCTCATTTGGTAGACAGACACACACACATACTATTGTAAAACTTTCGAAAGTTCTAGACAAGCCAATGTTTTCAAGCAATGTAAGGGTTTTTTTAATTGGACTATATTAGATTGGTGTCACGTGGATGGATATGGATAAAGTTCATATATTTTTAGATTTCCGCCATTCTATTCACGGCTTATAAAATACTATTTACGAAGATATGAGTCATAGCAAGCCACTTATATGCAGCGCAAGCGTTGTTTGTTAACGACTGCTGATGCAACCAGAACCAACAGCTTACCGTGCCTTCCAAAGTTTGGAAGTATTTGGACTGTAACGCAAAGGCAACCTGAACACTCAAAAAACTTAATTACAGACAAACTTAAATACCAATTAAGTTAAAATATACCAGAAAAGTTTTATCCTTTAAAGGGTTCTTTTACTCATTAAAAGCTTAACACCGAATCTTTATTAATTGATTATTTTTACGCCGAACTTTGGGTAATTTGGGTAGAGTTTTTTAAAGTCTTCCTCTTGTTTTGTCATTCGCCAATATTTTTCCTAAAAAGTCCCTTTACTAAAGGAAAATACCAAACACAGAACAGTATCCGGATTTTTCCGGTTCCAGATCAAAAAATCGTTTAATTTTACATGCATTCGGGCGAAAAAATAATAGCCATTATTTGAAAACAGACACAGCTTGGTAAATATTTTCAATGATGTTTTTTAATAAAAATGTTTATTGTCTGTGTTTCATATTTCAAGACGACTACTTTTACGACACCTCTGGGCTGAGTCGGGGCTGGCACATTCTTTACTTCAGCCACTATAGCCAGCCAGATATATAATAACAAACGAAAACAAAAATGTGTAGGTGTTACTACACATTTTTAATCATTCATTCCGTTATTATGCAATATCTTCTTCTTTTACTTTTCAGTTCCCAAATACAGTCCACAAAATTATCATTATCATCGGTAACACCTGGGAATAGGGCAGGAGGATGAGAATACGGTTAAGGTTAAGATGGTGTGAAACCCTCGCTTCTTGCATGCTGGCCTAGGATCGAAAAAATATCGTAAAATGTGCGTCGACAAAGGTAGATTGCCCAACGTAGACCAATAAGCACCTTGGGGCACCCGAATGGTGGAATCCAAACCACCAACAACAGCATACCCAAAGACGGTGTCAGGCAAACGGCCGGCTGTAAAATCTAAGCCAAAACCTGTGCAATATGGATCTGATGTTGTCATCCAAAACACTCTCTCGACATGATCGTTTCCATCTCATTTCTATACATTCATACATCACTAGCACCTTTCCAGTGTGATGGACGATATGAATCAAAAGGGAATGGATGGCTTAATGACTCTATAGATATTTCCTGCCCCCAGTTTATCTGGGAACAGGTCAAGAAAAAACAAGAAGATTTCTCTACCCTCACATGGCGACGTACTTGACATGTCACAAAAACAATTAATGATACATACGAGCTAGACATTAATATTTCTAACTTGAAGGTATCTGGCCCTTAGTTTCCAGACATACCGAATGTCAATACAACTTGTCGAACAATAATTCGACTGTCAATCCCTCGTTATCCGAACGTTCGGAACAGAATTCCACAGTCGCTCACATTAGAGGCCAGTCGACTGAAAATTTCTTGTGTATTCTTGATGTAATATGGCAATTATGAGACGCGTTCATAGGTTTTTATAACCATTTAGTCACTGGGCTGTTAGTGAGTTTTTTCGAGTCTTGTTAGAGTTGTGTACCTATGTAAAATTGTATATACCTACCAGCGTTGCCAGACGTCCCGATTTTGGCGGGACGTCCTGATTTTTAACTCGAATTAAAGTCGGGCTCAGTTCCACTTTTCGGGGATAAAGGTAGGCTAACGGTAGGTATTATTACCTACCGTTAGATTATAATAAATCTCGCAAGATTGAAAAATTGTGACCCGTCCAATTTTTTTTGACTTCTACAAAAGTACAACTAACTGGCTGTTCGTTGGTTCATGTCATAAGCTAACCTAAACTATCGAGAAATTGTAAGCAGGATGTTACGGTTCACAATCTTTCGACAGTGCCTTCCGTAGCACAACGAAATTAGAAATTATAGTCACTAATCCAATGTCAACATTGTTTAGCTTGCAGTGTCGTTAACCAAATCGGTACACAGTCAATTGTCCAACATTGTCCAGATTACATTATACCTAGGTGGTACTTCTAAATTTTATTTACCTTATGAGCCCCTTAGGATTCAATTCGAAGCCACTTACCGGCAATTTAAATTCGTAATTCCGGCATTTGGAATCTATCTACAATCTCAATCGTCCCGTTTAAAGAAAAGGGGCAAGACCAGCCCGGTACCTCTCGGAAGAGGCGCGAAGAGAAGCGCTAATGTCTTGATAAATTATTCTGGCGACCTTTCAGTCAGTTCCACACAATGAGGAATCACCCTATCGATCACGTTTTCAACGTGTATTTTGAAGACGACAATGCGTGATGATAATGTTCATGCCAGTAATGATAATCGTGTGACGTGTGTGTGGAGATATTAGAGCTAAATTCCAATCTGTGGGTGTCGTTCAAGGCGAATAAGGGTTAAAGATATGGTCAGCAGTGTTCTTGAAATGTATACTAATAGGAAACATACTACGACGACCACAAACAAACGGGACAGAGAGCAAGAATCTGTTTATGGTTTATACATACATACATAAATCACGCCTATATCCCCGAAGGGGTAGGCAGTGGTGAACTAGCACCCACGTTTCGCCAGATAAGTTAGGTCCCATGTAATAGGTGGCGAGCCTATTGCCATTTATCAGGCACAAAAGTCGCAGTACATTGCTATTGTTAGGTGGTATAAGAGGAATGCTGCTGCCCATTCCTCATCATTGATTTATCCTTAGTCGCCTTGTACGACACCCACGGGAGAGAATTGGGGTGGTGACAATTGTATTCTACTCTGCCGTCACCACACGGTTTATGGTTTATTGTATTGCTAAAATCATTTAGCAGTTTATGAAATTAAATAAATCTCCAAAATGTATATCAGCTAGAATATTCCATCGCAATCAAACGTATTTCCCGTACGCAGCAGATATCAGTATCTAACACAAATTGGTAGTCAATGTTCAGAATTCTGAGTCGATACGATCACTAACAAGCCGATACGTTGTAACGAGGTAAACTCAAAGTGTACTGAAAGTCAGTATGATTGCTTGATTATTTTAAGACGAACATCGATTAATTAGTCAGTTTTTTTAACTTTCTTATTATTTGCTCTTTCCACCAATAAGCACCTTAGGACACTCGAATGGTGGAGTGCAAACCTCTAACAAGACAGCATACCCAAAAAAACCTTTACCAGTATGAATTAGAATGTTGTCATCCCTCTCTCCGTTTATCGGTCTCTCGACATGCCTCACTTTTCTATACAAAACAAAACCACTTTCCTTGCATAATAAATCTTAATACCATATATTTTGATTACACAATGTTTCGAACTATTTTTAGTGCCATTTTTTATTGATTTTTTTGAGCGAGATTAACATAGCGTGGCAAAATTGGAACCGACTTAAATAAAATGAAATGGAATGGAGGAATCTCTTAAGGTGAAACTCAGAAATATACTTAGTTTAATTTAGCTGGGCCTTATCTGCACTAAGCCCCCATTAGGCCATGGTGCGTGTCTCTATTTATCATCCTGGGGGCCTACCGCCTAACTCGATTGCTGATGATAGCTATATAGCGATGCACTGCTTACGGCTATAGCAGTCATCCTGAATTTTTCGGCAGTACGGGTTTTGTGCCAAATTCATACAAAATCATTCGGTGATCATTCGTTCGAAGCTATCGCTAATAGTTAGGTACATTTGATGCGAAATGACAGCATGACGTCATAAACTAATAGCCCCCTGCTCCAACCATCCCAGATCATCCCAAAAAGTTATCAGCCTTTTCAGACTGCTGCAGGCTTCCATGACCGACTGGTGAAAAAAAACAAATCAACTTCATTGCGACTGTTTATTTATCGAATGTAGCTGATTAACATACTGTTTTTAGAGTTTACTGTGCCAGTTTTGCACGGAGAACAATTTTCGTGACATTGTCGATTCCAATTCTATTTAGACTATGAACGCTGTGATGAGATGAATTTTTTCTACATTCTTACCGTACGAGCTTGTAGTATTCAATATTGTAGGTACATTCTTGTAAATGAGAACAAATGAGTTTTCATTGTGTTTGAATATAGCTATTCACATTAAGTTTATTTGTTGAGTGTTTAATTTTAGATATTATGATACATTATATTAGAGAAAAGATTTTTGTGTAGGTATTTCAAGACTCGTGCTTATCACGAGTCTAGAAAGCCAATTTTAATTTTATCATAAAATATTAAATACTTAAAAAAATATTCATCAAAATATTTTTATTATCTACTAATTGTAAATCGTGTATTTTACTAGTTTAGTAGCAATTATAAAAGTCCATACGCGTCGATAAAATCTTGCACACACATTCAATGTGTCCAAAAGACTGGCAGTTAAATTGCATTGCAAAAAATGTTTAAGTAAGAGATCTACTCTCGTTATCTGCGTACTTATATCTAATCTAACATACATAAAAAATGGGCTCGTATGGATTCTATACCTACGTGTAATTACATGCATCTACAGACGCAGTTGCACTTACACTACCAATCACGCACACGCACGTTCACTACCACGCACGAACACTACCTACCACGCACGTACACTACCACGCACGTACACTACCACATACGTACACTACCACACACGTACACTACCATGCACGCTCACGCACATGCAGGCATACATGCACGCCCGCACCCTTCTAAATCGACCTCTTTATTAACTTGCTGTTTATAAGAAAAATAAATCCGAAAATCGCTTAGCCTCAATCGCTTTGATAGCCAAAAGGAAATTAACTTTATTCAGCTGACGTACCAATGATATATCGAGTTGCACTTTCCGAACACCGAGAACGGTTATGACCTTCCATTTATCTTCTTTTTCCCTTTTTTTTGGAGAATTGGAAAAGTTTCAGAATTAAAATGCATTTACGTGCTGCGCTAAAGGCGTAGAGAATCGGATGCTTTGATATTTGATGACACATTTAAAAAGTAATATCGATTCCTTTTTAAATGTGTCATCAAATATCAATATACTGTACTGTGGAGTCATTTTGCAATAACTCAAAAGTTCCTATTTGAGAGTACCTACAGCCAGCTTCATAACAAGATTAACAATTTTCAACTCCAACAAAAGGCTTGCGCTGTAATGCCTTACACCGTATTGTGTAATAGATTACATTTCTATACGGTTCTTGGAGGAGCACTGTAGCGCGCTCGGCCTGCGATAGCGTATGTATACTAAGCAAATGCAGGAGTGGATTGTATGGGTGGCATTGGATTGGTGACCAATTTTACTATCTCGAGTTCCTCCGTGCTTCGTAAGGCACATAAAGCCCTTGGCCCCCATTGAACTACTATTACTGTTTACTTTATAACTCAATGTTGGCCCCAGCTGCATCTGCAGTCATTAATATCCACCAATCCGCTGGGGCAGCGTGGTTGGTTGCGGCTTGTATTCTTTCATTATCCGTAGGTAAGACCTGTACCCCAGCAGTGGTGATGATGATAATTCTTGGATTACAAATCAAGTTATTTGTTACCTACCTAAACAAAAGCAACCTAAAACAACGGCTGGACTTGTCTTTCTGTTCACAACTTTGAGTATTTGCAAATATTTTTGTTTATGGTCAACTATTAAATAGCCGACCTTTGTGAAGATTGATTAGTTTACGTTGTAATAACTGACGGTCAACTAAGAATATGGCCATACTATTCAGCACTACGCCAACAAACTCTTTATTATTGCTTCCTAGGCACCTGACTGATAAGTCAAAAAAATGCACATCGTTACAGCATAGCTAGGTAAGGTATATGCGCGATATTTATAACATATCGCGTAAATATTGTCTGCTTTACGGAGCCAATACAAACAGTGACCGCTCCTAATGAGATATAAACGAGCTAAATCTAAATACCGCGCGAGAGATGAGAAATATTTGCATACCGTTTTGTCGACAGCGTTCTATCAGCCATTTTGTTTTAATCCGCCATTTTGTTTTCGACAGATAACAAGCTTACGTTTGCCGTAAGTAGGTAGTGAAGAGAGAAAATCTTCTAGATTCCCTCTTAATAATAATGGTCTTGAAATGCAAAATTAAAACGGGGTAAGTAAGTGAAAGTTTCATGCTTTGGTTTAGAATAAGTATCTCCATTGATAATAAAACTCAAGTCTTTTTCTTCTCATTGCCCTGTTCCCAGTCTATCTGGGGTCGGCGCAGTATGTTTCCTTTTCCATTCATATCGGTCAGACGTCATCAAGCCATCCACTCCCTTTTGATTCATATTATTATCATTCATCACACCGTAAAGGTGCTAGGGACGAATGAATGTATAGAAAAGAGACGGAACAAACCATGTCGATGATAGGTCTTAATGTAAGAAATTTATTGTGTACTTATCAGTGCTTATTTTGGAATAATAAGTTTCAATATTATTCCAAATTGACGGCCGCCTTGGTCGAATGCTCAGATTGCTGGGTATTGGCCAAGAGGTCCCGGGTTCGAATCCTGGTAGGGGCAAACTTTGTGATGACCACAAATGTTTGTTTCCGAGTCATGGTTGTGTGTATGTTTATGTAGTATATTTTCAACATTTATATACATAATTATATTAAAAATATGTCCGTCATCTAGTATCCATAACACAAGTGCTTAGGCTACTTACTTTGGGCTAGATGATAGGTGTGAGTGTAAAAAAAAAAATATATATATATTTATTTTCTAATCAGAGAACCGTAATGGAAATGGTAGTACCTACCCCGGAGAACACTAGGTGCAATTAATTGGATTGCCGATAAAATTACTCCGAATCCGAACAGGCCTTGTCGGAGAGTTGATATGGTGGTAAGGGTAATTCAACTTTCCCAACAATGCCTTTTCCTAGAAGTCTATGGGGACCGTGAATACTGGTCATTGATTGTTTTATCTCGGCAGCCCTTAATTTCGAACTCCGAATGTTCGAGATTCGTTATTTAATTAGAAATCGGATGCCTCTAAACTTCGGAGAAGTTTCATTCGTCCCGGAAATTGCACACTTTAAATATTCCGAATAAGTAAACACGCGGGAGAACGTTTTGTAGAAATTAACGTTATTTTTCCGTTTTATTACAACACAAATTAACGCGACCCCAGAATAGAAGTCGCCACCGCCATCTCCCCGTGGATGTCGTACAAGGCGACTAAGGGTGACTAAAGACAGCGATGAGTAATGGGCACCAGGGGCCTTACCACCAACTCTTAACGCGACTCAATTCCCATTGTTAAAGTGAGACAACGCTATAAGTCGAGTAGAGCGGCGTCCCGTTTTGTCACCCGCGTTTGAATCGCACTAATACTTCATGGTACGGCCACAGTATTCCTTACCACCTAGCAATTGACTGCGATTTTATGGCCAACAGGCAATAGGGTCGCCACCTATGGACGCAACTTAATTGGCAAAAAGTGGGTGTTAAATTCACCTCTGCCTACCCTCTTTGAGGATATAGGCGTGATTTATGTTTGTATGTAACGTTTGCCGTATAGTGACGGCAGAATAGAATACAATTGTCACTAACTACTTTCTCTGTTCTGTAGTCACTCACTACCCCTATCTTTCCCGCGGCGTACAAGGCGACTTATGCCTATTTTCACCAAGTTTGAAAGTTCCCCTCAGACACTTTATTTGCATTATAAATTAATTTGACGTCCATTAATTGACGTCAACCAGTAGGCCCATTTGCTAACTTTTTTTGATACTTGAGAGTGATAATCACTGAACTATTTACTGATCCATTACTACATACGTACATAAATCACGCCTACATCCCCGAAGGGGTAGGCAGAAGTGAACCAGCACCTGCGTTTCGCCAACTATGTTAGGTCGCATGTAATAGGTGGCGAGCCTATTGCCATTTATCGGGCACAAAAGTCGCAGTAGGTACATTGCTAGGTGGTATAAGAGGAACGCTGCTGCCCATTCCTCATCACTGATTTATCCTTAGTCGCCTTGTACGACACCTACGGGAGAGATTTGGGGTGGTGACAATTGTATTCTACTCTGCCGTCACCACACGACATCGGATCCATTACTACTTTACTATAACGCTATCGTGACACTGTAAAAACAGTAATGGATAAGTGAAAAGTTCGGTGATCATCACTTTCAACTGTCAAACAAAGTTAGCAAATAGGCCTATTGGTCGAATGGTCAGATCACTGACTATTGGAAAGAGTAGAGTCATGGCTATTTAAATGGTTATGTTTTTTCAATATAATTATACATTACTAGCTGTCTTCCTGGAGAACATTGTTTTGCTTACTTACGACCTATTCACAAACCTACTAAATATATCTACACAAAAAATTTCATAAAAATCGGTCTAGCCGTTTCGGAGGAGTTCAATAACGAACACTATGACATGAGATGTTTATTTAGATTGTTCATTATTAGTATCTGATCTGAGTCGCGTTTAGAGTTGGTGGTAAGGCCCCAGTACCTAAAGCTGAAAGGCGTGTATGAGTTTATATGAAGCGGAAGAAGCGAGTAAGGATGGTAAGAAGTAGGGAAAATTAGGTCTACCTACCCCTACGGGAGAAAGTCGTGATTATATAAATGCTATAGTGTCATTCGGTGGTGTCACTAAAAAATCACGTTAGTTAACTTATTTGGTTCGGCGTCGTATGTTTCCTCTTCCATTAAGAGTCGGTCAAAAGTCATTGAGGCATCTACTCCCTTTTAATTCATACCATCTGCTACATCGGAAAGGTGATAAAGATGAATGAATTTATAGAAAAATCATGGAGAGTGTCATATCGAGGGCCGAAGCACGGAGGAACTCCATAATAATAAATTTTTGGTCACCGATCCAATGACGGGCCTTAGCGAACATTGCTTAGTTTACGCAATCGCAGGCCGAGCGCGCTATGCCACTGCGCTACTGAGCAACTCTATCCAACCTTGCGTCAATGCTTAAGTTTTGACAAATAAAGGTAGGTAACAATACCACAGTGTACCCAGAACAGTAGCTTAACTGCGGCTTGTCGGAGAGTTATTAGCCAACTCTTGCGTTGACGCTGTAACGAGCAGCGAGCGAATTTGCAATCACCTTGTACATGCGCGATCACACCGAACCCTTATGCCTTCGTATTTTATATCAATATGTGCGTCACAGTTCTTGCCTACACGGCGCCGAGTACGAAAGCACACATTGTATAGTCCGACAACTTCGTGCGCGACCTGAAGACGTATTACTGTTGGTGCCGTGTGGTGACGGCAGAGTAGAATATAATACAATTGTCACCACCCCAAATCTCTCCCGTGGGTGTCGTACAAGGCGACTAAGGATAAATCAATGATGAGGAACGGGTAGCAGCGTTCCTCTTATACCACCTAGCAATAGCAGTGTACTGCGATTTTTGTGCCCGATAAATGGCAATAGGCTCGCCACCTATTACATGGGACCTAACATAATTGGCGAAACGTGGGTGCTAGTTTTACATCTGCCTAGCCATTCGGGGATGTAGGCGTGATTTATGTATGTATGTTTTACTGTTCTGGGTATACTGTGGTACTATCTGGGCTAATGGCACATTCCGGAAGTTTGCACATAAAACCGGTCCTACGAAGGCTTTTGAAAGCATCCAGAAGCGATCCAGTATTTTCTACGGGGTCCCGTGTCTTCACATTGTCTATATAATGGCGTGGAAAATGCTTGGGTTACGCTAACTGAATAGGCGCTCAAGGTCTCTGAAGAATTTGTAACAGCGGCATTTAGTAGTTGCTATTAGTAGCATTTAGTAGTACGCTAAATTGTAGTAGGTATCTAATTACCTCTAGGTCTTCTATGCTGGCCTGGGAGCGAACAAATAACGTAGAATGGACCAGCCTCGACTCATCCAATGGGTGTCGTAAAAGTACCTTGGGGACCCGAATGGTGGAGGGCAAACCACCAACAACAGCATGCATACCCAAAGAGGTTGGTGTCAGGCATGCGGCCGGCTGTAAAACCTAAGCCAAAACCTTGAGCAGTATGAAGTGAAATGTTATCATTCCAATCACTCTCTCCGTGTCGTCTGCGCAGATTTATTTGAAGGAAAAGTGTCTAAACTAAATTTTGAACCCGCAGAAGAGGGTATCCCTGCGTTGCTATGGTTATAAACTAGCGTGGCACCTCATACAGAACCTCAATTAATAAATGAAAACGTTTTAGTGCGCTGCTCATAGGTCAACCTATGTGTCGGGTATTGTAAGTGATTTTTTTCCCATTTTTTTATTAAATTTTATATTACGATCAAGGGACTTTTGCCGATTGGACATCCATCGACATAATTAATGTGAATTCTCCTGCAAATATTAAAAGAGGATAGTGACATCGTACGATGACTAATGATGACAAATTAGCTCGCCAGCCTGCGTAATGCCTTGCTATTGAAATAACTGGCAAACGCAGAAATGTAAATTGGATCAATATCTAAGCTGTCTGCTCTAATTGTTCTCTGTCGGTCACTCAAAATGCTATGTGCATGTCGCTTCGTGCGCATAGCTCTCCCGAATTAGATGAACTATGCAATTAACAATGGTGGGAATCCTCTACTGATATCCAGGAGATTCGGATTTATCTAGTGACTTATTCTTCTCCCTGCCCTGTTCCCAGTCTATCTGGGGTCGGTGCAGTATGTTTCCTCTTCCATTCATATCGGTCAGACGTCATCAAAACTTTTGGAAACCGGATTTGTCTAGTGAAGTCATGTAATGTATGTATTCAATCGGTGTATATTGCTACATTGCTAGATGATATTGGTTTGGCAGCGAAAAAAATTAACGTAGAATGCCAGCCCCTTTAGCAGAATGAAACGTTGTCGTTCCAATCCATACTACTCAAGGTTTTGGCTTAAGTTTTACAGCCGGCCACCTGCCTGACACTAACCCTCTTTGGGTATGCTGTGCCTCCACCATTCAGGTGGAGGCACCCAAGGTTATACGCTGTACGCTGGACAATCTCCCTTAATCGACTTTTACGACACCCCTGGAATGAGTCGGCTCGGGTATTAAGTAAATTAGACCTACTGACATTATCTGTAAAAATCTAAATAATTCCTGTGCTTAGCAAACATAGAAACTGTTAAATTGTTTATTTATTCTTTCATTCAATATTGTTGCGAAAGATTGTCAACATGTCAGAGTGTATCTTCAATAAGAAAGAGACGCGTTCGGGCCACCGAATGATCTTATTTATCTTCCATTTGTGTCTGGGAACCTTACGCAGAATACATTTGTTTTGGAAACAAGCGCCTAGGGGCCGATACTGATGACTTTTTATGAGCAGATGACGACCTTAGCGTCGCTGATACGTTTCACAGGGGTTGCGTTTCGACATACGTACATATAGGAGCTCGCTAGCGCAGTGGCATAGCGCGCTTGGCCTGCGATTGCGTAAACTAAGCAACGGTCACTAAGGCCAGTCATTGGATGGGTGACCAAAAAATTATTATCTCGAGTTCCTCCGTGCAGAAGGCACGTTAAGCCGTTGGTCCCGGATGCATCTGCAGTCGTTAAAACCCACCAACCCGCACTGGGCCAGCATGGTTGGTTATGGCTCAATCTCCCTATCTTCGTCCATCCATAGGGAAGGCCCGTGCCCTAGCAGTGGGGACATTAAAGGGCTGGTGATGATGATGATGATACATACATAAATCACGTCTATTTATCACAGGGGTAGGCAGAGGTGAAATGACACCAACTTTTCACCAATTATGTTAGGTCTCATGTACCTAATAGATGCGAGCCTATTGCCGTCTATAGGCCACGGAAATCGCAGTATATTCCTAGGTAGTATACGAGGAATGTTGCCGAAAGCGCTAGACGGTAAGTTTTGGAAGAAATTTACATCACCATGTGTTGACAGTAGAACATAACAGTTGTCACCACCCACCATTTCTCACGCGCACGTCAAGGCGGCTAAGGGTGAAATCTGCGATGTCATCATTCCTCCTGTCATCATCATCACCAGCCCTTTGATGTCCTTACTCGCTCGAATCAGAATGAATATTATTGGTAACCAAAACCAAAAATCCAATGGCCGACCTAAGAGAACATTGCTTAGTTTACGCAATCGCTGGCCAAACGCACGATGGCACTGCGCCATCGAACTCTTCTAGTTTTCTGGATTTATCGATTATTTATTAACGTCCGACCCTCTTCACCAATTAAACCCTCCCCTCATCCGATTGACCTAGCTTCGTTTACTAAGATGGTTCATCTTACTGTGTTGCAATATGCCATTTTGTCTTCTTTTATAAATAATGGTTTATGGGCACTTTGACATAGGCATTGGGAAGGCAGACTAAAGCAAATATACTGCCTAAAACGGGTACTCATCATTGCCTTGTTCCAAGGTAATCTGTCAATATGTTTCTACTCCCAAGGTTTATCATTCTATCTTTATTCCAATATTTTCTTTATATTTTCTGCTTTTATTTTATAAACAAGGGTTTATAGGTACTTTGACTGCATAGGGAAGGCAGCTTAATGCAAATATTCTGCCTAAGATGGGTACCTAGTCATCATCGGCTTGTTCCATAGTAATCTCTCAGTATTTTCCACTCCCAATCTATAAACAGTGAAGAGGAACGGGCAGCGGCTTTTGTGTAATGACTCTGTGAGAGCCCCCGTAATTCCAAACTGATCACATTTCTACTAACATCTCATGCAAAATATCCTCTAGCGTAATACATAATAGAACTAATTAGTAAACTCTTGTCGTAGAACTCTAAACGACGCGCGACGTCTAATTCTAATTTCGTCTGATTTCTAGCAAAGCTTATGAATATGGGTACGATTTTCTAATATCAAGTCGGCGAGAGCGAAATTTATTGGACGTACTGTTCTTAACAAAGCCAATTCCTTAATTAATAGCTGTACCTGCTGTTACACGGCTAAACTCATAATAATAAATTAATTATGTTTAGTCATTATTGGATTTTTTTTAAGATTCCACTCTGCCGTGTGGTGACGGCAGAGCAGAATACCATTGTCACCACCCCCCAATATCTCCCGCGGGTGTCGTACAAGGCGAATAAGGGTTAAGACACCGGAACAGAATAATGTTAACATTATTATTATGCGACAGATTTTGATAAAATGGTGGTAACAAACAAGGGCGGCCGGCTGTAAAACCTAAGCCAAAACCTTGAGCAGTATGGATTGGAATGCTGTCATTCCAATCACTCTCGCCGTTCATCGGTCTCTCAACATGGTCCGTTCCGTCTCTTTTCTATACATTCATTCATCACTAGCACCTTTACGGTGTAATGGATGATATGAATCAAAAGGGAATGGATGGCTTGATGACGTCTGACCGATATGAATGGAAGAGGAAACATACTGCGCCGACCCCAGATAGACTGGGAATAGGGCCGGGAGAAGAAGAAGACGGTGGTAGCAAACCAGGCTACCTTGAAAAACGTCCTACCACCGAGTACAATGCCTTCATCGAGCAAATTCCCCTCATCCCCTGGGGATCGAACTTGGGACCTCGAGATCTAATTTCAGTGGGCGAAACACTAGAACACGGAGGCGGTAAAAGTTACCGAGAATTTAATATTTAAGCCTAACATCCAATCTAAGCTGCTTTATGATATTTTTGCCAGGATTGTATACGTAAGGGATCGTATTGCCTGTCGGCGTTGTTGACATGTTTTAGGGATTAAGACGGGTTTTTTTATACTAAACCCACGAATTTTAATACTTTACGATAGACATACCTACCTACTACTAAGCCACTTAATAATAGGGCTTGTCACAGCGCAATTTGGGTCGCATTTTGTACGCACTTCAATATAATTTGTAAGTAGTGCAAAAAGGGTAACGAGATATTATAAATTATGACCTTCTACTCACATCTCCATTCACATCCAAAGAGTATATAATACTATACATCAGTCAGTCAGAGGTCATCAAGACATCCTATTCTGTTCCTTTTGATTCATATCATCTGATATCATCCATCACATCGGAATGGTGCTAGTAATAATTCAATGTATTGTGGAAAGGACCATGTAGAGATACCGATGATCGGAGAGAGTGATTCGTGTGACGACATTCCAATCATTCCAATCCATGCTTCTCTACGTTTTGTCTTAGACTACTCTCTTTGTGTATGATGTTGTTGGTAGCTTGGAATCCACCATATAGTACCATGGTACTTATTAGTCTACATCTCGCAATCTTGCTTAGTCAAGTTTTGGTTGAGTCGTGATTGTATGTTGCTTTGGGCGAGCATGGAAGGATACATAAAATTTGAATTAAAAATGATTCAATTTTTTATACTAATTCATCACGGAGAGCGTTCGCATGAACCTTGTTCTTACGTATAAGATGCTACTCTAGCTTTTGTATGACGATAAAAAACTTTATTGCCTTGTATCACAGTATACCCAGACCAGTAGTTTATCTGCGGCCTGTCGGCGAGTTATTAGCCTACTTTTGCGTTGACGCTACAACTGCAAGCTCGAATGTGCCGGACGAGAACGAGCAGCGAGCGAATCTGCAATCCCCTTGTACACGCGCGATCACACCGAACGCACTGCCCAGACTGCCGTCCCCTTATTTCCCCGTATTTTATGTCAATGTGTGCGTCACAGTGCATGCCTGGTACAAAAGCACACATTCTGATGGGCAGCGGCCAGTTTGTATGAAGACGTGTTACTGTTCTGGGTATACTGTGCTTGTATCAAGGCACTTAGAACTACAATATGGACAATCTTTCGCTGGTTTCGACGACGAAATTCCTCAAAATCCCCACATTTTTACTAGCAGGAAAAACTTATGACAAAATCGTCATCTCCGCTGTCTCGAGAATCCACGGCAATTTGATTTTTGACGGATAAGGTTTCTTACGTGACCCGAAAATAAATGTAAGCGATTCGTTGTTCTATTGGCGAGAATGTCGGTACAGGTGTAGTTTTTTTTGTACCCAGTTGTTTCTGCTATTTTGTTGATCTTGTAATCGACTTTTAACAATTTGTATTACTTCACATACATAGGTACATATCCCCAAAGGGGTAGGCAGAGAACATTCAAAACTGACGTTTCGCCAATTAGAATAGGCCATGTGTCTAATAGATGATGCCGTGTGGTGACGGCAGAGTAGAATACAATTGTCACAACTCCAAATCTCTCCCGTGGGTGTCGTACAAGGCGACTAAGGATAAATCAGTGATGAGGAATGGGCAGCAGCGTTCCTCTTAAATACCACCTAGCAATGTACTGCAACTTGTGTGCCCGATAAATGGCAATAGGCTTGCCACCTATTACATGGGATAATTTAATATTTTGAGCTTTGGAATGACATACTGCCGCACTCAGAGACGTCAAATAACGTTAATGAGTACTTAACGTCAAAAAATGACTGTTCAAAACTAGTCGCTATTCTTACCGGGTCTATGGCCTAGATTTGAATGAAAATTTTTGAAATTAAATACTCATTAAAGTTAATTGACGTCTCTGAGTGCGGCAATTATAGTTTAAATAAAAATACTACAAGTACAGGGCATGAAATAAAAGCTAGCGGGTACCCCACTGATATATCAATTTAATTATTACTTATATTGATATATCTGTGGGGTACCCAATATACAATCTTGAAAACTTCTCATAATAAGCTAAGTTTTAACAAATCTCTTACAAGCCAAATTGCAAAAGTTCACCCGAAAAGTGAAAGCAATTCTCATATTTTTGTTTTTAGTTTCAAGAATGCCCCGTTTTGTTAAATTCAATAATTTTATTATTTGATCAGCTTATGATGCAAAATATACTGTCAGATGAATTTCCATGTAACCCGAGTATGCGTTTGGGCGGATGTTTGGTATGAACGTCGATGGACGTAGAAGGAGAGGAAGGCCAAAGAAGAGATAAATGGATGGTATTATATGATATGATAGTGAGAGGAGTGTATGAGAAATTGGTGAAGAAAATAGAAGAGTGGACGAAGAAAACACTTTGTAACGACCCCGCCTAAGAAGAAAGAAAAAGAAAACGCATGTGGATGGACCTAGAATGACAGAAAACCCTAGGGAAACGATGGATGGATTGTCTAACAACATAATATTATTATGGTGATATGACCAAAAAGAAATGATATTATGAGGAATAAGGGAGTTCATGAGCTCACATCTAATGGAAGAGAATACAATAGAAATGTATAGATAATAACTGTGCACAAAATAGAGGAAGACATGTTGTGCCAAACTCTTAGAGCGGGGTAAGAAGAAGCATCATAAGTGGATGAACAGTCACAAAAATAACTTTACCTCAAATTCTGCAAATAAGTCGATTGCGAATACAGATTTATCGCTTTCTGCCACACACACGGCTTTGCAAGCAGATTAGCACAAGACGCTTTTAAGTAAGAAAAAACTCACTAAACATGTTTAGAAACAGATATATGTTTGCTAAACACTCTTCCACATATTAAACAGTGCTTGACCTCTGTATCATCATCGGGTTTTTGGAATTTCGATGACTGCGTTTATGTTATTTTGGACTTCTCGAGGACATCTAAATATAAATTAAGTAATGCAAATTTTTGGTGACACTTCTATTGTGTGTCGCAAGTTACTTACTGAACTCTTTTTATACCGTGTGGTGGCGGCAAAACACAATACAAATGTCACCACCCCAATCTATACAAGGCGACTAAGGTTTAAAACTGTGATGAAGTATGGACAGCAGCCTTCCTGTTATACCAGCTAGCACTAGACTGAGATTTACATGCCCGATAGATGGCATTAGACTCGCTACCTATTTATTTATTTATTTATTAAGGCACATCAACAATGTAAACACACAGCATTATACAAGAACAATCACATTAGACGAAAATCTAGGGTTTACATCTATAACAGATATGCACAACATTAACTCAAACACAAAATAAACAGATAGTTACATATACTTAGTACACAATTCGACAAGACACTCACGTTGCAGGCACGCAACATGAGTGTCTTGTCGAATTCTCTCTGTCGCCCACAAACTTAAACATTAAGTGATAGAAACTTTTACATGGGACTAAACATAATTGGCGAAATGTAGATGTCTCAAGGACTTGTGTTATGGATACTAAATGAAGACCAAGAAGAAGTAAATGACAATATTGAAAATATAATATCTTATAAGCATTCGAGAGAGTCTTCTATGCTGGCCTGGAAGCGAATAATTAACGTAGAATGGGCCAGCCCCATCGCGTGGATGTCATAAAAGTCGACTAAGTGAGATTGCCCGGTGTAGACCAATAAGCACCTTGGGGCACCTGAATGGTGGAGGGCAAACCACCAACAACAGCATACTCAAAGACAAATACTAGCATCTTTACGGTGTGATGGATGATTGAATCAAAAGGGAGTGGATGGCTTGACGTCTGACCGATATGAACGGAAGAGGAATCATACTGCGCCGATCCCAGATAGACTGGGAACAGGGCAGGGAGAAGAAAAAGAGTGGAGGGAAAATGGCCGTGCTCATCACACAAACATTTATCAGTACGCAAAAGAAACCCAATAAAAAGTATTTAACAACGGACATATGAAAGTTGAAAATCAAGCAAAGATTGCCAATTTTATCTAGATTACACAAACATTTTGCATAATATCAAAAGTTTGTATGACTCACCGTCGAAACTTTCTGAAAACATCGCCAAACAAAACTTTATTGTTTCCGTTGCTAAATCGAATTTATGTAAATTGGCGCCAATTAATTATTGCGGCTTCAACTTTTCGATAGCAATAATTGACTCCATGTCTCCGTAGCGTCCTCAAGGATATTTTGGAATGAAATCGCGGACTTATTTATAATAAACTTCTAAAATAAGGCCGCGATTTCATCCCTAAGGTTTCGTTGCGGAGCTATTTAAAAACTACGATGTGTCTTAAGATATTAATTGTAATTTAAAGATGTCAGGAACAATATTGTTTAAAATTATGAAAAATGTTTTTATTTTGATAAGAAATAATATCATGTTTTCATCACCTTCGCTGATAATGCATTTTCGAACTAATTTGATTATCAAAAAAAAAGTTTTACTGCCGCACTCAAACACGTCAATTAACTTTAATGAGTATTTAATGTCATAAATTTTCATTCAAATCTAGACCATAGACCCGGCAAGAATAGCGACTTGTTTTGAATTGTCATTTTTTGACGTTAAGTACTCATTAACGTTATTTGACGTCTCTGAGTGCGACAGTTAATGAGTCAACCTTAAAGGTAGACAGACATTACTATCGACAACTTTTTTTAGCCACTATTCATACATACATCGGCATACATGATTTTTGCGTTGTTTTAACCGATTACAGACACAATGAAAACTTTTTCCCGTTTTTGCAAAATTTTCCATTGATCTCAGCTCCAATAGGTCGTAGCATGATGTTATATAGCCAATATAGCCTTCCTCGATAACGGACTATTTCAACAAAGACGGACTTTTCAATTTGAATTTCTAGTTCCTAAGTATTGCGCTTTCAACCAAAAAAGTGAAAAAATATTTAAATGCCTGACTGGTAGTCAGAGATTAGTACCCTTTTTTTTACTTTTTTCAGTTTCGATTGAATTAGTACATCATCGTCCCGTCATCGTCAACGGTGTTAACGACCAGTAGGCATACCGCCTAACTCGATTGCTGAAGCAAAAGCTATAGTTTAGCGATAGCTTTGAACGAATGATCACCGAATGATTTTGTATGAATTTGGAAGAAAATCCGTACCGCCTGAACATTCAAAATGCTTGCTAGCTAAATTGATAGCCGTAAGCACAGATGATATATCTGTGGCCGTAAGCAATGCATTGTGTTGTAATATATACTCTTTTATAATCTAATTTAGTGTCAATTTTTGAAATACTTAAGTTACAATTCTTTTTGGCTATCATACTTACTTCAAAATAAATACCGACAGTAAACAGACGTTTTCTTTAATTTTACGCTTTTCAACAATTATTTTACAACAATCGTTATCAGCACGAAGCTCTAAAGTGGATTAAAGTAAATATTAATATCTGGAAATTCTGTGGTGATATTTCTTGAAGTCGGTGGTAATTTTTTCGTTGTACCAAATGTCACGAGGCGACTATATGGTAAGAGAAAATCATTCCACTAATTTGCCTTCTATAATTTTACGCAATAGAGATGACTACAGTAGATGGAAGTTTAGAATGCGTAATTATTTATTACATGAGGACTTATGGGAAGCAGTCGACGGTTATCCTACTGGAGATACCACACCCGATCCTCTTAAAACAAGAAAAGATAGGAAGGCACTTACTTCAATTTGCATGACGGTAGATGATTCTGCTATCATACATGTAACCAATGCCAAGACAGCATCAGAAGCTTGGTTAGCTTTACAAAAGGCTTATGAAGATAGAGGAATGGGACGCAAGTTAGCTTTAGAGCGCAGGCTATATAGACTATGTCTTGATGATTATGATGATATTGAGAAATATATTCATTCGGTTATGAGTACTGCTCAAAGTTTAGCTGACATAGGGAAAATAATTGAAGATTCATCGTTAGCTGCAATCTTATTAGGAGGTTTAACCCCAAAATTTGATCCACTTGTTATGGCCTTGGAAAATAGTAATGTCGAAATTACTACAGATTTGGTGAAGGAAAAACTTCTAAATGAAATGTCAAAAGGTCAGCTTTCAAAAACTGATGGAACCGCTTTACGGTCTGATGTAAGCCGTCGTGATAAACCGAGAAAGAAAAAACCAATAGTATGTTATGATTGTAAAGAGCCAGGACATAAAAGGCCAGATTGTCCGTTGAGAAATTTGAAAAAACCAAAGGAGTCAACGTCACAGCAAGCACTTGGCGTAGATGATGGCAATTCCGTGGACCACTGGATTATTGACTCTGGCGCTTCACAACATATGACTTTTAGGAAGGACTGGTTTACGACCTATAAACCGAAAGACTCTGTAAGTGTTACTGTTGCTAACGGAGAAAGAGTTAGTTGTGTTGGTTTCGGTGACATATCTATAGCTACTTCATCAAATGTAAATAGTATTAATAATGTTATATATATTCCTAAGTTAAAAACTAATCTTTTATCTGTACATAAATGTGTCGAGAAAGGATTCTCTATTTTGTTTGATAAGAATGGTTGTAATCTTTTTAGAAGTGATACCTTTTCCTTTACAGGAGAATCTGTTTTGAGTGGTTCAGTTAGCAGAGGGCTGTACAAATTAAACTGTACTGTAAATTCCCCTTGCAACACTGTGTTCGATTCGTGTGCGGTTGAAACTATATCCGAATATGAATTGTGGCACAGGCGCTTAGGACACCTATGCAGAATTGGTATGGATATATTAAAAAATAGTAATGTAGGTATTGATTATAAGACTGTAGATAGAAATAATTGTATAGCTTGTGTGGAAGGTAAACAATCGCGAAAACCTTTCAAGAAGATTGTGTATGATAAGGCATCTTCTTTACTAGAGCTGATACACTGCGATTTATTTGGACCGACGAATACAACTTCGTTCCAAGGCAGTAAATATTGCTTAGTTTTAATTGATGATTTTTCGCGTAAAATATTTGTTTATTTCTTGTCATCGAAAGGAGATGTGAAAGAAAAGTTTAAACTCTTTCATTTATTAGTCGAACGTCAGACTGGGGCAAAATTAAAAAATGTGAGGACTGACAATGGAACAGAGTTTGTTAATCAGGAACTAACAAATTATTTCTCTTCCCATGGTATAGTACATCAAACGACCGTACCTTATTCTCCGCAGTCAAATGGAGTAGCCGAACGTACTATACGCTCTATTGTGGAAAAGTCGCGTTCCATGTTAGCAAGCAGTGCACTGCCCTTTTCTTATTGGCAAGATGCTGTTGAGACTGCTGTATATTTAAAAAACAAGTCACCTCACCGTGCTTTAGGTCGTTCGCTAACACCTTTCGAAAAATGGTATGGCACTAAGCCTAATCTAACACATTTAAAAGTATTCGGATGTCGAGCTTTAGTGCATACACCTTCGTGTCATAGGACAAAGTTTGACGTGAAAGCACAAGAATGTATATTTGTAGGTTATTGTCAAGATGTAAATAGTTATTATTTTAGAGATGCTAGGTACCCCAAGAAATTAGTTAAGGCTAGAGATGTCACTTTCTTTGAGGATTGCTTCACTCCTTTAAAGTCTAGTGAAGGACATGAAAATAATATTCACCTCGGACCTACTTTGCAATTGTCAAGGGATGAACAACTTCCGATTGTTTCTGAAGACCCTGACATTGTCAATAGGGAAGTGAGTACTCCTTTGCCTGGGACTTCAACCGATCTTGAAGCTCCAGACAACAGTGATCCATTTACGGTATGTCCACTAAGGGGGGAAGATGTTGTAAATACTCCACTTAATTTGCCATTATCAGAAGAAGGACAAAGGTATCCTTCAAGAGTTCGAAAACCACCCGATTATTTTTCTTACAATATCTTAGACACAGAATACTCAGAACCTACAAGCTATATTGAGGCGATGAACTCTGATGATTCTTCTAAATGGCAGGTTGCGATGTAAAGTGAGTATCAGTCTCTGATGAAATTGAAAACGTGGAGGTTAGTAGACAAACCTGATAAGAAGGTAATACATAGTAAATGGGTGTATAAGGTGAAGATGGATGCACATGGTAATGTAGTCAAATACAAAGCACGACTTGTAATAAAAGGCTATAGTCAGGTCGAAGGTATCGACTACAAAGACACGTTTGCACCTGTTGTTCGACATTCATCTTTACGAACACTTATGGCACTTGCGACAAATCTTGGTCTCAAGATGAGACACTTGGATGTGGAGACTGCATTCCTCAATGGAGATCTATCCGAGGAAGTATACATGCATCAGCCACAAGGATTTGTAGTAAAAGGGCAAGAAAACAAAGTTTGTCTGTTGCAAAAGTCTCTCTATGGACTTAAGCAGGCACCTAGGTGTTGGTATAATAAGCTAAGTGAAACGTTAATTAAAATAGGTTTCACTAAAATACCATCGGAGCCTTGTGTGTTCATAAAACTTTTTGGTTCAGACCTTGTCATCTTGGCTTTCTACGTAGATGACATAATAGCATTTTATAGAAAAGATATTCATTTTGACATTGTCAAAAATTACTTACAAAAATATTTCACAATAAAAGATTTAGGGTCTGTTTCACAATCGAAAAGTAAAGTTATAAGTATTTACTTAGCCAGTAAATTACATAGAGGTTAAATCCTTCCGTTAACTTTCTTTGCGTTTCACAATCATCCAACTAGTAAATTAAAGTGAAGATTAACTAAAAATACTTACTTAGGAGTATGCTGGCAACTTTAGAGTTTATCGTTTCGTTTCAAGGTAAGAATAATTTCTGTGTTTGTAATAAGTACAGTAAATGCAGCAACTAAATTACAAATATTTTTCGTTATGATTTTCACATAAAATAAAGATGTATTCACATGAAAAACATAGTACATTGTGAGGTTATTGAGTGATTTCACCTTTTCTAAAATCAATGTTTCTGTAAGAATGGAATGTAACGAGTTGTCAACAAAACATCCATGTCAAACGTTTGTCAGTGAGATAGGTTTCAATAGTGTCAGTCAATTTGTTTTCAATAATTCAAAAATTGTTTCAGAGTGGATTTTGTGCAGTGAATGTGGTGTTATTTTGCTGCACAAACATCCGTGTTGATGTGCAATTATGCAGAATCGTTGAAAATAAGTCTTGTGATGTGTTTTATGTTGAGAATTCTACAGTGGTTTTCACCACCTCATCAGTGATCATGAACTCTGTTACCATTAAATTCACGCCAAGCAGTAGATGCGTTCAAATATCTGACTCCAGTGATTAGTCTGTCTCGGTCTGGGCCTCACGAGGATATATTTTCATACACTTTAGCCAAATGAAAATTTCTTTAAATAAATAATTTCCTACTTGTTTTAGGTAAACAAAAACCAATGAGACCTTTTGAAAAGGTGGCAGAAAGCAAACTAGAAATCGCAGAAACAAATTATAGAAGAGGAATGAGAGCATAAACGGAAACAGTGGTTGTTTGAAGAAGAAGACTGGTTGCAAAATAAAATTGATAAAAATTTGTGAACATTTTATTTTAAATAAATTTCTTAACTAACTATATAATGTTTTCTTATAATAAATTAAACATTACATTGTGTAGTACACATTTGTAGGTGTTTCGATTTACACAAACAGAGCTTACAGTAGGTATCGTTGTTTTTGGCAGTATGAGGACGGTGTTGGGATGGAGGTGGTATGTTCCAACCATTATCCGTATTGATGTTTGGATGTTTCTTGATCAGTAGCTGTGCAATCGCATGTGAAATTAATTTAACAATTCGACTAGCAGATGCCTTGTTTACACCAGTGAAGTCACCAACTACGCTGAGGAAACTTCCTGTTGCATAATATCTTTGTGTTAATAATAGACGATCCAAAGGTTTCACTGCATAATTCCTAGAACAAGGACATAATATATTAATAAAACTAGGTAAGTAGTAGGACTAGGATGCATAAAATAATGAAAAGTGTAAATTTTACGTACTGTCGCTATATATGTAGGAATACATAACAACTTACCTCGACGTAGGAGCAGTTATTGAATGCTCTATTAGAGAAAACATATATTTAACACCCTCTTTAGAAAGTCGGAATCCTATCTTGAAGTCAGTATCATAATATTTTTCCATGTTGTTTACACGATACCGAAATATTGGTTCCCTACGCGGTCCCGTCATGCGACCAAAAAAAATCATCAAATTTATCTTCAATAAGATCAAAAATTTCCATTTTAAATGACAATAATAAACATTGTTGATGAATCTAGAAATGTCGTATTTGAGGTTATCTTGTCATAAATAGATTTACTTCTCACAAGTATACGGCTACTTGGTAGTGCATCCGTTGATTAATTTAATCTGCAGATTACGTTGTAATTAACCCTACTCAGAGATTGTGAAACGCAAAAATTTGTTTACTGAGCAGATAAGTTCGAAGTAGCTTACTTCGAACTTTACTTTTCGATTGTGAAACAGGCCCTTAGGAAATTTAAGTTATTATTTGGGCATTAATGTTTTTCAAAATGAAGATGAAATAAGAATAAACCAAAAAAACGTACATTTTGAATCTACTGAAAAAGTTCAATATGGAACAATGTAAAGGATTTAGTACACCTTTGTCAAATAATAAATTAGAAGATGAAGACAAAGACGGTAAGCATTCCAATGAAATGTATCCTTACCAGAGTTTGATTGGTTGTTTATTGTTCTTGGCTGTAAATACTAGGCCAGACATTGCCTTTGCGACTAGCTACCTGAGTCAATTTAATTACCTGTTATACTAAGACTCATTGGATCGCCGCAAAGCGAGTTCTTCAATATCTGAAGGAAACTATAGATTATTCTATTACTTATAGGAAGTCTGATAAGCCACTTGTTGGATATACAGATGCCGATTGGGCAAACTGTATAATGGACCGACGTTCATATACGGGATATCACTTCCAATT
The DNA here is from genome assembly GCA_963931975.1 of Cataclysta lemnata. Taxonomy (NCBI): domain Eukaryota; kingdom Metazoa; phylum Arthropoda; class Insecta; order Lepidoptera; family Crambidae; genus Cataclysta; species Cataclysta lemnata. Next base: position 4,232,080 of record OZ008361.1, on the reverse strand, counting down.
AGGAAATGGACCAGTATCCTGGGCTTCTAAAAAAACAGCCGACTGTTGCACTGTCGTCAACAGAAGCAGAATACATGGCTCTCACTGACGCTGCTAAGGAAGCTGTATATTTAAGGCGCTTTATATCTGAGGTATGTGGTCACAAACCTAACTGTATAACTATATATACTGATAGTCAAAGTGCTCAAAGTATAGCGAGCAATCCTGTTTATCATAACAGAACAAAACATATTGATACTAAGTACCATTTTATAAGAGAAAAAATATCAGAAAATATTATAGGTTTAAAGTTTATTAAGAGTACAGAAATGCCTGCGGATGTAATGACGAAACCATTAGGGCGTATAGCTCATAATAAATGTGTAACTTGCATGGGTATAACTTGATATTTGTAGTTACTTGACCTATATATTTTATAGATATTTATAATGTTGGCTACTTATTGTTTATGTTTTTATGGGATAGTTATGTGACTAATGTGTTTGTTTTTGTGACTTAAGTTTGTACCTAAATTTAGATTAAGGGGGGATGTTGTAATATATACTCTTTTATAATCTAATTTAGTGTCAATTTTTGAAATACTTAAGTTACAATTCTTTTTGGCTATCATACTTACTTCAAAATAAATACCGACAGTAAACAGACGTTTTCTTTAATTTTACGCTTTTCAACAATTATTTTACAACACATTGCTTTAAGTAAAGCTATCATCACCAATCGAGTTAGGCGGTAGGCCCACAGGTACGACAATCTTTTTAAGTATTGTTACAACTATTGTAGAAGCTGGACGCAACAGGTGTAGCGTATAAAGGCGTCAAAGGCGTCCCACTTTCTTTGATTTAATAATGTGTTAAGGTATTATTTGGTATAACCGAGCGGGAAGAACAGAAATGTGAACTGACCTGACCTGATATTTGATAAATTTTTGTATGTACATAATTATTTCTTGTTGATTAAAATCATCAATTCTCGGACTTAATTATATCAGAAAGAAGGTCAGTTAACCCTAAAGAACTAGCCATCTTAAATCTAAGCGGAAAATTTCAGACAAGACTGTTAATTATTATCTTTAAATTAAACGCTGGTTCCTACTTCTGCAAGGCCTTTGAAAATTGTAGCCAAAAGTCAATTAAAATATTCTGATTGCCTAACATTTACTAAAACCGTATTTGAAAATGACTCAAAGTTAAGAGTTCTTGCTTTGGGAGTAAATGAAACAATATTTCCTAGATAGCCTGTTTCGAGACCAAACAACAACTGTGAGTATTTCAAATACTGAAATAAATACTTACCATTTACTTTCTTTAATAAAATTTTAAATTCATACTAAGATTTATTAGAAAAAAACTAAGATTTTATTAGAAAAAAAATTATAAAGGAAATTGTGGGTAGAAAAAGTTCAAAAAACTAAAGTCTTGGTGCAGGAATCGAACCCGCGTCCTCTGCAATACGGGGCCTATACAACTCACCATATACATTTTCGAACTTCATCTAACCACCATTTTCTTTGTAGAAGTTTAAGGTTTGCCAGAAAAAAAAACGGACATTTTACATCTAAATAAAGAAATCTTATTTTCTATTTTGGATGTAAGTATAATAAATAACTCTTTATTGCACATCACAGTTAATAATGAACAAACTATAAGTAATAAAATTTGCAAGGGCGAACTTATCTCTAAAAGAGATCTCTTCCAGCCAACCCAGAATGGATATCGGAGACTACAGAAATAATAAACGGGTGACATCTAGTGCACGGTGCAATATTTGGAGGCCAAACTCTTTGCATGGCGTCACCGTGTGTGTGCCAGCCCGGCTAGCATGACCAATGAAACACGATATGATAAAGCCATTTATCGCTTTGAACTGCAAAAAATCATTGCATTTTAGAGAGTTCAAAGCGATAAAAGGCTATATCTATATGCTATAGCCATAAAGGTTTTATGATATAGCCATTTATCGCCTTGAAATGTCAAAAAGCCAATGATTTTTTTACAGTTTAAAGCGATAAATGGCTATATCATATTTGGCGAAATTGGCATAGCATAATTGGCGAAGCGTGGGTGCTAGTTCACCTCTGCCTACCCTTTCGGGGATATAGGCGTGATTTATGTATGTATGTATGTATGTTTCGGTGGTCATGCTAGTCGGGCAGGTTCTGGCAGAGGGGAAAGTCTAGGTATGTATACGGGGTGGCCTCTTAATTTAACCTGTCAACACTCTTAAATTATAACCCTATCCATTTCATAATCTTATCCAATGGATAGGATAATCCTATTATATGCTAGGATATAATATATGGAATAGTTAAAATTCTACCAAACAGATACTATTATTTCCTGTCCAACTTTCTTGTGAGCGAGATTTCGAATTGATTGTTTTAAGTTTTGACGTTTAATTTCCGTACCTTCACCCCTTTAACACGGTCGAAATAGTTACATCAACCGAACAGTCAAGAGCATCTCCGGGCAAGCCGGATCGTAAGCTAACAGTTTCCTTCAGGCTTAAAACCACCGTCTCCGGGTGATATTTAACTTAATGAGCTTGACGGAAGGTGCAAAATTGATTTAATGGCGATCTGTGGCCACTAAACATTCTGTTAATACGTCGGTATCATTATCATCGAACAGCCACTGCTGTAGTCGGTGCGCATACAAATCTGTATCAATAAAACGTACATAATACTGTAAGTTATCGCTCCAATTATCTCACCAAGAAAAGGATAAAATAGGAGAAAAAGAAAAAAAAAATGACGAATGGTCAGATCGCGGCTGTCGGGCCCAGAGGTCCCGGGTTCGAATCCTGATAGGGGCAAATTTTGCAACACAGATATAATGTTCCCGAGTCATGGATGTTTATGTAGTATATTTTCAATTAGTTATTAGTAATTATTTTTAAAAAAATACGTCATATGACACAAGTGCATAATGCTACTTACTTTGAGCTAGATGATAGGGTGAATGTAAAAGATATTAATATATATTTTTCATCGGATGTCAAATAAGAAAACACCACATAATCCATTCGACCTTGCACCTTATCAGAATGCAATAGAAGCCGATATCAGGAAGTAGGCTGTTAGGCATTGGGTCGCGACGCGTATTTTATTATTAGGTGCACAATACATCATTGTGGCGGTCTGTCCGTGTATGGCAGGCTGAATGAATTATTTGCTTTGAGTTTATGGGCCATCGCTACGTGCTGTGTATGGGGACACATAAGTAATAATGGCTCTATCTAAATTGGATCTTCGGTGTGTCCTCGAAAGTATTTTTAGATTTGGGGGAAGGCAGCCCGAAGCGGGTATAGTGCCCAAAATGGACCGTAAAAACATTAGCTTTAGGCGTTACGCGCGTATTGGGCTACTTCCCCCTACATTGCAATTGGATTAAGGTAAAAAAATATGAATATTATTAATTTGTAATGCTTTGGAACCGACTTGCTATGGGCTATTCTTATGTCCTCCCACTGAGGAGGCAGAGGCCTATGGTTAGACGAATATAGGGGGAATGAGGTGATAACCCACCACACTGACGCGCGCGGTGCAGATTGGTGGGTATTAATCAACTGGTCACCCATCCAATGACTGACATAGCGGATAATGCTTAGTTGACGCAATGGTAGGCAGAGTGCGCTAGTTACTGCGCGATCGAGCTCCTTCACTTAAATATTAAAAAATATACTACATAAGCATTAGCTATAATTACCATGACTGGAACAAGAGACACATCTGACCTAATCAAAATCAAATCAAAATTCGTTTATTCATATCTGGTATGATTACAATACACTCGTGAATCGTCAAGACAAGAAATTTACGCCATCCGTTCGCAAACTACCAGGAGGCCCTGTCGGTCTGACCAATCGACCGGCCGCCATACATATTTATACAATCCCCAAAGTGGTATGTAGAGTATTTTTAGTAACACACGGATTTTGCCAGCTTATTCCAAACTATTCGATTTTAATTTTAACATTATATAAATGTTAGAAAAATTAGTACAAAGATTTTGGTGGTTAGAAAAAGAATTTCGAAAAATTATGATCCCCGCCTCAAGATCATAATTTTTCGAAATTCTTTTTCTAACCACCAAAATCTTTGAGCTTATTCCAAGTTCCGGGAACTTCATTCTCAGTCATTTGTACGACACCCACAAGAGCGGTAGGGGTGGTGACAATTGTCTTCTTCTCACCACAAGGCCGTCAAACATTGTTAATTAATATAACTTTAGATCCAGAATGTGATCCAAATAATTCTGTGTGAATGAGGTACCTACAGATATAACTAAACACAAATTGTCCAAACCTAATATAATATAAATTAGACTAATAATGAAGACAGCGACCAGCAAACTTCCATTTACTGTTTCATTGATCAGCCAATACGATTCCCTTTTCGCTATAAACATCTGTTAATGATAAGGGCATTGATTTCGGCCCGGCCAATTAAGTCGACAAAGCAGCGTCGAAAGGGCGAGTCCACAAAGCCCTTTGTCCAACGCAAAATAAACTAAAGTACTCAGTCATAAGCCCCAATTTCGAATGACGTACACGCTTAACCACAATTCACGGCGAATACAATGTATTTATTAATTTCAAACGCTTATTAGCTTGAAGTAAGTAAATTACGAGGAGCTCGCTGCGCAGTGGCATAGCGCGCTTGGCCTGCGATTGCGTAAACTAAGCAATGTTCGCTAAGGCTATTATCTCGATTTCCTCCATGCTTCGGAAGGCACGTTAAACCGGCGGTCCCGGCTGCATCTGCAGTCGTTAATACCCACCAACCCGCACTGGACCGGCGTGGTGGGTTATGGCCCAATCTCCCTATATTCTTTCATCCATAGGAAAGGTCCGTGCCCAAGCAGTTTAAGCAAAGACATTAAAGGGCTAGTTATGATGATGAAGTAAATTTCAATCTATACTAATATTATAAAGCTAAAGAGTTTGTTTGGTTGGTTGGTAAAACACGCTAATCTTAGGAATTGAAAAATTATTTTTGTGTTGGATAGTCCATTTATCAAGGAAGGCTATATAATAACCAACTTTAACACGAACGAAGCCGCGTGCGTCCACTAGTATACAATAAACAATATTGTTTGTTACAAGATCTTCTTAGTGTAACATACAGGAGGGGTGCCAATTTTTGTTCTCGACGTTTATTATTAGGTTATCTAATTTCAGGCGAAATGTAACGTAATAACCTGATGGCCTTGATAATGTTATTTAAGATATTTTCCTGATATAACTTGATCAAGCTGATATTATCTTGCTATATTGCGATATGCCCATGGGTCCAGGATTACGCTTGCTCTGGCTTGCGTTGTTATGAAATTAATTTACTCTCGTTAAAGTTTGAGATGTTAAGGTGCGTAGCCACCGAACAAAAGTTGCCAACTTTTGTGTTGTTGCATTGGAATTGACAACAATTTTATTAGATACACACCTTTATGCTTCACCACCTTTCTGATTTTTCAACACCAAGTCGGATTAGGAGGCCTAGACTAGTGGCCAATATATTCGAAGGAATAGAATACATACATACATATATAAATCACGCCTATATCCCCGAAGTTTTTTTCTTCAGTTTTTTATCATTTATAAAAAATACAAAACTCTCCAATATCTCCAAACGATCGTAAGTCTTAAAGTATTTGATATAAAGCGCAAAGTCTATGTAATAAATTTGGCATAATATTAAGGTAGCCTGACGGACTCTACCACATGGTAGAAGACATGATTGTAACTACATAATTTATCAAATAAATAATTTTCACTCTATATAATCTCATCATTTTGTACACAAATCATCAATACAAACAAGACAATATAGTTATTCATAAAGCTATCTTCGAGACATTACTACCCAATTACACAACAATAATTTCCATCGGACCCACGTCCGTATTTCGGCGCACCTTAAGCGCCCAATTAAAACAATTAGCTGTGTGATCAATACGGCAGTAACAATCAAGTAGATGGCTCATTGAATTAGAGTTCTTATAAGAATCACATTAAGGTGAGTATCGTGCGTCAAACTGCCGTAAAGAATGTAAGTATGGTCAATCTGACTTAAAGAGAATAGCAGCAGACAGAACACCTTCTGAATTACAATCGCCTTCAACCGAGCCGGCTGGCTGGCTGATAGACAAGCAAGCATCCAACAATTTAAGTTAAAAAAATTACTACATAATGATCATTTATTTTCACACCAAGAAATCCAGAGCACAACACATTTTAGTATTATATTATTAAATTGACGAGGAGATCGCTAGCGTAGTGGCATAGCGCGCTTGGCCTGCGATTTCGTAAACTAAGCAATGTTCGCCAAGGCCGGTCAGTGGATGGGTGACCAAAAATTTATTATCTCGTGTTCCTCCGTGCTTCGGAAGGCACGTTAAGCCGGTGGTCCCGGCTGCATGTGCAGTCGTTAATACCCACCAACCGGCACAGGGCCAGCGTGAGGTGGGGACTATGGGTCCAGCAGTGGGGACATTAAAGGGCTGGTGCTGATGATGATGATGATGATGATTATTAAATTAAATTTTATCTCGAGTTGAATTTATCAATTATAATTATTAAATTGACAACATTTCATTTTTTCAACATACCTTTATTATGATGTTATATGAAATTAAACCGAAAATGAAGACACCCATATTTTTTATTTCTTTTGAATTCCGTCGTTTTCATACAAAAAATCATGATTGAAATACCGGTCATTCTAAACAGACGTAAGCACCAAATGACGTCACAATCGTGGACAAATGGCGAAATCACTCTTGACGCAAAAAGTAAATACATCACTTGTCAAAATTGACGAACTGGCGTTTCCGGTGTCGAAAATATAAACATTTTATTTGGAATGTTTGAAATCAATTTCAAAGTAAAATACGTTTAAAATTAAAGTTTATGAAGGATTTCAATTTATTGCTACTTTATTAATGGAAATTTCGACGATGACAATTAATGACACTGGATTTGATTTATGACTGACGTCTGTTATCATCATGTCTATGATAACTTTTTTATTCTTCCATCTAGGAAGTTTCTGAATAGTTTACTTCTTTTTCCTGCTCTTATCCCTCTCTAAGCGGGGTCAGCACAACATGTTTTCTTCTTCCACTCCTCGCTATCCTTCACCAATTTCTCATCCACTCCTTGCCAGTCTCTTTTGTATTAAGACGATGGTGGTTGTTTGATTCTGCCTTTCTGAACATTAAACTTTTCACAGCGTACCTACTTTGATAACACCATTCCATTTGACTTTCGCAGCAGAATTCGTTGCTACGAATCTGAAATTCCGCAAAATATTCCTTTACATTCCGCGAATAAAACGCTAGTCCCAGCCGTACCTCGGGCTGTGAAACGTCGACACAATTTGTGACGATAATATTAACCGAATACCCCTTCCAGAATGCATATTTTGTACCCTTATCGTTTTACTTGCTCCCGTAGCACGGGACCTGGACAATATCTCCCTGAGGAAAAGAAAATATTGTCCTCTCGCTCTAACTCCCAATAAATCCCGAGATAAAACACTTACAAGTGGTGGAGAAGAATTTGAAGATTTTGTCCACGTGCCGTTCTAGGCCTGCTGCAGTGGGTTTGGTGACCGGGGGCAAGGCTAGACAAGGGGCCGATCTAATCGAACGAATATATTTTTCAATAGTTTTCGAACATTTAAGTATTTGGTCTCTGAGTGCTTATCAAGCCAAACATTGGACTGATAGGCACTTGAGTATTAGTCACGTTAGTTATTGTGTTCTGTTATGTGCTTAGTTTTAATTGTTAGTTTTTTTTATGGTGTTAATGTAAGTATGTAATTTTACGGTTAGTGCTATGTACGCCGTTATTTTGGTGCATATCAGGAAGGTTATTGTACATACATACATACACAAATCACGCCTATATCCCCGAAGGGGTCGGCAGAAGTGAACTAGCACCCACGTTTTGCCAATTATGTTAGGTCCCATGTAATAGGTGGCGAGCCCATTGCCATACATCGGGCACAAAAGTCGCAGTACATTGCTATTGCTAGGTGGTATTAGAGGAACGCTGTTGCCCATTCCTCATCATTCATTTATTCTTAATCGCCTTGCACGACGCCCACGGGAGAGATTTGGGGTGGTGACAATTGTATTCTACTCTGCCGTCACCACACGGCACTACGAATGTTATTGTAATAGATTTAATATTATAACATAGTTTAATACGTACCATGTGGCTGTACTTTTATAAATAAATAAATAAACGAATAGAATACAATTTAATGTAATTTTTTGGCAAAGCTTCTCTTACATTAGACACGACGGATGCCATGTCTTTTCTTTTGTTAAAAAAATAAAAAATGGTGTAGTAAAAGTTGACTACGGCAGTTTGCTCGGCGTAGACGCATGGCGGAGAAACAGTTGGTCGCAATTTTTTTAGTTAATAATTAGAGATGTGCCGACTATCCAGCCACTTTTGTAGTCGGCGAATAGTCGGCAAAAAGCGCCGACTATCCGGCCTTGTACTTTCTATGTATGTATCAATAAAATTTATACAGAATTAGTTGTAAAACACCAGCAATCTAGGAGGACTAAATAGTTAACATCATAAACATCATGGTTTGTTCTACAGCTTTTAATTGTTAGAAATTGCACTCAAAAACAAACAAAAAAAGTTAACATTATATAAATGTTAGAAAAATTAGTACAAAGATTTTGGTGGTTAGAAAAAAGAATTTCGAAAAACTATGACCTTGAGGCTGGAATCGAACTCGCGTCCGCTGCTATCCGGGCAGGTGCCTGACCGCTCGGCCACCCAAGACACTGATTACCTTGCCGAAATTCTTCTAACCTTTTTACACTTCACGTTGTAAGCCAACGGATACCCTGGCAATGTAGAAATAAATTTCAAACATTCCAAAGCAGATATTTTTACAAATACCGTGCGTTCGGTTAAGCTTGTGTTTGCTTTATAAACTATTCGATTTTAATTTCAACATTATATAAATGTTAGAAAAATTAGTACAAAGATTTTGGTGGTTAGAAAACGAATTTCGAAAAATTATGGTCTTGATGCGGGAATCGAACCCGCGTCCGCTGCTATCCGGGCATTCCGCTGGCTTACAACGTGAAGTGTAAAGGATAGGACCATAATTTTTTCGAAATTCTTTTTCTAACCACCTAAATCTAAGGAAACGTTTTGGTCACAGAGTTTTTTTAGCGAAAAAACTTACGTAAATAAAATAAATTTTCGAAACTGTAGCTGCCAAACATCACGAAGGTCATGGAAACCGCTCGTAATCAAATTCGGAATTTTCTGAATAAACCATAATCGGCTTGGCCGACTAGTCGGCCGAGTAGTCGGCCTACTTACAGCCAACTAATCGGCTATTCGGCCAAAGTCATAGTTGGCACATCTCTATTAATAATTAAATTTTGTGGATATAAGTCAAAATTTAAAAAAAAATTAACCTCACAACATTCCACACGGGTGTTTGTGTCAGTCATTAGGGTTTGTGTCGCAAGAAATTAATTCAGTGAACAGCCGTCCCTTGTTCACTGAGTTAATTAGACATCGCATGTGTCAGTGAGAGCTGGGCATAAATTAATTATTATTAGAAGCGACATCTCAGTGCTGCGGGCCTAGCACGGGGACGTGGACAAGTCCCTCTCCACCACTTGACAGTGTTTTCTCTCGGAATTTATTGGGAGTTAGAGCGAGAGGAAAAGAGTTTTTTACCCCGAAAGAGATGTGTTCACGTCCCGTGCTACGGGGGCTGGTTTCAAAACGCCCGGCTAATCTATTCGAACATAACATACATATGTCGTGGCCAAATCGTAGAATTGATCACTTCATGATGTGGCCGACCATTTCATGAAATGGTGGCATTTCATGAAATGGCCAACTAAAACTGACCATTTCATGATAATGCTCTGGTCAGATCAATGAATAAACAAGGTTTAACGATATGAACAGCTAAACGCATGGCTATTTCATGATATGGCCAAACATTATTAATCATATCGTAAAATAATTACATTAACCACCGTTAGAGGCGCTTATTTCGATTTGTTTTTGTGATGCATCATGGCGGCGGACAATTATCTTAATAAACAAAATATATGTAACGTTGTAATGGGAGATAAAATTTGAAGTGAAATGTCGTTACGACAACAAATTACTAGAATATTACGTTTTAAGTCACTCAAAAAACGAGCGCAACGTAAAAATACTAAGCATTAACTACAATAATGATAAGGCCAAACGTGGATGGACATATCATCAAACGTTGACGTTTCAACGATATGGTCAGTTTTAGCTGGCCACTTCATGAAATGCAACCATTTCATGAAATGGTCGGCCACATCATGAAGTGATCAATTCTACGATTTGGCCACGACACATACATAAATCACGCCTATATCCTTGTAGGGGTAGGCAGAGATGAACTAGCACCTCGGAGTAAATAGAACTGGAGTAGCCTTTGCCTAACATTCCCCTCTGCCAAACGCACAAGCATCGGATGCCTGTGCGTTATATAAAACTAGTTGAGCCGCCATTTTAAAACCACAATAATCAGAACGTCTTGCCGTGCAGAGCTCCCACTAAAATGCCTGCCTGTGCTGTTTTTTAGCGTTAAAAAAATTCGAAAACATCTAGTATTCAAAAAGATGGCGTCACATTTCATTTTTAAGTATTATTTTTAAGATTTGATATTTATTTACTTCATAATTTCATGTTTTAGCATACTACAATTTCAAATTTCGAGCCATAGTCTCGTGGGGAGTCGGCCGTGACGTCATCAAACGATCTTCCAGCGCACTCCCCACGAGACTACCTAGGGTTGAACATTATCGCATTTCAATTAATTAGACAATAATTTTAAAAAGTTTGTTGTTAATAAATAATTGTAATTTTGTCATTTCGTATTAATTAATTACCAATTATAATTTCGTTTTAACAATATACGTTGCGTGTTTATATTTAGTTTAGTGTTAAGTACATACCTACCTACACTTTTGCGACCGCTTGAAGCTTATTTTTTGCCACACTACATGGAAATATAAAATCATTAGTGAATTAATAAAATAAAATAAGAATAAGACTATTTTGCCCTTTATTCATGCTGGGCGGCGCTCATAAACATTAAGAGTACCTATGCTGTAGCATATACAGCGTCCCTGACTTTATAAAATAAGCAAGGGTAAAAAGGTACCAGCACAGCCGATTATTTCTGAGAAACCTAAATTTTTTTTCGAGCCACAGCACAAATTGTTTTTTTTGTTGTAATCAGCAACCCTAATTGAATTGCACTTCATTAATAGTGATGCCACGTCATCGATATTGCGATTTTACGAGGGAGTAATGAATGAATGAATGAATGAAAGTAACATTAAATTTAAAATATGTATTATGATTTAAATCTATACATTGTGTTCCTGAGGTTATACATTAACTTCGGCATTTTATTCAGACTATTAAATTGATCATTTTTTAATATGGATTAAATTTATGATACTTTTATGAATTGAAGTTCCTTTAATTTTGAAATCCTAGAATAAAACTATAGAGATATAGAATAAAACAGGTCAAGTCGACCTTAAGCCAAATGGCATATATGATGTTAGTAATTGCCGTGTTGCTAGTTAGTAATTGCAGAGCAGAATATAATTGTCACCACCTCAAATCTCTCCCGTGGGTGTCGTACAAGGCGACTACGGATAAATCAGTGATGAGGAATAGAAAGCAGCGTTCCTCTTATACCACCTAGCAATGTACTGCGACTTTTGTGCCCATAAATGGCAATAGGCTCGCCACATTTTACATGGGACCTAACATAATTGGCAAAACGTGAGTGTTAGTTCACCTCTGCCTACTCCTTCGGGGCTATAGGCGTGATTTATTTATGTATGTATGTATGAGAGAAGAGGAAGTAAAATCTCCAATTTTTTAACATTTTGTCTGTATGTATGTTTGTGCACGCATCATGCATAAACTACGAGACGGATTTTGATCCCATTTGGTATGATGATAGCTAAATGTCATTGTCAACATTTAAGTTAAATTTATTTTTTATTAATATTTAAAAGCTCCTTTAAAAACCCCGGTGGTCCAAGTGCAATACTTCGATTTACTAGGAGTTAGGTATGTGGCACCAAAGTCTTCCGTACATAAATGAAGCTTTTGGAAAATATTATTGTTGTATTAAAATCAGAAATGATCGGTATGTGTAGTTCAAGCAAAAATACCTCTGCCCCTAGCCGGTATCCTAATTGCTAGTATTTATACTGTAAGCTTTCACATTCCCGAAACAGCTAATTTTTAATTATAATTTTCAGTTTTCCTAAAGAACACGAAAAAAATGGGTTGATGCTTGTAATAGGCACGTCTCTTGGGCATCTACAAGAACAAGTACTATTTGTTCCGTAAATTTTGAGCCGTCTCAGTTTCAGAAATTATCTAACAATAGAAGAAGATTTTATAGAATACAAGTTTGTTTTTTCCTCGCAATTGTGTTGAAAAACGTCGTATGCAACTCATATGCATTGGTCATTACACACTCAGTTTCCTTACCGCGTTCGCTTGCGCCTCGTATATAATGACCAACATAGCATACTCGTAACATAATGTACTATTTTAACTTTTAAGATCCACACATTTTGATTTTTGATTCCCCTTAAAATTTTACAATTCCCAGTATCATACGAGAAATCTAACTATATTCACTATCGCTTTGTTAAAAATAATGTTTAAGGGTTTCTCCTTTCCATTATGATTATACGCGAAAGGGTCCACACAATGATTTCTGAAAGTGAAAATATATAATAACACCTATTGTAAATACTTTTTAAATGCAATAAGCTATTAAGTATAAATTTGTATTTGATTGATATAGCTTTCGAAATCTGTCAAAGTTTTAGATAGATTTCATATATGAGTGTCTTTGCAAAATCGAAAGAAGGCTGATTGTAAAGTAAGCGTGTAAATCATCATTTAATTTTTAATAATGTAAGAATACTAACGCAAAATTAATGCATTCATTCATTGAACGAAACTACATACATACATAAATCACGCCTATATCCCCGAAGGGGTAGGCAGAGGTGAACTAGCACCCACGTTTCGCCAGTTATGTTAGGTCCCATGTAATAGGTGGCGAGCCTATTGCCATTTATCGGGCACAAAAGTCGCAGTAGGTACATAGCTAGATGGTATAAGAGGAACGCTGCTGCCCATTCCTCATCACTGATTTATCCTTAGTCGCCTTGTACGACACCCACGGGAGAGATTTGGGGTGGTGACAATTGTATTCTACTCTGCCGTCACCACACGGCAACGAACGAAACTGATTTATCGATATTGATATTCTCGTGCTATGTCATGTCGCTACACACACAATGACATTCGTGTGTTTGAATAGAACGTTAACACACTATTTTAAGTATGTTTGCGTGAATTTTAAATATGTGTGTCGTTTTATGCATGTGTGTGTTTGTAAATACGCAAAAAGTTTTTGTATCTGTGTGCAGCCTTTCAGTGTAGTAGTAACCTCACCCCCCGCAAAAAATGGCAGAAAAATATGTACGAGAAATTGACTAATGGCTACTCCAGTCCTATTTACTCTGAGACTAGCACCCACGTTTCGCTTACTGTGTCAGGTCCCATGTAATAGGTGGCGAGCCTATTGCCATTGCCATCTATTCGAACACATACCCGCTTATTATAAAACATGGACCTAAGTTAGTAATAGATTAAAAGTTTTGCTGTCACTTATATTTGCTGAATGAAAGACAGACTTAGTTAGCATCAATTTTAAACCGTGACTCACTTTAGTCCATGTTTTGTAACAAGAGGATTAGAATACAAAATCAGTTAGAATAAAAATGTTAGAGATTACAAACTTAGTGATTCACCTTGTAGTATTGCGCCCTCAGGGTGCTCCAATGCTGCCTAATTTTATACTATGTGTGCCTATTGTACGTGTAATGTGTCCTAGCTATTAAATAATGTAATCGACACATTTACCTTTCAAATAGCTTTATTTTATTGCTTGTAAATAACATTTCTTTGTATAAAAATAGCGATATCACTCTTTGGCACTTTAATCTCCGAAATTCATGTTTTTTATACGCCTTTTGCACTTATTCACATTAGCACTTATACTTTAGCACTTTGTCACTACTTTTTAGATAATTTCCTGTATTGCTTCCACATTTTAAACATTGATTTCTACAAAATTCCTCTGTTTGTTTACTTAGTTGACAACGTCTATCTCGATTTGGCAATTGTTATTCTTTTGTTTTTATATTTTTCTGTACCATTTATTTTTCCTTTTTCTGATTACTAGCCTTCATGGAAGCTTCGGGACTTCGAGATTTTGAATTCTGAAGACATTCGGGATTCAAGATTTCGAATGCTCGAGGCGTAAAGTAAGCATTCTATTCTCGACTCGTGTAACTGGAGGTTGGATGTACTCCTGTCTTCAGTACCATCAGTGGGGTCTACCCTCCACCGTCCGGACTACATCTGTAATTGACGGGACGCAGTGCTTGCGGGGTAGTCAGTCTCCGAGGCCCTACCATGTGCGCCCCGAAGCACTCGTTCTGTCCCGCTGTGTCCTTACAGACGGATCCTGATCCTGGTCCTGTCACGCTCCTGCCCCGACCCCCTCCTGTCGGAAGTCCGAACCTGCCACGGCTCCCTGAGTGCGAGCCGGCGTGCGTGCCCACTACCTGGCACGCCTCTGGTGGCGCGCCCTCTAGCTGGCGCATCCCTACCCGGCGTGCCTCTGCCCGCGCACCGCTGTTCGCCCTCCTTCTACGTGCGCACCTTCTACGTGCGCGCCCTCAACGCGCGCGCCACCTGCACGCCGCTCAGCCGAGACGTCTCTCCGGGCGGGCGTTTGGCTGTCCGACCCTCCGGAGCCCTGCGTCCCGTATCCTTTGCGACTTGGCCCCTTATTATTATCTAGTTATTATTATTCTTTGGGAAGTTGTATGGCCGGGTGCAATCTTGGTGGTTGCGGATGTGTTCCGTGGTAGTAAAAGGCAGCGTTCATAAAAATAACTGACTGTACTTCTAAATATGTACACGGTTACAATATATACAAACTGGACAGTAAACAATAATCGGAAATAATATTTACAAGGCTTAGAAAATAACCATACTCTCTAGCTCGGAATAAAATTCTCATCTAATTAATTTGACAACTGTCACTTAGTGAAAAACATTGTGTTTGTCAAACATAGACAAACAACAAAGGCGGTCGCATTACAAGAACGCCACACCACCCCCCCACGGAGAAGAAAAACCTAGTAGAAATTATAAACATCTAAATTTGACGCGTCTACCAGACCGAGTAGTGTACGGCGCGGTAGCGATGGCTGGAGTTGGCCTTGGGCGAACAGAAGGTGCAGGCTTTGCAGTCTGCTCTGGATCATCAGAAGACGCAGGCTTTGCAATCTGCTCTGGATGGGTGACAGTATGTTCAACAAAAGCTGGTTTCACACGATCGATACTGACGACAACACTTTTGCCCTTGATGTCCAAAGTCATAGTTTTGCCATCGCTGGCACAATTAACAACTTTATAAGGACCCGTATAAGGTGGCTGTAAAGGACGTCTAACTGTATCATCCCTTAAGAAAACGTGTGATGCAGAAAAAAGATCTTGAAAAATAAAAGTTGATGGTGATGAATGTCGAGATGCAGGAATAGGTCTTACAACTGACATCTTACGACGTAGTTGTACGACAAAATCCGATGGATTGTCAATTACATCTGATGGGGTTGATGAAATAAATAACTCACCTGGCAAACGAAGAGGTTCTCCATAGAGCATCTCCGCGGCTGTGGATTTAATGTCCTCTTTGAACGCGGAACGCATGCCAAGAAGAACGAAAGGAAGTGAACGCACCCAAGAATCATGATGGCATATGAGAGCAGCCTTAAGCTGGCGGTGTACTCGCTCGATCATGCCATTAGCACATGGGTGATAAGATGTGGTCCTTATTCGTTTAGTGGCAAAGTGAATCATCAGTCGACGAAACAGGTCAGACTCAAACTGAGTACCTTGGTCTGTCGTGATGATTGATGGTACCCCAAATCTCGAAACCCATTCTCTAGTTAAGGTGTCTGCCACTTCTTCTGCGGTAATGGAGCGCATAGGCCAAACCTCAGGCCATCTCGTTACTCGGTCAATTGCTGTCAAACAATAGCGAAACTCATTGCATAAAGGTAGAGGACCAATAATGTCAATGTGTATGTGACTGAAACGACCAGATGGAAGGTTGAAATCACCTAACGGAGAAGAATTGTGACGTGAGACCTTAGCTCGTTGACAAGCCTTGCAAGCGCGTGCCCACTGCTTACAATCCTTATTGACAGAAGGCCAGACATAACGCTCTGTCAAAAGGCGGGCAGTTGCACGTGCGCCAGGATGGCTTAAGTTATGAAACTTATCGAAAATTGCTTTGCGAAAGGAAGGGGTCAAATATGGACGTGGCTTACCTGTAGATACATCACAAATAATGGAAATGTTTGTACCAGGAACGACGACGCTTGTCAACTGGAGACTGGAGCTCTGACGCATGTCTGATAGTTCGTTATCTGACTCTTGCGACTTCGCGAGGGCTTCATAGTCCTGTTCAAGAGCAATAGCTTCGACTCGAGATAAGGCGTCAGCCACGACATTGTCCTCACCTTTAATATACTTAATATCAGTTGTAAATTGGCTAATAAAAGATAGCTGATTTAATTGGGCAGGGGGCAGTTTCTCCCTGCGCTGTACGAAAGCGTACAGCAATGGCTTATGATCCGTATAAATAGTGACGCTCTGAACCTCCAAAATATAGCGGAAATGCTGTACACTTTCGTACACCGCCAGCAACTCTCGTTAGTAAGTCGGCCACTCTGTCTGCTTTTTAGTAAGTTTCTTACTAAAGAAAGTAAGAGGAAACTACTCACCATCGACTCGCTGTTGAAGACAGGACCCAACATGTACAGAAGATGCATCTGTAAACAGTCCAAGAGGTGCGTCATTAGCCGGATGTTGCAATTGCGTAGCCCTGGACAAACTCCGTTTGCAAACTTCAAATTGCTCCAGTAGTTCAGGCGACCATGTGAATGGTTTATTGCCTTTACCATTTGTGGCAACTACTGCATCAATCAATGGAGCTTGAAATTGCGCGGCCTGGGGTACAAATCGACGGTAGTAGTTTAACATACCGAGAAAACGACGCACGCCCTGGACGGTTTTCGGAGCTGGAAAATCCAAAATAGCTTGAACGCGATCCTGAGGAGGGCTTGTACCTTCTGGGCTGACATGAAAACCAAGAAAGGTTAGTTCCCGAACGCCGAAAGTACACTTTGATGAGTTAATGACAACTCCATACTCCTGAAGGCGTTTGAAGAGGATACGCAGATGTTCGCAGTGGAGAGCCTCATCCGCAGAGAAAATAAGAATGTCATCCACGTACGGAAAACAGAAATCAAGACCCCGTGTGACCTCATCGATAAACCTCTGAAAAGTTTGACCGGCGTTTCGAAGGCTAAAGGTCATGAAGGGGAATTCGAAGAGGCCAAACGGGGTAACGATGGCTGTCTTCGGTATATCCTCTTCAAATACCGGGATCTGGTGATATGCTTTCACGAGATCTATAAGGCTAAAAACCTTAGATCCCGCAAGATTATGAGCGAAATCATTTATGTGACGGACTGGGTACCGATCAGGGACAGTTCTGGCGTTAAGGGATCGGTAGTCGCCACAAGGTCGCCAACTACTGTCCTTTTTCAAGGTCATGTGTAGCGGAGACGACCAGGCGCTCTTAGAAGGACGTGCAATGCCAGCTTGGATCATGTTGTCGAACTCCTTTTTTGCTGCTATCAACTTCTGAGGCGCCAGACGACGAGGACGACACGAAATAGGCGGGCCATCTGTAGTCTTAATGTAGTGCACAGTATTGTGCAAAACATTACGAGGGATTCCAGGAGGCCGAGTGATTTCTGGTAACTCGGCGAGCAGTTTAACAAAATGGGAATCTCCTGAAACGACAACCTTGACACTAAGCTGTTCCGACATTGCTGCAATAGCGGGTGCTGACAAATTCGTTACGCCATCCATCAACTTCTTGAGTCGGCAATCTGGCAAAAGATGGTAATAACTTAAAAAGTCTGAGCCAATGATCGCTGTCGTAACATCAGCAACAACAAAATCCCAAACAAATGCTCGTCGAAGACCAAAGTTGAGGTTTAAATGAATAGTGCCATATGTCTTAATACTACTCCCGTTAGCGGCGTTAAGTTCATAGTCCGAAGATTTTCGCGGAACTGACAACCAGCTGCGGGGGTAACAACAAAGATCCGAACCAGTGTCAATCAAAAATTGACGCTTTGTGATACGGTCAGTGACAAAAAGACGGCGGCCATGATGTTGGATGGACTTGCAATCAGATGCCGCCGCTACTACTGATTGCTTGTGTGGTTTTCCGACGCCCAATTGCATGGAGCAATACACTTGCTGGCTTTCGCACCAAATGTGCGATGATACCAACAACGTTTATTGCCAGGCGTGCTACTGCGTGATGTCGACTGGCTTCTGGAAAAAGAACGGTTTCGAGATCGAACAGAAGAACCCGTCGATAAAGCAGCAACTTGCTTAGTTAATTCTTCTAATCGAGCCATAACGAGGTCGATCGAAGGCAAAGCAGCAGCAGCATATACGTTTGAAGAACCAGGCTGAGCTTCCAAAATCTTGTCAGCTATATCTGCGATTCTATCAAGAGATAAGTCAGCTTGTGCAGCCAAAATCCCCTGTACGTGCTATGGTAAACGACGTAACCATAATTGCCGCAAGATGTTATCGTCCGAGAGAGCCGTTCCCGCGAGCGAGCGCAAGTGACGGAGAAATTGGGATGGTCTCCGATCCCCGAGTTCTTCGTCACTAAGAAGGCGCCTCACTCGCTGTTCCTCTGATGACGAAAGTCTGCTGATTAAGGTCTCCTTCAGCTTCTGATACTTACCTTCTGCCGGAGGGTTGACAACGATGTCTTCGATTTCGCCAGCAATCCTGTGGTCAATCTGGCTAAGGACATAGCTGTACATCGTGGCATCAGTGTTGATGCCAGCAAGCAAAAATTGTGCCTCAGCCTGTGCAAACCATACCGTCACCCTATCAGGCCAAAAAGGGGGAAGTTTGACGCTAACGCGACATACCTCACCCTCCCGTTGAGGTTGGGATGTATTTTGGTCGCGCAGATTACGCAAAACTGCATTTTCTGCCTCCAGGGCTGCTAAACATGAACGTAGTTCGTCAGCCATTATAAACGAAAACACGCTACTAAAATTATAAACGAAAGTAAATTCAAATTAATTCGTATAAAATAGAGAGAGAACGGACAGAAAAGAAAAATTGCTATTCCGTGGGCGCGTGATGTGGCGAAAACAAAACACAAACGTCTAAAAATTTATATGTCGACATGTCAACAAAAACAACATAAGTTGTCAATATGCAGACAACATTACATGTAAAAAACAAAAGACAATGTAAACAAATTGTTCAAACCACGCGAAAAAATACACACGAAAAACAAATGAAATATTTCCTATGTCACATTACACAAGTTGAAAAAAATAATTTTCATAAAATAACGTAAAAATCAATACTCCGAACACGCTTTACACAACTAACTAAAAATCATTACTTGGAATAATAATAAAATGTTTAAAAAAATACTCCAAATAATGATGCCGATAGTACTTGCGTGAGCGATGTGCACAAATGGTATAATGCGCAGTTAGTCCAATGCATGCATGTGTCCAACTGCAACTCCCGCGGAGACGTCACTCGAACTTGCGAATGTAGGAAACGGTGAATGCGCCAGGGGGCGCTCGACGCCACAGCTTGGGATGTGGTACCGTCTCACACGACGAAAATTTCTTCGTAGTGGCTATCCGCATGTCCAACGCAGCTTCCCATCCCGCGCCGGTCAATTGCCAATGACATTACACCCAAAGCTCTTGACGATCACGTCGGGGTCACCAATTTGGGAAGTTGTATGGCCGGGTGCAATCTTGGTGGTTGCGGATGTGTTCCGTGGTAGTAAAAGGCAGCGTTCATAAAAATAACTGACTGTACTTCTAAATATGTACACGGTTACAATATATACAAACTGGACAGTAAACAATAATCGGAAATAATATTTACAAGGCTTAGAAAATAACCATACTCTCTAGCTCGGAATAAAATTCTCATCTAATTAATTTGACAACTATCACTTAGTGAAAAACATTGTGTTTGTCAAACATAGACAAACAACAAAGGCGGTCGCATTACAAGAACGCCACAATTCCAACTCTGTATTCGGACGTGCCCTATTAATATAATAAATCCCTTGTTTCCCTCTTTTATTTCCATACAAAATATAAATTTGATTAGCGTTTCTGTATTCGGGGGTAAACCATGTAACCCCCGAATACAGAAACGCTAATCAAATTTGGGGGACTACTTAAAAAGTTAAGTGGACATTACCTGTCAGAATTTGTATGGAAAAACGTCAATTTTGACAACATTTAAATGTTAAGCAAGACTCAAACTTTGAAAAGCGTTTCTGTATTCGGGGGTAAATGTTGTTAGCTGTTGTTACATTATGCTAAGGGCCTGTTTCACAATCGACAAGTAAGTTCGAAGTAGCTTACTTTGCAGTTCAATTGACATATATTCCATAATACAACTGTCAAATGTTCTGCGAAGTAAGCTACGTAGAACTTACTTGTCGATTGTAAAACAGGCCCTAAAACGCCAACGAATACCCTAATAAGTAAAAAACCGGTCATGTGCGAGTCAGACTCGCGCACGAAGGGTTCGGTTTTGTACCATCATCAATAAAAATATTTCAAGTAATAAGAAATCACATTTCTTCCATGGGAGCCCCTTGAATATGTATTTATTTTATTCTGTTTATTAGTATTTGTATATGTAGAGTATTTGATGTCAAATTTTCATTCAAATCTAAACCATAGACCCGGCAAGAATAGCGACTAGTTTTGAATTGTCATTTTTTGACGTTAAGTACTCATTATTGTTATTTGACGTCTCTGAGTGAGGCTGTAACTGCCGCACTCAAAGACGTCAATTTACTTTAATGAGTATTTAATGTCAAAAATTTTCATTCAAATCTAGACCATAGACCAGGCAAGAATAGCAACTAGTTTTGAATTGTCATTTTTTGACGTTGAGTACTCATTAACGTTATTTGACGTCTCTGAGTGCGGCAGTTAGTGTAGTAACATTGTAGTTATCAGCTGTAAACATTTCACCTGTCTAATTATCACGGTTCATACAGATACAACCTAGTGACGGACGGACAGCGGAGGCTTAGTAATAGGGCCTTACCCTTTGTGTATGAAACCCTAAAAAGCAGCACTATAGTTCGACAAGATCGTGCGCGACCTTCCTGCGGGGTGAGGGACGCAGCACTCTAGATGTTAGTGGCGGGTGATACGGGGAGGAGGGAAAACTCGTGCAATACAGCATACAATACCTCAGCCCCCCTCCGCCCAACGTCTCTCACCCCGCAGGAAGGTCGCGCACCAAGTTGTCGGATTATACACATAGCTTTGACTAATTTCTGCATGTCCTGTTAATAATATCCACTTCTACAAAATTTGTAATTTAATTTGACAAACTTTATAATTGGCTGTTTAAGATTTGTAACTGTAATTGTAATGTTGAAATGGTATGCTGTAAAGTTTGCATATAAATAAATAAATAAATAATGTAATTCCTTGTCCACAGGCTCACCATGTACGGGCTGCTTCTGGAAAATATGGCGGAGTTCATCCGCCAGAACTACGGGGAGGAGCGCTGGGAGGACATCCGGAGGCAAGCGGGCGTGGAGCAACCTTCCTTCTCCGTCCACCAGGTCTACCCGGAGAACCTCATCACCAAGCTCGCGAAGAAGGCACAGGAGGTGAGGATATCCGAATATAATTATTTTTTTTTTCTTACACCTACCATTTGTATTATGTACACTACTACATAAACATTATACACAACCATAACTCGGGAACAAATATTTGTGTTCATCACAAAATTCAATTCACAAAAGGTCAAGAGATGGCCAATACCCAGCGATCTGAGCATTCGTATAATTATCATCATCAACAGCTTTTTTAATGAGGCACGGGTCTTCCCTATGAATGAAAGAATATAGGGAGATTGGAGGAGCTCGCTAGCGCAGAAGCGCATAGCGCGCTTGGCCTGCGATTGTGATAACTTAGCGAACATTGCTTAGTTATCACAATCGCAGGTGGTACAAGAGGAACGCTGCTGCCCATTCCTCATCACTGATTTATCCTTAGTCGCCTTGTACGACACCCACGGGAGAGATTTGGGGTGGTGACAATTGTATTCTACTCTGCCGTCACCACACGGCTTACCGGCTGCATCTGCAGTCGTTAATACCCACCAACCCGCACTGGGCCAGCGTGGTGGGTTATGGCCCAATCTCTTTATATTCTTCCATCCAGAGGTAAGGTAAGGCACGGGCCCCAGCAGTGGGGACATTAAAGGGCTGGTGATGATGATGATGAGGGAGATTGGGCCATAACCCACCACGCTGCCCCAGTGCGGGTTGGTGGGTATTAACGACTGCAGATGCAGCCGGTACCAACGGCTTAACGTGGCTTCCGAAACACGGAGGAACTCGAGATAATAAATTTTAGGTCACCCATCCAATTACCGGCCTCCGCGAACATTGCCACTGTGCTAGCGAGCTCCTGCACCATTCGACCAAGCTAGCCGTCATAGAAATCATAGTTATATGTCCTAAATTCCGTGTGGTGACGGGTCTGAAGAATTAAATGATATACAAAGTAAAAGTGGTCAGAAATCTTTCCCATCAAACCCGCGTCCTCCTCAATCCGGGAAGATGCCTATACCACTCGGAAAACTGGGACCACAGAAAGATCTTAAAAAGTTGTCGGCGGAGTCTTCGGGAGCGCAGATGTGTATAGGGGTGCCCCAGGGATCGATACTAGGCCCTCTGCTTTTCCGGACTTACATAAATGATCTGCCTCACTATAAAACCAATATTTGGGAAACGGTTTCGCCTCTGTCATATGTCGGTAATGGTACAAGGTCGCTATTCTTAAAAATCGCATAGTAAAACTAGAGAAACTTGATATTTTTATTGAACCTAGTAATCCAGTAAATCCAGATAACTAACTATTTAGGGTTACAATTTTGACGGTTCAAAATTGTATTTGGACTTATTCGGTATAATGGTTTTTCTTCAGAAAATAAAGTTTTTGACATAAACTTTATTTTCTCAAGAAAAAATTATGTAAATGTGAGAACTATTTCGAAAGAAATAGAAGTCAGAAAAATTTTGATTATGTTGGTCGAGTGTGGTATAAGTAAGGCCCCCACAAGGTGGACCGACGATCTGGTAAAGGTCGTGGGAAGCCGCTGGATGCGGGCAGCGCAGGACCGATTAGATTGCCCTTGGAGGAGGCCTATGCGCTGCAGTGGGCGTCTCTCGGCTGAATGATGATGATAATGATAATACCTACTATAAGTAATCATTGCCCAGATTGCGGCGGAGAATAATTTTACGATAATTTTCTGACTTTTGGTTATAATTTTTATTTTTCTAACATCTTTTATTATTACTAACGGTTTCTCTACTTAACTGTCAAAGTCCAAGTCAAAGTCAAAATTCATTTATTCATATCTGGTATGATTACAATACACTTATGAATCGTCAAGACGCTAGATACCGAAAACCCGTGTGTCCAAGAAAAAAAATAGGGGAGTGCGCAGCATGTCTCAGTCTGTAATGATAGGTCTCCATAACCGGCGTACGCCCCGATCCGCAACGAAGCGCCGACCCTGACCCGTTTAATACCAAGATATATACTAAACGCACCAGAGCCCAACACTCCGCTAGCAGAACGACACGCAAGAAGGCTGTAGAGAAACCCACCATTGTCAACGAGTTATGACATTGCAGGTACATTGTAAATTATGTACCAGATACAATCCCACAACTCGCCAATCACATAAACCGAAACATGCCGCGCACTACCAAGCAAAGCACTACCAAGCCAAGTCGATGTCAAAGATTGGACTAAATCACCACTCCTGCATAGTAGCGATGTTTCAACGCTGTTAATTGAGAAAAAAAGCAGAAATACTGTCATAAATTAAATCAGATTGCGCCTCAGTTGGAAAGTCAGTGAATATTTTCGCCCATTAAATTTGATTTTGCCACAAAAAATCTCTTTTGCCGGGAAAAATTCTTCGCCCCGCCGACCTTGGCTAACGAGAGCGGAAAACAAATGATCCCCTTTTATTAAAATTAAATTTATTTTTGGCCACTTCTCGCAATAACAGATGGTGCTTTATGAAATCCTGAGATCGCGCCTCATCAAAATCATCTATACCCCATTCACTTGGGCTTGAGATAAAATGTAAACAATCTTGATCAGTCTTATATTACAACATACAAAGATAAAAATGTGTAACACCAATATTTTATAGCAGCTAACAGTTTGTCTTTAATAAGATGATGTATTTTAGAATACATAAAAAATGATTATCAAGATTCCTTACATTTTGTCTCAAGCCCAATTGAATGGAGTATAGGTAAATGAAAGCATGCAAATAGACCATGAACTGAATAAACCACGATTATTTTCTCTTATTTAATTTAATGCTAAATTAGACCCTTTTCATGTTTTGCGTTTGTCTTTAAATACTTACGTTTTCAATATACAATACCTAATCCATTTATTAGTGTTTTTTTCACATTTAGGCCTGTTCAGAACAGTTGATACGGCATCTCTTTTTCACATGTAACCACTGAGAAAGTACTATAAAACAAAGTAACATTGTAATATAATAACATAAAACAAAGAATTTAGAAAATTATAGCCTTTGCATATTAATTACACTGCAAAATTCTAGATTAGGCCTAGCGCGGGCCGTGAACAAAATCTCCTGGGGGAAAGAAAATAATTATTTCTCTCTCTCTCTCTCTCTCTCTCTCTCTCTCTCTCTAGCTTTCACAAATTGCCGAGACAAAACACTGTCAAGTGGTGGAGAGAGAGATAACGGTTCACTTCCTGTGCTACACTTACAGGTAGTCTAAACGTGTGCTACCCAATCAAAGCACCTCTCCTCATACCGCAATCTGACCCTACGGTACCTATTTACCCAGTTTTCCATAAATACGGCATAAAACACATCCGCCCAAATTATGTCGCACAAAAAATTGCTTAATTGATTTTCAATTTAAAAATCGGAATTCATTTCAATACGTTTGCGATTCTCAACAAAACTCTTTTTATGTTATGTGTTGTGTTTTGGACTTTTTTGTTTGAATTTGTTTGAAGTTTTATGGATTTTTTTGTTGAATTTGTTTGGAGTTTTAGGTATTTGTTGTGTTGGTATGTGCTGCAAACATAAATCGGGTGCTGTTTTATTTTATTTGTGACTGTGATGGCGAACAATAAATAGGTTTAAGAATGCTATCGGCCGGCCGAACCAAACCTGGGGATTTATGTCGGGGCAAATTCTAGTCCCGACGCGCATTTCGCGACGTAGACAGATTTCGTAAAATATTACCCAGAACTAGAACTCCTGAAAGTCATTGAAATGTATGTCACGGTTAAAACTCATAGCCGGTCAAAAATGTATTTGACTGTAAAATCTTTTGACCGCTGCTTGGTAACGTCTAGGTTAGATTAGTATATTGCTCGATTTAATAAATAGTCAAAACTACATTTATGCAGTGAGGACAACAGACATAACTTGTAGATAAAATTAATAAATATTTTTACACTCACACCTATCATCTAGCCCAAAGTAAGTAGCCTAAGCACTTGTGTTATGGATACTAGATGATGGACATATTATAATTATGTATATAAATGTTGAAAATATACTACATAAAAATATACACAACCATGACTCGGAAACAAACATTTGTGGTCATCTCAAAGTTTGCAGCTACCAGGATTCGAAGTCGGGACCCAGCAATCTGAGCATTTGACCAAGGCGGCCGTCAAAAAAATAAGTATTTACTAAGCCGTCGACTAGGTTAGATTAGTGTGGTACAAAACGGACAGGGTAAAGTCAAACGTAGGTTTTGACACGGACATACGATTGTGCCGTGTGGTGACGGCAGAGCAGATTAGTACAATTGTCACCACCTCTCATCTCTCCCGCGGTTATCGTACAAGGCGACGGGTAAAGACAACGATGAGTAAAGGGTAGCAGCGTTTCTCATAAACTACCTAGCAATAAAATTAAATATAAGTAGGTACTGCGATTTACGTGACCGTTAGATTGAGGTTGCTAGTTCACCTCTGCCTACCCCTTCGGGGATATAGGCGTGATTTATGTATGTATGTGTAGATGGAGGTTCGCTTCGCCTACTTTCACATGGGACCTAACATAATTGGCGAAACGGGGTGTTAATGTCACCTCTGCCTACCTGTAGGCCTATTCCCTAACTTTTTTTGACAGTTGAAAGTGATGATCACCGAACTATTTACTTATCCA
The DNA here is from genome assembly GCA_963931975.1 of Cataclysta lemnata. Taxonomy (NCBI): domain Eukaryota; kingdom Metazoa; phylum Arthropoda; class Insecta; order Lepidoptera; family Crambidae; genus Cataclysta; species Cataclysta lemnata. Next base: position 4,205,530 of record OZ008361.1, on the reverse strand, counting down.
TTACTACTTTACTGTAATGCTATTGTGACACTTGTCCTGTGATAACAGCAATGTTTTAGTAAATAGTTCGGTGATCATCACTTTCAACTGTCAAAAAAAGTTAGGGAATAGGCCTACTGTTCGGGGTAAAAATAGGAGTGACTTATGATTTTCCTTACTATTTCGTATAAAATATCGGCTTTCATACTCACATTTCGCTTCGACTGTATTAAAGTTGCCTGTCCCTCGTTCTAAACTAATATTTGCAGTGGATTAACAGCTCTATGAATTATTAATGATTTAAGTGTTATATAGTCGTCCTAAGAAAACAAATGCTTTCCAATGAAGTTGGTGAACTAATTGAATATACATATAGGTTCATATACCTATATTGTATACTACTTGTTACATACATTTTGGCATGGCCAGCAGCCGATGGTTTTTAAAATGACTAGAGTTTGTGGTGGTTGGTTTTGTGTATGTTTTTTTTTAATAAAGCGACCAATATAATTTCGTTTCATTTCTTTTTTTATTTCGCTGGTATGAAACCATTAATCAAAGAGAAGACAGGAAAAGTCTTCTTTTTCCTGTTCCCAGTCTCTCTGGGGTCGGCGCAGTGTGTTTCCTCTTCCTCTTATCAGTCAGACGTCATCAAGCCATCCACTCCCATTTGATTCATATTATCCATCACACACCAAGGTGACAGTGATGAATGAATGCATAGAAAAGAGACAGAACGGACCATGTCGAGCGAGAGACCGATGAACGGAGAGAGGGTTTAACCGATGTCCTAGTGTAAAACTGTTTTTTTAATTGACAACATTTAATTTTTTCAACGTACCTTTATTATGATGTTATATGAAATTAAACCGAAAATGAAGACACCCATATTTTTTATTTCTTTTGAATTCCGTCGTTTTCATACAAAAAATCATGATTGATATACCGGTCATTCTAAACAGACGTAAGCGCCAAATGACGTCACAATCGTGGAGATATGGCGAAATCACTCTTGACGCAAAAATAAAAACATCACTTGTCAAAATTGACGAACTGGCGTTTCCGGTGTCTAAAATATAAACATTTTATCTGAAATGTTTGAAATCAATTTCAAAGTAAACGTTTTAAATTAAAGTTTATGAAGGATTTCAATTTATTGCTACTTTATTATTGTTAATTTCGACGATGACAATTAATGACACTGGATTTGATTTATGACTGACGTCTGTTATCATGTCTATGATAACGGTTGAGTGTTTGGCGCGTTTTGTGGTGTCAGTCAGATTTATTTTCACTAATTCAAAAATTATTACAGAGTGCATTTTGTGCAGTGAAAGTGGTGTTATTTTGATGCACAAGCATCCGTGTTGATGTGCAATTATGCAGAATCATCGAAAATATGTCTCATGGTGTGTTTGATGTTGTGGTGAAGATCACTATAAAAAGTGGTTTTATCCATTTCATCAAGCACCATCATGAACTCTGTTACCATTCAATTCGCGCCAAGCACTCCCTAGATGCGTTAAAATATGTGGCAACCATATTGTAACGCAAAAATTCATTTCATACATACTTTTCACCCACTCATTATCTCATATGACTACAGATAAAATATACACTAAAGACATTGCTGTATGGACTAGACCCTTTGCCTTCCCTAAAATATAGGGAGAATTAAAAAAAATGTCTATGATAACTTTTTTATTCTTCCATCTAGGAAGGCAAACGTTTATTCATACATCCACGCATCGCATGTGTTTTAGAAAGCAAGAACCTACTCTTACTGCCGCACTCAGAGACGTCAATTAACTTTAATGAGTATTTAATGCCAAAAATTTTCATTCAAATCTAGACCACAGATCCGGCAAGAATAGCGACTAGTTTTTAATTGTCATTTTTTGACGTTATGTTCTCATTTACGTTATTTGACGTCTCTGAGTGCGGCAGTTATTTGTTTAAATAAATTCTCTCTCAAAATTCCCTTAAGTACCTACCCTTACTGCCGCACTCAGAGACGTCAATTAACTTTAATGAGTATTTAATGCCAAAAATTTTCATTCAAATCTAGACCACAGACCCGGCAAGAATAGCGACTAGTTTTTAATTGTCATTTTTTGACGTTATGTACTCATTTACTTTATTTGACGTCTCTGAGTGCGGCAGTTATTTGTTTAAATAAATTCTCTCTCTAAATTCCCTTAAGTACCTACCCTTACTGCCGCACTCAGAGACGTCAATTAACTTTATTAAGTTAAATACTTCAAAAATTTTCATTCAAATCTAGACTAGTTTTCAACTGTCATTTTTTGACCTTAAGTACTCATTAAAATTATTTGACTTCTCTGAGTGCGGCAGTTAGCCAATGCGTGCCCGTTAGCACGTAGTCATATAAATTGTCCGAGATATCAATTCAATATTGTGTTACGAGTGAAAGCTGTTAGGGGCTTGTTAATGGATAATAATGTCGGGTTAATTGAGAATAATGGGTCCGAATGTGATATGGCGATACTTCGGCCGTGTATTATTACCGGTATATAGGATTAGCTTAAAATAATTTTATTGTGTACCATTTACTCTAGTTTGTCATGTTTTAGAAGTCTTAATAATATTGTTCAATGGACCGTTCTCCTTTCTTTACTGTTCGATAGAGAGAGAGAGAGAAAGTGACGAGCAGAGAAAGAAAAAAAATCTCGACACTGTATTGTAGCCACAGATATATCAATGTGATTGTAGCAAAGAGAGTCAATGGTCGCTTCGAATCTGAAAATACGGTCAAGAGTATTTACTACAAAGCTCATGTAAGAAGCTATTGATCATCATACCTCAACTCTGCACTCAGAGACGTCAATTAACTTTAATGACTACCTACTTAAAATTCGTCAAAAAAAAATTTTAAACCTAGAGACCATAGCAAGTACCCGGCAAGAATAGCAAATAGTTTTGAATTGTAATTTTTTGGACATTAAGAACTCATTAACGTTAATTTACCGTTCTGAGTGCAGCAGCATGATGATTAATAGCGTTCTAACTGCCGCACTCAGAGACGTCAAATAACGTTAATGAGTACTTAACGTCAAAAAATGACAATTCAAAACTAGCCGCTATTCTTGCCGGGTCTATGGTCTAGATTTGAATGAAAATGTTTGACATTAAATACTCATTAAAGTTAATTGACGTCTCTGAGTGCGGCAGTAACACTTCTAACATGAGCTTTGTAGTAAATACTATTTATGAACGTATATTTGGAACACTCAGAAACTATGTTGTTATTTCACCACTTCTAACATCGGCCCATTAGCTCAGTTGGTTAGAGCGTCGTGCTAATAACGCGAAGGTCGCGGGTTCGATCCCCTCATGGGCCACGTTCTATTTTGCGTTTTTTTTAATAAAACATTTTTATTATATTTTTTTTCTTAATACCTTGTCATTTATTTTTAATACTTTATTTAGGATAATGAACTTAGGATAACGATCCTAATATTTTCTTTTTTTTTCTTATAATACCTAACAAACAAACTAATCTAATACAAATTTTCAAACCCTTTTGAGTTACTTATCAAAATAATGTCACCTCAATTAAATGCAATAAAATACAAAAATATAATTTATCAGCAAAATTAAGAATTATGAATACCGTCATACAATAATAGTAGCATTAATATAAAAGAAGAATAATTATGTAAAAATCAAATAAAATAAATAACTGTAACAAAAAGGAAACGTTTGGAGGTGCTGGGATTTGAACCCAGGACTTTCAGCATGCGAAGCAGACACTCTACCACTGAGTTACACCCCCCGTTGATAAAGTTGCCGAAATTAAGAAATAGTTAGCTCTTAAGTAAAATTTGTATTATACAATGTATATTTATATGGCAATAAACTCGCTACTAATTTGTATCCACATTAAAAAAGCCACGTACATATTAAAATGTAGCAATTCTTGCGTAAATACCGAACCGCAATACTGCATTTATTTTTGTGACAGCAAGGTATTTTACAACATTATTTGCTATGAACAAATTAGTAGGCGCATCACAGTTGTAATAATTAAAAACATGTCGAAAATCATGGAACTAAGTCTGGGCAACGAAAGCAATGGACCATTATAACGAGGAATGGCATTGAGAAGGAATCTCTTAGCATTCTGCTGGATATAGGAGCCTAGAGGCAAACCAGGAGAAGTGATTTATGACATAGTTATTTCATTAACTATAATAGTTAAAGAAAAATTTCACTAACTCAATTTAATGTAAAGGAAGGAACATAACTTGCTCCCCTTTACAATAAAAAACATGGACTAAGTTAGTCATGGCTTAAAATTGAGGCGTATCTTATGATAGTGGTGGGTGGGTGCTAGTTCATCTCTGCTCACCCCTTCGGGGATATAGGCGTGATTTATGTATGTAACATATGAGTTGAATATTGGAAACCTTTTGATTTTGACACACTCATTTCGAATGTTCAACGCATTTATTTGACGATTCATGAGTATGTCAAAGTCAAAGTCGAAATTCATTTCACTCGAGTTCCTCCATGCATCCGAAGGCACGTTAAGCCGTTGATCCCGGCTGCACCTGCAGTCGTTAATACAGCGTGATGGGTTATTATGGCCCATTCTCCGTTTATTCTTTCATCCATAGAAGCCCGTGGGTGATGATAATGATGGCGTTCAATTTTCTCCACAGGTCCTCGGCATATCGGAGAGAGAGTTCATGGACCAGATGGGGGTATACTTCGTAGGGTTCGTGTCGCAGTACGGCTACGACCGGGTCCTCTCGGTGCTGGGGAGGCACATGAGGGACTTCCTCAACGGGTTGGACAACTTGCACGAATACCTGAAGTTCAGTTACCCTCGAATGAGAGCGCCTAGTTTCATATGCGAGAACGAGACGAGGCAAGGGTTGACGTTGCACTATCGCTCCAAAAGAAGAGGCTTCGTGTACTACGCTATGGGACAAATCAGAGAGGTCAGTAGCTCACTTAAGTTAGTATATACGATCTGTAATCACGATCCAAATTGATTTGCTGTTCGTACATACACAGTGAATCTTGATCGTGATCATTTTGATTTTGATAGCGATTGACTGTGAGTGACGCCTATAATAATAATTTGGTCAGGGTTCAAAAGAAAGATATACAAGTCCTATAATTAAATAGGTACTATGCTGTTATGAAAAAATCGAAATTGTTAATTATTTTTCTTCCCTCATATCAATTGTTCGCCTGAACCAAAATGTAAATTTTGAAGTAGACAAGTAGGTACTTTAGTGCTATGATGATCCTATGATGTCCTATGTAATTGTTCTTAATAGGGGCGATCTATAGTTAAATCATGTCATATTATTGAATCAGTAATAGAAAGGTTGAGACTACTAATAGGCAATCGAATTGAATACATAAATAAAAGAAAATTAATGGTTAAAGTTTTCGTGACTCAGTCCCGCTTTTAATTATTACCTACTGATTTGGTGTCAAGTAATTGACCTGTAATATGGCGGTTCCTTTTTGCTTAACCGCGTCCAATTATTATTTTAACAGTTTCCTACCAAATGTAAATCAGGATTTCAACGTTCAATTAGGTAAGTTTAGCGCTTTGAGATTGAAATATTTTTTGTTTTATTTGAGAGGCTTAAAAACTGTTTAGTGTTTAATAAATGAAGTTAATTCAGGAAGATGAACCCATCTGCTTACATTACTGTAATGGTAGTGTTAGTTAAAATTATAGAACATTTTAAAACAATATTAAAATAACTTAAATAAAATAAATCTGTTAGTTGATCGGAAAAAACATTTGTACTTAGATCACAGGAGTGTCAATATATTTATCAATTTTCATTTAAAAAGTAATAATTTTATTTTGTAAATATCGAAATAAAATTTTTCTCCGATCAAAAAGTTTGGAGGCGCCGGGTATCGATCCCGGTACCTCTCGCATGCTAAGCGAGCGCTCTACCATCTGAGCTACGCCCCCTGTTGTAAGTTCAGACGAAAATACTGTATATTATCTCATTCCGTATCTATTCAGATCAACTGGTTGAAAACTTAGATGGCGCTTGCAGTCGTGCTAGTTAAAGTATCCTAAATAATACATAGAGGGCGTTAGCTACTCTTGTTAAGCGAAGCTCAAAATAGATAGGTAGGTAGATAGATAGGTACATACCTACCTACCCACCTAGGTACCTACATAGGTAAAAAAAATAAATAATGGAACTGTTTTTTCATGATAATAGTAGATTATATACCAAGGGCGATAAAACAAAGAATGTCTCAGATCGCAAGTAGGTATTTGATTTAAAATGCGATCTGATGCTTTTTTATCGCCTATGATCTTACATCGGGTCAGAGGTAAGAGCATAGCTTTATGTGGAATTTTCCGTAGGGTACGCGTAGCGGGCGGAAAAGTCCTTTTTATGGCCCGGTGTGATATAAAAGTATTTATTACTGAAAATACCTTAGTTAGATAATGCTTTTAAAACTGCGCAATTTTTGTAGCCATACCTAATACCTATCTATATTAAATCATAATCCGTTGTATGTAGGTACAAAACACGCTTATTTTACTTTCGTACATATACCAACATTTTTATCCAAGTGATTTAATAAACAATATTTTGAGCCAAGCTTTACCAAGAACGTGTTCAACAGACTCGCAAAAAAGCTTTGGCTGGATATAATATTTTAGTACACCCACTGTAGGTACTACAATACAAGCAAAACAAAGCCTACGTGGGCATTTAATTATCAATGTTTGTTTTACCAAGGGCGGACTCTCGTAAGCGGGTTGTAGCCCATACGTTTTCATTGTGCCAAAATGAGGATTAGGGGAAGGCGACCCAGAGCTGGTATACTGCCTAAAACGGCCACTCTCGTATAAAAAACCATTTTGGAAAATGATATAAACATGTAACAAAATAACATACATACATACATACATAAATCACGCCTATATCTGCGAAGGGGTAGGTAGAGGTGAACTAGCACCCACGTTTCGCCAATTATGTTAGGTCCCATGTAATAGGTGACGAGCCTATTGCCATTTATCGGGCACGAACAAAATAAAGGCTACCCTAAAGTTTAGGGCTGATGGGATTTAGGGCTGATGCTAACTTCGTCATATTATAAAAAAAAAGGTGATGTAAAAATTCCCAATTTTAAAAATAATTTTCGGTTTTTCCACATATTTTTCTTTACTGACCAAACAATTTTTATGGGGGGGAAAAATTACACAATTTAGTTGTTAATATAAAAAATGTATTTTTACACATACTTAAGCCAATTTTTATACTCCTAGTTTTTACTGAGTCAGTATTCTAATAAAAATCTAAATAATAAATAAACCTCTTATGCTGTCATCTTGTGCGGTCAACGGCACTTCAGTCTGAAGTTCAGACTACCCAAAACTGTCAAATTTGATCTGATTTGAAAATCAATTGATTATCAAGCTTAACATTGTTAGTAGTAAAGCACAAGTCGATTGAGAAAATTTAATGTGCCTTGCGTGCTGCTGACTGTAACTGTTCTCGACACTCAGGTGCTCCGACTCTTATACCACAAGGAGCTGAGGATAGAGCTGGGGATATAGTCGTGAATTATGTTTGCATGTATGTGTTGACCGTGTGGTGACGGCAGACCAGTATACAATTGTCACCACCCCATCTCTCCCGTCTCTCCGAAGACAGCGATGAGTAGGTAATGGGCAGCAGCATTCCTCTCATACCACCTAGCACTATACTGCGATTTATGTGCCCGATACCATGGCTCGCCACCTGTTCCATGGGACCTAACTTAAGCGAAAAGTGGGTGTTCTATCGCTTCGGGGATACAGGCGTGATTTATGTATGTATATGTGCTCCTGACACACAGGTCGCCCGCCACTTCTACCACAAGGAGATGAGGATAGAGCTCCTCCGGGAGGAGCTGCTGTTCGACACGGTCCACGTGACCTTCCAGCTGACGTTCGACAACCGCGCCTTCACCCTGGCCTCCCTCGCCATGACCAGGGAGGAGAAGCATCTGCCGATCAGCGCGTCGGTGCTCTTCGAGATATTCCCGTTCTGCATTGTTTTCGGGTGAGAAGTGTTTTTTTACCGGGGGCGGTAAAACGAAGAAAGTCTCCGATCGCATGGCGAGGCGATAAATGTGCGATCTGGGGGCCTAGACAAAGTAGCATACCGACAAAGATAACGAAGTTCGATAAAGCAAAATGTATGGGATTTGACGTAAGTCGTCGTGAAATCACGTGACCTTCGGAAGTTCCAAGTTATGTTTGTAGCGCAAACTAAGACGCTGTAGATACCAAAGTAATATGGCCGATCGTAACGAACTTCGACACGTTACCGTTATAAAACGAATGCCACTTGGCTACGGGCCCTGCCCGGCTAGCGTGACCACCGAAACACGATATGATACTAATAGCCATTTATCGCTTTTACTGTCAAATATTATTCAGTTTTTGGCGGCCTCGCCTTCAGCTCGGGCGTTAAATACTTGCAATCCGAGACATTCTTTTCGTCCTTATTATATTATGTACAGTCAACGGCACTTCAGAGTACCCAAAACTGTCAAATTTCTTCAATTGATTGTCAACTTTAATATGGTAATAATGGAGCACAAAATCGATTGAGAAATTTTGCTATTTTGTGGAAGTCTGACGTGCTGTTGCTGTACTATTTTCCTGATTTTTCTTTGGCGTCGTTGATTACTATTATCGCACAATGGAAAATAGGCCGTGTGGTGACGGCAGAGTAGAATACTATTGCCACCACCCCAAATCTCTCCCGTGGGTGTCGTACAAGGCGACTAAGGATAAATCAGTGATGAGGAATGGGCAGCAGCGTTCCTCTTATACCACCTAGCAATGTACTGCGACTTTTGTGCCCGATAAATGGCAATAGGCTCGCCACCTATTACATGGCACGTAACATAATTGGCGAATCGTGGGTGCTAGTTCACCTCTGCCTACCCCTTCGGGGATATAGGCGTGATTGTATGTATGTATGTATGTACAATGGAAAATATATCACTTTATTTACGAGTACGAGTTCTACCGTGGAACAGTGCTGCAAAAACAGAAACCAATAGGTAACAGAAATAACGCAGACCATGAACACTACCCATGCTAACTAATTCTTTTAAAAACTATGGTGATATCAACAATTCAAAATTGTTATATTAATTTTCGAGTTTTTCATACATTTTGCTTTGCTGACCGAACAATTTGTATGGGGGAAGAAAAAAATTTAACGATTCCGACTTTTTAATAACAACATAGTATTTATATGACGTTGGCATGGGCTATGTCCACGGTATGAGTAATTTTATGCTACATAATGTTGTATATTTTAGATACTCGTACGTTTCAAATCTATACTATACTTGCTACTGCGTACTTTCTAAATGGGATAAATCATACTAGTATAATTTACAAGTAAAAATATGGCTTAAAAACTTCGTAATTCAGTAGTGGACTCGAAAATTTAATGAAGGGAGGTTTCATTATATTGGTCAGTAGATGCCGCACTCAGAGACGTCAATTAACTTTAATGAGCACTAAATTTATTAATGTCAAAATAATTTATTTAAATAAAGACCTTAGACCCGGCAAGAATAGCGACTAGTTTTGAATTTTTATTTTTTGACATTAAGCACTAATTATCGTTATTGGACGTCTCTGAGTGCGGCAGTAAGACACGTAATAGGGGTTGTAATAAAATATGACATGAAACTAACGTAAACATTATATTGATATTTTATAGTTTTGTTAATTTTCCAACATTTTGTGGTACTTATAATTTAATTTCGCTAAGGGTTTATGCGGGCTTAACGTTAATTAGTAGACCTTTCCTGGTGTGAAATTAAATATTAACTTGTATTGGTATCTAGATATAGCTATTATGGCATCCATACTTTTCCGTAGTTAGTTTATGTATAACATAGGATGAAGGTATATCCCTATAAATGTGTTTTTGGGAGACCTTATAAAGAAATAATTTTGATTTAGTGATTGGTTTTTTTTATCGTGTTAGAGTATTGCTACAAACTTACCTCATACATTCATGCATACATAAATAGCTATATGTAAATCCCCGAAGGGGTATCCCATCTAACAGAAGATGAGCCTATTTATATAGGGTAGATCTAGTCGTTCCTTTAACCTTTAGTTGCCTTATACTAAAGGTTGTACAGGACTGAGGACACACCCGCGGGAGAGATTAGGGGTTGTGACAATTGTATTCTGCTCTGCCGTCACCGCACGGCAATTAAGCAATACAATGTAGCAGATTAATATAGCAAAGCCGTGTGGTGACGGCAGAGTAGAATACAATTGTCACCACCCCAAATCTCTCCCGTGGGTGTCGTACAAGGCGACTAAGGATAAATTAGTGATGAAGAATGGGCAGCGGCGTTCCTCTTATACCACCTAGCAATTACAATATACTGCGACTTTTGTGCCCGATAAATGGCAATAGGCTCGCCACCATTACATGGGACCTGACATAATTGGCGAAACGTGGGTGCTAGTTCACCTCTGCCTACCCCTTCGGGGATATAGGCGTGATTTATGTATGTATGTAGCAGATTGATAAAATTTTAAGATATACACAATTTATGATATGGTGAAAATGGCCGTCAAAACAGTATACATAATTATATACATATACTTATGTCCAACTTATTAATACATGTTTGTTTCTAATTACCATTAGGTACATAAGTATTTGGCTTTTCTAATTACCTACCTCCTCATACAAAGTCAAAATCGTTATAACTTAAAAAAAACAATTTTAACAGTTTTTTTATCGTTCAATTTGTATCTTTTATGGGTTTTATATTGTAATGCGATAGGTTTTAGAATTTAACCTATAATTTAGTCAAAAATAAAAAAGGTACGCAAAAGGTTATTATAGGTTATATAATTATACCTAGACGAAGGAAGCCTAATTTCGAGAATGACCAAAGTCGGAGTGTTACTTAGGTAGGTACTTTTCTTTTATTACAGACTTCCAGACATTCTTGTACAAATATCCATCACACAGCACAGGCCATTACCCGTCCCTAAGCAGCATACGGCTTGTTGGGCTTGTTAATAATAAAGAAAACATTTTGTTCAACCCAGGAATTTGTTACCTTTCTGTAGTTGGTTTTACTTAACAAATTACATAAAGTAAACGCTTATAGTTGCGAAAAGGAAAGTCTTCTTCGCGGAAAACGCTGTGCAATTGATTATTGCGGCATTCATGTAGCACAACTGATTATGCATTAAACGAGCGAGGCGAGTAGCGAGGAATAGGCACGGTGCATGTTTCCGCGCGGAAATCACGATAGGCGCACTCGCATAGGGCACCGCGATATAATTCGCACTCATAATAAAACAAAGACTGAATCCAAAATCGCAAAGTTTTGGGAATCGACGAAAAACTATTTTTACTGAGTCACCTCGCGCGCACAGGGATAAGAATATAGACTCTTATCTTAATCATTTTTAAACCGTATTCCGTAAGGAAAAAGCATGTTTTTTCTTACCAAAGTTGTAGAGCTTCATCTTTTAGGCCGGTATTTGACTGTAACGCATTTTGGCAAAATTTCGGATTAGGTCGTTGTTTTATTAACAGTTCGAATTATTCGCTTCTTAAAAATAAAAGAGATACTAATCAAAAACGAAAAATTAAAAAGTCGTGTGGTGAGCGCAGAGCAGAATACAATTGTCACCACCCCATCTCTCCCATGGGTGTCGTAGAAGTAGACTCAGGGTAAAGACAGCAATGAGTAATTGGCAGCGGCGTTTCTCTTACTCTACCTAGCAATATAAGTGTGCTGCGATTTGTGTACCCGATATATGGCAATAGGCTCGCCACCTATTACATGGGACGGAACATAATTTTTATTATATATATTTTTTTTTTTTTGAGGTTTTTTGGCTTGGTTGCTAAGACCTTTGAGCCAGATCTTCATTTGCTAATATTATATTAATTGTCCTGATGAGGGAATTCTGAATTGGACACGCAGAGGACGATCGATTTCTATAAATTTTATATAATGTTAAAGAAATCAATTCATATATGTTTTTTTTTAAATAGTACTTATAACAGCACATTGACGAAAACGAATCTTCTTCTTCCCAGTTCTCGAGCCATACATATTTTTTTAATTTAACTAATCGAATTCATCAAAAGAAAAACTTACAGACTTAGATTATAATGTACTAAATCTAAAAAGACGAAAATTTTCTCATTTTGTAAAGTTTTAGGGGAGTGAAAACGTTATCGCTCGAGACAAGTAAGTATTCAAAAAGAAAATGTAAGCATTACTCGCGCCGCGTATTGTCATTTCACAATCCTAGAATACTACGCTAGTAATAGTAGTTCAATGAAGAATACAGAGGAAACAACAGAGTATTTCAAGCTAAAAAGTATAGAGGAAGAATGAAAACGCCAGCCAATACGAGCGAGTTCCTTAAGCACACCCGGGTGTGCTATCAGCACCTAATAGCCAAAAATGTATCTGTAGGTATACAGACAGAGATGTTGACTTCACAATCCTCTTAATACAATTTTATTCGCAAACGCCTACAATTTCCCAAACGTTTCAGATCCGACATGATAGTGCGAAGCATCGGCAACTCCCTGATGGTTATCCTCCCTGACCTGGTAGGGAAGAAGATAACCAACTGGTTCGACCTCGTCAGGCCGTTGATCGCCTTCAAATTCCAAACTGTGAGTCTACGAATGCTATCTATCTATACCTACTAATATTATAAAGCTGAAAAGTTTGTTTGGTTGGTCTCAGAAACTACTGGTTCACTTTTTGTGTTGGATAGTCCCTTTTTGAGGAAGGCTAGGCTATGAACGAAGCCGCGGGCGGCCACTAGTCTAATATATAAAAACCGCCTCATTGGTCTTGTGGTTCGCCCACTGGAAGATCCAGAGGTCCCGGGTTCGATCCAGTACAATTTTGTACTCGGTTTGGTTGGTGGTAGGACTTCTTTCAAGTCCGCCATCATATCAAATTCTGTCGCCATAATAATAATGTTAACAGCATTATTGTGTTCCGATAATTGTGATAAGATAGTGTGTTGAAGGTTTCCATGTGAAGCTCGATTCCATCTTCGGCCCTTATAGTCACTTACCATCAGGTGAGATGAAGGGCAAGAGCTTCCCTGTCTAGTATAAAAAAGAATTTTCGATGTCACAACGCTCCTCTGAAATTGCAGATACTGAATCGCACCAATAACATATTTGAACTGGTGACGGTGGAGGCGGTGATGGACGAAAAGGCACCAGACAAGAAGAATGAACTGCTAAGACTGTCAGACGAGACGGAAGGGGCCACCGAGAAGAACTTAAGGCTGAAAGGTAAATCCGGCTCGAAGGACCATATTTACTTTGTTTACCATTAATATGCTCAGGTAGTTGAAAATAAAAGATTTTATAATTAAAGCAAATTCTCTTGTAATAATTTACATCAAGAAGAAAAAGGCGTACAAAATTAAAAGAAATTGGTGGGAGAGGAGAGGCCACAGATAAAAAAAAATTAAAAAAGGACGTTTCGTTTCACCGAACGATTGCGTTTGAACACTAACATTCATTCTACAAAGAACTACTTCAATCTAACTCTACCTACAGCACATTAGGTACCGATTCTCAATTTCGACGAACTCGCTAGCGCAGTGGCATAACGTGCTCGGCCTGCGATTGCGTAAACTAAGCAACGATCGCTAAGGCCGATCATTCGATCATTGGTCACCAAAAATTAAATTTAACCAAGATAATAATCTTAAGTATCTCCATGCTTCGGAATGCACGTTAAGCCGCTGGTACCGGCTGCATCTACTATTGTAAATACCCACCAACCCGCACTGGTCCAGCGTGATGGGTTATGTTGGCCTAATCTCCCTATACATACTATTCTTTCATCCATAGGTAAGGTCCGTGCCCCAGCAGTGGAGATATTAAAAGACCTGGTGATGATGATGAATTAATAAAGTATTAAAGAAAAGCCAAAACATAAATGGTAACAATTTTCTTTAAAAAATCTAAAGATGATTCGTTGTTTTCCCTTTTTTTGCTTTATAATCAAACGGACGATTACTTAGATTACTTACCCAAACTAAGTTTGCCTTACATCTAATCCTCCTTCTGGTGTGTTAATAAGTCTAGGTTTATAAGCTAAGCTATAACGAATCCTACGAGTGAGTGACGGGAGATAAAATAGATTCTGACTTAGAGCCAGCTTCCAAGCGACACAAATGTTTCTCCCACAACCGCACGCAGTAGGCCTAGCACGAGACGTACAAAATCTCTCTCCACCACTAGACAGTGTTTTGTCTCGGGATTTAGTGGGAGTTAGAGCGAGAGGAAATATATCCTTTTCCGAGGAGATTTTGTCCACGCATTATGCTACGGGGGCTGCAGCCGTACGAAAAAGTGTTTCTATTACTTCAACTAAAGAGTTGAATGTTGCTTGCTGCGACCTAACAAATTATTAGCGCTGATACAAATGACATGTCACATGATTGTGTGCCATGACTGTTTTTGTTTGATATCATTGTGAAAAAAACAATAATTTTAAATGTTGTCTAAACAGTCTCTCGTTAACTCCTTGTAGGTAAATTGGAATGTAATAGTCTCACTTCTTATAAAAATCAAATTAATACTTGGATTATTTGATTTCTCGGAGATAATTTTAGATCTATCTATGTTATTTACCTGGTAAGTTATGCTTCTCCTTGAGATTATGTAATCATCTCGAAAACAACGTTGTTTCACAGTCCACAAAGTTATATATATTACGACTAGGCGCAAAATACAGCGACATTATCTGGAAAATGTGGTTAGTTGGCGGACCTTGAGTTTATCATAACAAAAATAACCTTTCTTCTGAGCGTATCCGACTAAAAGTCTTCTAAAAGTTTCTTTACATTGTTATGTCTACAAACAAGTTTATGTTATGTAGCAGGGATTGGTATATCTTAATTAAAAATATGAAGTGCAATTTTCATGAAAGTAGTTATGATTGTGAGGAGCTCTAGCGATTGTTTGTTAAATTTCTATTTTTAGCTATTTTCATAACATGTAGAAAAAATTTTGTTTCATTATCTTTGTTCACTATTAGGTACCCACTGTATAGCACAGCCGATTAAGCGAGATAATCGTTTAACTATTCAGTGGTCGGTCTTAGAAATAAATTAACACTGTAGTTCCTTGCCCCATTGTATTATTATGGTGGCAGATATTACTGCACAAGCACTGTAGTTGATATTACCTCTGTCATTATCTGAAGTGCCAACACATTTGTGAGGCTGATTGCGTACGAGATTTGATAGCTTACCTTAGAGACTAATAATATTTTTATACCAACCAGGTAATATATGACATCCGAATATACTTCAAGACATTAGTATAGACATTACAAGTATAGATGCCTTTTATTCCAAAATAGACGACTCAGCTTGTCCTTACATTACATTGTCTGTTTCTGAGTTACAGCAAAAGTCCCTTGTGTGTTGTGTGTGTCCATTGTTATCAGAGCCAAAACGGAACGAAAGTTTTGCACTTACAAACTGCACACTGTTATCGCATCAAATCAATAGAGTCTATTTTTGCAGGCGTACCAGCAAAGAAACGATTCGCTTATGATGGGCGACGGTTACCCGATGTTATAAATTTACATCTGAAAGGTAGAAACGTAGAAAATGTAGCTTGTCTATGAAGCACATCTGTTCTGTGGATTAAGATAAGACAATGCAATCGTAACACCTCTGTCACAAACAAAAATAAAACTGGATACGTTGCACAGAATGCACAAAACTTTATGTAGTGATTAGATTGCTCGTTTGGTTAGCGCTTTGATGGAAATTTAGCAGATATAGCACTCAATGTGATATTTAAAGAAGATACTGCGCTTTCTGACCAATTAAAATGTCTACATCTTACAAGTTTGAAATTCGAATAGATTTCTGCCAGTCACGAAGGAGCCATAAAATTTAAAGTCCGTAGATTAAGATAAAGGCTTTTGCCAGTGTCTAGATTGAGCGTAGTAATTTCTATTAAAATACAAGAAGAAATATTGTGTATATGTCTTAATTGAAATGCAAATAAATTATTACCAATCGCACAATTATTGAAATCATTGGTATACAAAAACAATCATTGGTATATAAAGATATAGAATTTCTAAGCTTCAATATTATTTATTTACCTGCAACTATAAATTCTATTTGTAGAATTTTCATACTTCAATCTTATTTTTACTTTAAAATATTGACTACAGTTTCTTATGACCATTTAGATGATTTATTCATTACAAACTGTAAAGTTATTAATTTATAATTAATTCCTTTATTCGATTTGATCTCATTTTATTATCTGATCACTATCAGAAAATAAAATGGGATTAACTCTTTCGTAGACATAAGGCGTTATATTGTCATAATAGATAAAATACTTAAAACCCCCGTAAGTCCCTGTAAGTGTAATGTGTGAACTTAATAATATAGGTTCTATGTTCAGTTGCTAATATTGTCATATGTCTTTTTGATACTAGGTCAAATGATCTATATGGATAACTGGCGGATGATGATGTATTTGGGCACGCCAGTCATGCCAGACCTCTCTGCCCTCGTCTCGACGGGGCTCTACATTAACGACCTGTCCATGCATGATTTTAGCAGGTAAGTAGACCTGCCCATTAAGACACTTTAATATTAACGCCTTTAAATTAGGATCCCAATTTTCCAAGAAAAAAATTGTTGAAACAGAAAGTTTCGAGAAAAGGTCCCTAAAATCGAACTTACGCAACTTGTCTTATTTTACTAATAATTGCAAAGTAGCGTTTGATATATTATTTTAATTTGTGATAAGTTTATTATCACCGACATATTATGTGGCAAAGAAAAAACTATTATTTGTCCCTTTACTTGTGACATCGGCTCAAATCCAACCAAATCAAAAGTTACAAAACATAACTTTTGATTTGGTTAGGAATTGCTATGTAAATTCAAAGACCTATCTGTCAATAAAAAACTTTTGTCTTTTTCAGGAATAGAAAAAAAACAAAGATTTCACCAATTGTAATATCATGTACGACTGAGATCCATTCTTGAGATATCTTTTGTTGATAATTCAATTCATACTTTCATTCGTTTCGTCTTTTGGTACAAAATCTAAAATCAAACCTAGCACACTTGAACAAGTCATAAAACTTTTCAAAAATTAATTTTCCACTTTATGAAATTCTTTCAAAAGATTTTTTATTGTTTATTATTATATCTAATCGTTTCAGTTAATGCTCCAAATAAGGTATTTCACTCCATAAATTATTGATATTTCACTATTCTTTTAAACTTTAAAGATTCTGAATATCAAACATTTTATTTAACATGTCTCTCTTTTATCCCAGAGACTTGATGTTGGCCGGTACACAGCAATCGGTGGAGCTAAAGCTCGCCTTAGACCAAGAGCAGCAGAAGAGCAAGAAACTCGAAGAGTCAATGAGGAAGTTGGACGAAGAAATGAAGAGAACTGACGAACTGCTCTATCAGATGATACCGAAGCAAGTGGCTGACAGGCTACGGAACGGGGAAAACCCTATAGATACTTGTGAGGTAACGTATGGTCTCATACAGGCGGAGTTGCAGCCTCATTTTATATTTTCCGACATGATAAAACTAATTGATGGCTTCTAACATCCATAGAATGTTGGTAATTCGCTAGTAGCTAGGTTCCTTGCACAGAATTACCTAGCAATTAATGTGCACTGTCGTTATTAATATAGGAATAGTGTGCCGATTATAGAAATCGGCCTTTATCTTCAGAAAAAGACTGTTGAATCCCTATGAAAAATCTAAGTTCATGAAAAAGCTTTTAAAAAAATAATCGCTATTGGTGCTCATTTAAAATTCATACTGTAAACAAAAGTAAAGTTATTCAATAATTTTAGCACAACAGTTTTGTGAAAGTTCCTCAAAACAATTTTCAGTTGATTAAATGGTATCAAAAAGGGTTACAGTGGTTCTGAGATATATTTTGAAATATACTATATGGATGACCTGATCATGATTAATAGTATTTAACTTGCCAGTATCTCGTATACCTCGTTCGTTCTAAAATTTCCGACTAACACAATGCGTCCGTGACGGGGGTCTAGGGTTAGAGATTAGGTTATCGCTAATAAATAATTAACTGTGCTGTTTGTTATGGGATTAGTAGCTTATGCTAGGGTAAAGTTACGTGTTGGTATGGTACTTATTCTTATGTGAACATGTTTAGGGTTTATATTATTTTAAAGAGATTGGTCGCAATAAGTACGTAGTATTACTTGGTATTTCAAACGTAGCAAGTTTTCTAGTAGCTGAGTTGGGGTGGTAGACCCATCATTATCATCATCACTAGCCCTGGAAGTCCATGGATGGAAGAATATAGGGAGAATGGGACAAAACCCATCACGCAGATCAATCAATCAATCAGGCAATCAGGGTATTAACGACTGCATTATTAAAGTGCTTTTTGAAGCACAGAGGAACTCAAAATAATATAAAATTGTTGGTTTACCATGACCATGACCAGCCTTAGCTAACGTTAATTAGTTTCCGCAATCCCAGGCCGAATAATATAATCTCTTGAAAACTGCAATATTATGTCATGATCAGTGTAAAATAACTCCAAAAACGTTTTTCCATACAAATTCTGACAGGTATTGTCCACTTAAATTTAAGCAGTGCTCAAAATTTGAGTAGCGTTTCTGTATTCGGGGGTAAGAGGGCTGTAAAGCTGTAAATTTTAGTACAAAAGCGATAAAATTTTTCACCCCGTGAACATCGTTCAATTATTATAAAATTTGAATAATGTTGTAAATATAATATAAGACCAGGTTCGTACGTTTTTGGTTTGCGAAATATTGTTTACGATAAAAGTTGTAAAACCTTCCTTCGAACATTATATATTTTTTAAATTTAACTAAACTAAATTAATTTAAAAAGAAAAACGTACAAACTTACATTAGAAAAAAAAGCTAAAAAGGCCAAAATTTTTTACTCCAGGGGTACTCCAGAACAAATGTCCCTGTTCATAAACTATTCGATTTTAATTTCAACATTATATAAATGCTAGAAAAATTAGTACAAAGATTTGTTCCATACCATAGTACCATAATCTTTGTCCCTGTTCATCTCACAAAAATTTGCCTATCGACTGCATTGATTCATCTTTCGACATGGGAGCAGTCTCACTCAAAATTCTATACATACAGAAGTAGCTATCAATTTTTCATGCAAAATAGTAAGTACAATCCAAAGCATTCGAGATAACTACCGAGAACACGACGACATATTTGCATAAAATAAATATCTAACTAACAAATACAGAAGACTTGTTGAACTGTTTGTTGAATCATGAACACTTGACACGAATAAATCTTAAAATTGCTTACGTGTTCACATTTACAAAGTAGTGTAAATTCTGCGTGGTGTCAAGAGAAGGAATAGTAATCTAACAATTCCCTTTAGACCGCGATCAATCTTCAAGATACTGATGTGAATTACAAACTACACTATAATTTTTGAAATATTATATGAATCAAAAATAATATATGAGTCATAAACAAATCCAAGTTTTATTTCTACATTTCTACCGTTCGCTTACAACGTGAAGTAGGTATTAAAGGTTAGAGAAATTACGGCACGCTAACTAGCGTCTTGGTTGGCTGAGTAGTACTTACAGGCATCTGCCGGATTGCGGAGGACGCGGGTTCGATTCCCGCCTCAAGATCATAATTTTTCGAAATTCTTTTTCTAACCACTAAAATCTTTGTATAATTATCTTGTTCTTAACATTTAACAACACTAACATATCTCTCCCCAGATGTTTGACAGTGTGTCGATCCTGTTTTCCGACGTGGTGACTTTCACGGAGATCTGCTCCCGTATCACCCCAATGGAGGTGGTGTCCATGCTGAACGCGATGTACTCCATCTTCGACACGCTCACGGAGAGGAACAGGGTGTATAAGGTAAGGGTGTATAAGTGGTGTATAAGGTAAGGGTGTTTCTATCCAGAACATCTACGACCAAAAGTCATTGAAATTGCCAAATCTAAATATCATGGAATGGGTATTGTGACTTCTTAACCATTCCTAGACAGAGACAAAAGACAATACATGAGAAAAATCAAAGGTGTTATAAATTAACTAATGTAACTTATACTGCTGTAAAATAAACCCCATTTTTTCCGATTGTGTCTTTTATAAATACAGAATCTTTTATCGTCTTCATTGAATCTAAGTGTATTTCGCGCGATATACGATTACGTATATTTTATTAATTTTTGTTTTCATTCAGTGACCAAGTAATTTTACTAATGAGTGTATTTTTCTACTTAGAAATCCATTTTATTTTTAGGTTTTTCGGTAAAACTCTTTTGTTTCATCTTTTGTTCAGTGTGTGTTGTTGTTATCAGTAGAAAAAATATAGGTCGTATTTTGTTGTTTTTATAGGTAGAAACAATAGGAGACGCCTACATGGTAGTATCAGGTGCTCCGGAGAAGGAAGACAATCATGCCGAAAAAGTATGCGATATGGCTTTAGACATGGTTGACGCCATCACAGATCTCAAAGATCCCAGCACAGGTGAGATTCTAACAGATGTTAATTACAAAGGGACTATCTATCATTGTGATATGATGAGTACGATATTCATAAAGGAGAGCTAGAGCTGAACTTAAACATGGGTGCAGAACTTGAAATATAAAACATTCAAACACTATGAAAATCATTTTTGGAAATTAGAGTTGCAGCAATCATGTAAATTTTCGAACAGTTGCAAGATCAAGTACTAATATGCTCTTCTCCTTATTTGGCAATGTTGTATAAATGGCTATCATTCTAAGATATTAGTCTTGGGGGTACGCGTACGATCAGCATCATAGGTCGACTAAACTTTAGCCTTTTGTCATACCAAAGACAGTGAATTGTATCGCGTATTTAATAATTGCCAACAATTTGTACAAACAACTTTTATGACAAGGTATTAAAGTGTTAATCTACTTATGATGGTGACTGGACCACTAACTGGGAAACACTGAGCTAGATTAATTATAGTTATTGTCACTCAGTATGTTTCGTGTCACTTTTATTTATAAACATAGCGTTGAACTTTGCTTCAATACAATAAAATCTCTCTTCCACAGGAACACATCTTTCAATCAGAGTAGGTGTCCACTCCGGCGCAGTTGTCGCTGGCATAGTCGGCTTAAAGATGCCCCGGTACTGCCTCTTTGGAGATTCAGTCAACACTGCGTCAAGAATGGAGTCTACTTCTGAAGCAATGAGAATCCACATATCACAAACTACTAAGGAACTTCTGTCACCCTCGTATATGGTTAAGGAGAGAGGGGAAATACAAGTCAAGGGAAAAGGTGAATTGCTTTAATTATCTCTACCTTAAAAAGTTGCCAAATATTTTTTCACAACCTAGGTCGGAATTGGGATAGGCAATAAAGACGCAATTTGAATGGCTAATTTAATTGCTATCGAAACATTAATAACTCCAAAAAGTCCTATAACTCCTTTTACCGCTTAGGTCAGAATTGTCGGATAAACTAATACGTTTGCAAGGGTGAAATTGTTGCATCAAATATACGAGAAATCGGATCTAGGTATTTATGGATAAATTTCTCTAATATCCTACTTTGTCATTACCAGCTCTCCCACTGTTGGGGCTCAGGCCTTAAAAAAACATTGAAATTACTGCCGGGACCAACAGCTCAATGTGTTTTCCGAAACACAGCAACTCAAGCTAATATCTCAATGCTCTCAAACTCCACCTTAGAGAGCCGGGGGAGATTGAAAACCAGCGCAGTCTGAGAGAATGACTCTCTTGACTGCATAGCTGAATCTCCTCCATTGCCTTTGTTAAGATATTACATTAATTAAGGTTGTTATATTGGAAACAATGTAATTAATACTAAAAAAGGGGCAATAAAACTGATTTTCTTTCTTTCTTTCTTTCAATATTATATTTACGTCACTCAACCAAAGACCTGTCTGTCTATACGGTCATTACTTAATTTGAACAGGCTGATCAGGCTAGGTGCTACCGAGCTTCTCATTTGGCTAACTCATATTACGAGTATTATAGGGAAGGAGAGAGATATTTTCATAGTCACTTTTAGTCCATCTGTGACCACGGTCTATGCAAGCCGGCCGAAACGTCAGGCATTAAAAAAGGTTTAATTCCCGTTTTAACCTATATGTATATATAATATTCTTTTTTCTTATGATCACACAAGCAATAGCACACTTAACTGAACTTAGTCTCTTGTTTGCCAGGTGCAATGAAAACGTATTGGCTGGAAGGAAGAGAGTCCAGGAAATGTCTGACCAAAGTCATGTCGTCACAATTACGGCCAGGCAACGAACTGGAATGGGAGAGGGCTGTGGACGTGAGAGACAGCATCGCTGAGCATACAGCTGCACAACTAAAGGAACCAAACTCTGGCAATTACCAGCATCTTCCAAACTCCGCTGTCAGTTCCGGATCAAACTCCTTGCTCAACGGCTGCGGGATCTTGAACCAAAACGGGACCCTCAAGAGTCCCCAAGGACAGAGGTCTAACACACCAGTTCCTACAATGACCTCTCCAGTCGAAGAAAGGCGGATTTATTCGCCGGTCACTTTTCAGGACGTCGCCAGAAGGAGTATAGCTAATTCCCCGAACAGAACGGATAAAGATAAAGGTATTTGGAATAATCCACTACTTTATAAAAGAGAGATGGAACGCAAAATTTAATTCCTGCAGCATTAAGTCTTACTGCCATAAATTTAGAACACACAATGGTTTTAAGTATTCTTTGAGTTTCGTCTCTCTTGAATTAAACTAGCGATATGCATTAGATACATACGATGTTAGGTAAATACTTTTCATTAAAAGTTTACGTTTTATCACCAGAAGATGGGACCGAACGGTTTAATGTCTCTTCCGAAGGACAGAGGAACTCGCGATAATATATTTTTCACTTCTCATGCTCTGAAAGTGCTTGTTTGTGCAGGATATAGGCTGCACAAAGTCGAATTTTGTGCTCTAGAGCATTAACGTATGTAATCATAAAAGTATCTATATTAAGGCAAAGAAAATGAGCTATGCAGCCAAACTCAATAAGAAATTCAGACAGAATTTGTTATTTTTTGATATTTACTTAAATTTATTTGCCTAATGTGTTTTTTAAGACATAAAAGATATTAAAATTTTAATTCAAGTAGGTACGGTAAGTATAAAATTAATTTATGAAAATTATTATTTCAAAATTAATTTAATACTTGGCTGTATAGGTCTGCAGCCCAAGCCTAATATCAATGGGAAAAACAATTTCCTTTAGTATTCAAAACTGTACTAATTTTAGTTTGAATTTTAAGAAATGTTAAGTTAAATTACTGTTTATTTCCTCGCAATCGAAGTGAAAAGCAGAGTTTCTAACTCGTCCACAAAACCATTTTTATCCTCGACATTACTATCAGCCCTCGCCTTCGGCTCGGGCCGCTAAAAGTCTCGGACAAAAATGATCCGTTTTGTGCACTTGATGGAAAATCTACTATTTCATCCCACCATCTCGGAAAAAGCGTTTTTGCTCTTCGATATCTGAGTGCAAAAGCCGTTTTTATCCTCTAGAGGTTAAAGTAAATTTGAATTTAGAACATCGTGTGCAATGAGTTTGTGAATTCAAAACATCATTATACCTATTTATTTCTACCTCCATGGTGCCGAAATTATCATGCAACCTATTTTAATTTGTTAAAATCTCAGACTCGGAACCTTCTTGGTGTACTTTTTTTGTAATTTGCTTTGCGCGCGCCATTTTCTTTTCACGTCATAAATTTGTTAAAACTTAGGAGTTCCGTGACGGTCAATCAGCTTGGCGTCAATCTTGCTTTAAACATTTTGATCGTCTACAATGCTTGCTTGATGCTTGAGTCAAGCATTTAAAAGTTTTTTAGGTTTGTTTGTTTTGTTTACACTAGCAACGGAACAAAAATATACAGAAAATCAACGTGCTTGACTCAAGCTGATTGACCGTCTCGGAACTCCATTAGGGACGGTAATTTTTATTAGGTACTTATAGGTGTGTCAGGATAAATTTTGCTGGTGTGGCTGGGTGGATGGGTGGCTGTTGGAGGTGTCTGGGTGAATGGGTGTTTTGTGGGTGTGTCTAGGTGAATGGGTTTTTGTGGGTGTATCTAGGTGAATGGGTGTTTTGTGGGTTTGTCTGAATGGATGGGTGAGTATTGTGGGCGTGACTGGGTGGAAGTTGTGGGTGTCTGAATGGATGTTGTGGGTGTGTCTGGGTGATTAGATATTTTGTGGGTGTTTCTGGGTGAATGGGTGTTTTGTGGGTGTTTCTGGGTGAATGGGTGTTTTGTGGGTGTTTTTGGGTTAATAGGTGTGTTGTGGGTGTTTCTGGGTGAATGGGTGTTTTTCGGGTGTTTCTGGGTGAATGAGTGTTTTGTGGTTGTTTCTGGGTGAATGGGTGTTTTGTGGGTGTTTCTGGGTGAATGGGTGTTTTGTGGGTGTTTCTGGGTGAATGGGTGTTTTTTTGGTGTTTCTGGGTGAATGGGTGTGTATTTCGGGTGTGAATGTTGTGGGTGTTTCTGGGTGGGTGTTGAGAGTTTGTTTGGGTTAATGGGAGGGTGTTGTGGATGTTTCTGGGTGAAAACAGAAACTGTTGTGATTGCATTTTTTTTTTGTATTTTGCAATTTCCTCGTTGGGGGGGATGAAAAGTTACGTGTTGCACTCGAGTGCAAAGATTTTTCACCTTGTGCTCTTTTGATTCCCTCGCTACCGCTCAGGATTCTAATTTTAGAATCCTTCGCTAGCTCGGTCATCAAAATTGAGCACGCGGTTAAAAAACAACTTTGCACTCACGTACAACAAATAACTATTAATCACCAATCCAAAGACCGGGCTTAGCGAACAATGCTTAGTTTAAGCAATCATCTGCGCCGAATCGGCTCCTCATAGCATGAGTTAATAAGTTTATTTCAATGTAATTTCTAGATGAAACCCTTGGTAAATTATAGACTTTTTGTTTTTTTTCCGTTTTTAAAACCCTGATCTAACTTGAAGAAATTAATAAATTTTAGCAACAATAATGGAAAAACAATAAGGAGTTCTAGAAGCGCGAATTAATTACTACACCTATCCAAAATTTATAGACAACTCAACAAAAGTTTATGTTTAGCTCAATTTTCCAACTTCTCTGACTTATAATGATCATCAAGAACCTATTGAAGTTTGATGTCTAATTGTTGAAATTGTACGCGTGTCTTGACCTTTACATGCGTTTAAAGGCAAATTATAGATAGAAAAAAATCTATAGGTACATATAATATTATTATAATTATGTTGGTAGTATTATTTTGTTTCTCCAACACTTTAATTTTAAACTCTGCTTTATATCTTGCAGATTCAAGATCAAACTCAACCAGCTTCGGAGTGATATGGACAGATGCTGAGTCTGTTGATCCACCGAGAACTGCTGATAGTCTGGATTCATCTTCCTGGTAATCAAATTTGTTAAATACAAAATTGATAACGACGAGAATGTTGCAGACATAATTTTATTTAATTAAATAACAGAGAGCCGACCAAAGAAATCGTACTGCTAAAGTTCTCAGATGCTAAAGTGAACTACTTACTATTTTATTCTATTCGTTCGAATAAATTGGCCATTTGACTAGAGAGACCTTTTTTTAATTAAAACTGTTATATTTTCGAATAACACTTTCTAAAATACACATTGTTTACTCAAGTTACAGTGCAACATCTCCGTGGAGAGTAGGCACTGCCCCAGTTCTCAAAGAAAGAGAAGAGGACAGTTTTGCTGAAAATGTGGTGAGTCTATTATAGCATAGAACTTATTTGATCTTGTTGCTCTGAACAAGAAACAATGTTATTTTTTTCATCCTTTCTGGATGTCCAATAGAAACATTTTTTATTGGCCTGTAAGATACCAAGTCTGAAAGTTTGTGTTTAGAAAAAGTTAATAATAATTTTTCGAACTTGTTCTAACCACAAATTCCTTTGGAGATAATTTTTCTAACATTTATATAATGTTGAAATAAAAATCAAAATAATAATCCCTACTCTGGGCAAAGTCCTTCCCCGCAGCCCTCCATCTCGAGCGACCCCGAGCCAGTTACGTCCAAGTCATGCAGTATGCCTCCAGATCGTCTCTCCACGTCTTTCTATGTCGACCTCGACGCTTTTGATCATCCTGAGGTGTCCACTCTGTGTGACCTTTGCCCAGCAATCTGGAAGCATATTCACGGTTCTACCAAAAACAAATAGGGGTAAAAAAATATTTTACGCGTTAGTGGCGCCCAACGTGTTGTTCCACGTTAAGCTGACATTTTATTACTTCTTGTAAATTTTTCTATTGTTCCACTTACAGTATTTAGCGCGCCTGTCACCAGCTCACTCTGCGCCACCAGTGGTGACTGACTCCTGTTCGACCCTGCGCCCTGAGACCGTGTCCACCACTCCGAGTGAAAGCAGAGATGACCTTGGTAATTATAGAACATTGGGTGAATTTTATTGTAAGAGTTGGTTCTATTTTTAAAGATAACTGGACTATTGAAGAATTTGACAACATACCGTTATAGCGTATTATTACAAAAAAGTGTTACTATTGTCTTGGTTAATTAGACTGTCTCAAACTATTGACAAAAAGTACCAACACGAGACATAAACATTACTTAACTGAGACCCTTTTTTTTTTAAACAAAAATCATCTTGGAAAACATTAATCAATGACTGTTTGTTTCTTTTTGCCGACATTACTTAGCCCCCTAACTAGTGTTAATTAACCAACAAACCTTAACCAATGAATAGCAACAAGTATAAAGTTAAAAAGTTGTATAACTATGGCGCTCGTGATTTCTAACCAAAGTTTAAGGTTAAATCTGATAAGGTTAAATCTATTAAATCATTCACTAAGAACACAATGTCCAGATTATAAAAAACTATACAAATATCTAAGGCTGGAGTTCACCAACACTTTGGCCCGAGTTCAACCAACACGTAAATCAAGCGATTAAAATAAGATAACCCGCAGTTTTTGACAGTTCTTCCATACAGGAATATGTTAAAATCCGACGGTGAGATAATAATCGCCTGTTTAAGTGTTAGTGAACTCCAGCCTAAAACAGGCGATTATTATTTAACTGTCGGTTTTTGACATTATTTATCGTATGAAAGAAGTGCCAAAAACTGACGGTTATCTTTTAATCGCTTATTTTACCTGTTGGTGAACTCCAGCCTAAGAAGGACATATAATTCACCTTTGCAGATAACAAAGCCGACTACACGGAGACGCGTGTCCAAATTACCCAGCCGCATGTATGCACAATATCAGAGACGGTCGAAGCAAACCACACGAAGCCGGGCAAAGTGAGCCGCTTCAAGGCCAAAATCGTTCCCAGCCAGAAGTCCTACCAGAAGCAAGCCAAGGAGAAATGCCAAGCGGTGCAGAGCAACGTGCCCCATGGCCACCATCACAGCAAGAACGTGAACCACCACCAGTGCTGTGGCGCGTTCGGCAACCCCCACGCCAGGCACAAATCCGGCAACTCGAGCTGTAACCTAGTCTAGATAGCTTTTGAATTGTGGACGTTGGAGATTCGTATGTCGCAGTCACTTTATCAGTGTTCAAGATTTCAAACTTTTGAACAGTGGACGTTGGAGATTCTAATGTCACAGGCAGTATCAGTGTTCAAGATTCTAAAGCTCACACAAATCGGGAACCTCAAGCTGTAACCTAGTCTAGATAACTTTTCAATAGTGGACGTTAGAGATTCCGATGTCGCAGTCGCTTTACGGAGTACCTATCAGTGTTCAAGATTTTCAAGCTCTTACTCTACTCGTATCTATAGTCAAGTCAAAATAATTACTTGAGTATCGTCGTTACCTAATTTGACATTTTTAAACATTAAACAAGAATTTTAATGATGTAAGAACTGTCTAAAATAAGAATATTATATAAAAATGACAATTTAAGTAACGACCTTACCTACGCAAGTAATTTCTTTGACTTGATTATAGATACGAGTAAAGGCACCGACAAAAGGTGTACCTCCTACATCAGTTACTTACGGGCACCCATAAGAACCACTTAAAGGTAGGCATGGAAAGAGGTGTTAGTGTGGCGTCGAGTCTGGACTACACTTTTACTTGAAAAACAGGGGGGGGGGGTGGAGTCTCTTTCCATAAAAAAACGTATTTTAATCAAAGATACATTGCAACCTTATAAACAGAACAGAATTACTATAGAGCAGCTAGCAAGTAAAAATATTTATTGTGACTAAATGTTACAGGGGGCCTACCGCCTAACTCGATTGCTGATGATAGCTATATTGCAATGCACTGCTTACGGCTATAGCAGTCATCCTGAATTTTTAGGCGGCACGGATTTTGTGCCAAATTCATACAAAATCATTCGGTGATCATTCGTTCAAAGCTATCGCTAATAGTTTAGGTACATTTGGTGTGAAATGACAGCATGACGTCATAAACTATAGCTTTTGCTTTAACAATCGTAACTCGATTGCTAAAGCAAAAGCTATAGTTTAGGGCGGTAGGCCCCCTGATCTTATCCGCAATAAAATGTAGGTACCTAGAGGTAAAAAGCTGAAAATTTCAACAAAAATCTCGGCGGTATGAGCAATGCCACAAAAATTACATTAATTCGTGTGACGTGTACCTACTCCAGTAGTTTTTGGTCGTACTGTTTCTAATGTAGCAATGCTTATATAAACATTACGACCAAGTAAAGATTTTGTGTGAACTTGATACTGATTAAGTGTCTGCACATGGTACCTATTATGACAACGACAATTTGTAATTAGTCGCAACTTTTAACTTAACAAGAATTTCTGAAAATTAATAGTAATAACTTTTATTTTTCTATAATAGTTAATAGACACAAGTTATTTTCTCTCATTAGCAACAGAAATAGAAGTATAATCATTAAAGTACTTGACAGATGACATTACACATTCAAATTGTAACAAATGCAATCAGCTCTTTGGAACTTATATCCAAAGTCACAAAACCATTTATTTATCCTATTCTTTTTCAGTGCTTAATGAGAGGAAGAAACAAACTTTACCTATATTATTAGTGTTTATTCAAGCTTAATATTTTGATACCATGACCAGTGCAACAGAAAGAAAGTTGTTATTTTATGGATCGTCTGTCTCTATACGATTGAGTTGGTATAATAAAGACAGACAGCTCATCAATATGACATGCGTGGTGACACAATAAATGTAGAAGGGAAGTCTGTACTACATGTAAATAGTAAATAAACAAAAGCTTTAAGTTATTTGATACTCAAAATAGATCAATAGTGTAAAAGAAAGAGAGAGAAACAATTATAAGTATGTAGAGAAAAATTAATGACCCCCATCCAAGATGTTCATAGACATCATTGCGGTGCCATTTATTTTTTGATGTGAGTTTTAATCTTGAAAAGAAAAATATCATTCTTACGTAAAATACGTCAAGAATCTAAAAATATCATTGTTATTTAATTTTAAAAACTAGAATCAGTATTTAATACTTAATTAAGTATCTCTGACAGTAAACGTAGGAGTAGACACCTAAATTAGGCTGGTTAAAAAATGACCTAAATCTATTATATGACAATTAATTACAGATAATTGATGCAATTGTTTTCATACAAAACAAAATATTAATAAAATAAATAAATAAATAATAATAATCTTTATTAACAAAAAATAAAGTAATGCGACTCCACTACTTTCTTAATTCGGTTTTTATTTGAAATTGACAATTTGACAGAGTTACAGTCGTCGAGTCTTCGTCATCAAACGACGATGTGATTGTTTTACGGGTTTACTATTGTTTATAAAACTTTCTGTTCCTACATCACAGACCTGACGAACTTGATTTAAATAAATAAATGTTTTACAGATAGTATTTTTAGAAGATTCCGATTTCTTGGATCCTTTTTATGTTTGTCCTTTTTATCCTAGACCTTTTATCCTTTCAGATTATTAATTTCAAATGATACGGAACCTTCCTCCTCCTGCTCTGCCTTTATCTGTTCGATTTAAATTTCCCGTTGCTGCTATCTAAAAGTTCTTGAAGAACCTACTTATTGCATCTAATTAACAACATACATACAATACATACATAAATCACGCCTAGATCCCCGAAGGGGTAGGCAGAGGTGAACTAGCACCCACGTTTCGCCAATTATGTTAGGTCCCATGTAACAGGTGGCAAGCCTATTGCCATAAATCAGGCACAAAAGTCGCAGTACATTGCTATTGCTAGGTGGTATAAGAGGAACACTGCTGCCCATTCCTCATAATTGATTTATCCTTAGGCGCCTTGTACGGCACCCGCGGGAGAGATTTGGGGTGGTGACAATTGTATACTACTCTGCCGTCACCACGCGGCGTTTTAAATCTAATGGATTATATTTCTGTCTGCTATCATAAACAAATCTTGTAATACATACATAATATTTTACGAACATTTCATGTCATAAGAAAACCAACAGGCAAATTCTAAAACCTAAAACGTATTAAGTATTTGAAAATAACGATAATCTATTATTTTGTTATGTGGTTGTTATAGACAATTGAGTGCCATACACAGGTTAAAGAATAATATAGAGTCTCAATTTATTACACCTCTTTCAATTGTTTTTCTTACATATCATGATAATCAACATGTATACATAATACATATGTATACATAGTGTGTCCTAAACATTCATACTGTTTAGGACACACTGATTATTAAATTTAGTCGACTTGTAAAGTTTATAAAGTTTTAACCCTCTTAAAACGTCTCGTCTCATCTGTCCGACTGACACTCAGCCTAATATTAAGTAAACCAATTAACAAACATGTATTTTGAAGCCACATTTCAATTCTTTTCACTTGGCAACGCGTTCCTCAGAAGGTAATTTTGATTGAAGATAATAATTAATATCATATTATCCACTTGGTATTAGTCTAAGGTTTTAGTTAATATTTATTACAATAACTTAAGTATTATAGTATTAAAAAATAGATCTCAGAATATACATACGTGACATCCCAAAGATAATTCCAATGACTAAACGATTGTAAGAATCATAATGAGAGCTTTTATGGACAATAGAAAATAAAAGGTAATCTAATACGTTACCTGTAAATATTTCAATAACGCTGTTTGACAGTTGTTAGTAGGAAACTAACCTAAAATATATTGAAATGTCACTAATTTTTTACAAATTTAACGATAAAAATATTTTCTCATTACTTTACCATAATTAATAAATACTATTTAAATTATAGTAAAAATATAGCAGTGCCTACTAATTAACAGTTTCAGTAGGTACTACCTACTTGTAAAGAAGAGGTAATTGTAACGTACAAGTTTATAATAACTTGTTGAATGTGAGACAACAAAAAAATTTTAATATTGTGTTTTTATTGTTAAAAATTATGAACGAACTGTTGTGTTATATTTATTTGTTGCTTGTTATTATTAGTATGTATATGTTACAGTCAAAACTCGTAACGGGCCATTACCACTTGTGGCCTGACTTTTGCAGTCAAAAGTGGTTTTGACCTGTTATGAGTTTTGACTGTAGTATTTTTTATTTTTCTTGTCTAGATGTTTTTATGAAGCTACTATTTTTAACATCACATCAGTGGACCCAATAATAAATTACGTGAGTGTTAATATATGTGTATTATCATTCTCACAAAATATAATGAGGTTAATAGGTAGTTTCCATGTAAGGAGTACGACGAATTTCAATGATTACTGATATTACTTTTTATAAAATTAATTTATTTTTAATAGCGTTTATTCTGCTAATTAGGTGTTATGGAATTTTTATATATTTTGAATTGCATTGGTATATGAATAATAATATCACAATCATTTTAGTTGTTATTGTTTAGTATGAAATCAGATTTTATGTATAAACTTAGATTATAAAACACAACTTAAAAAATATGGTAATAGATTATATTATATAAGTGTTTGTTGAAAATCACAAAGCGACATATTTTTTCAAACATAGTGAGTGTTTATAAATATTTTCTTTTGTATTAAAATACTATCTTGCATTTTGAATGCTACAAATATTTATGGACAGGGAAATGAATAATGTATTATATTAAGTTTAAGGATTAATTAACATTTGTATTGTTCAACGAATATTCGTACTCAATAGTCTGACAACTGCTTACTTGTTATCCTATGAGGCCAGACGTAGCGGAGAAGACGACTGGCGAAGATTGTGGAAGGCTGGGGAGAGGTCTATTGTATGATAGGAACATGCACTCCCTTAAAACTGTCTATAATCTAGCCATTATAAGGAGATAAAAAACGTAAACAGGGCCCGTAGCCAAGTGGCAATCGTTTTATAACGATAACACGATCGGCCATATTACTTTGGTATCTACAGCGTCTTAGCTTGTGCTACCAACATAACTAGGAACTTACGAAGACGATTTTGATCACGTGATTTCACGACGCCTTGCGTCAAATCCCATTCATTTTGCTTTATCGAACTTCGTTATCTTTGTCCGTTTTAACTTTGTCTAGGCCCTCAGTTCTGATAAGTCTCATTATCGACGAAATGCGTTTAAAAATAAAAAAGATGTAATATCAGAATACCTACTTCATCCATTTTAGAAAAACAAAATGACTAGCTATTTTGAGAAATAGGTTAGTACTACAGTTTCTTATTTTGTATTTTATATTAAAAGACTCATCAACACTGTTTACCTTGTTTATTTCGTTATAATGGCTTGGAGTATAGTTTTTTTTGCATAGAGATAGTAAGATGCACTTGCATTAGATTTGTACCGCTAATAGCTGGATACTACACAGTTTTAATAGAGCCCCTTATTAGCGAGCAATGAATAGCGAAACTCGTCTCGCTCGTGTATACCTATGGACAGGGAGCCTCATCAGAACAGGCTCTTATCCAACACACAGTAAACACCAAGTCTAGTTACCACAATATGACAAATTTCCTCAAAAGACTTTGTGAATTGATTGTAGATGTTTGACAGTTTTGTATAGTCTGGTACCTTCCAGGAAGTTCACAGGTCAAAGCAGCTGGCAGAGTGTTAGTACTTAACTATATTTTGTATAAACGTTAAAATTAAGTAAAACACAGTATAATTATTAATTATTATAATAAACCCCAAAATAATGTATTCTGTGTTACGTAGGTTATTTTAGGACCATCCGATTGTATGCAAAGCATAAAATAATAGTTACTTAATTTAATTAATTCTAGTGTACGTTAGCAAATTTTTAATATATTTTGTTTTTTTTTTACAGATTAAAAAGCATTGTGTGAATGTTGTTGATATATTTTTAGATTGACTTCCGCTAATAGAATAGGTATTAGGTAGTAATAGAATGAATGAAAAAAAAATTAAGCAAGATAGGTATTTTTTTATTACACATAACGGCATAAAAAACTTAAGTGTTTTATAGATGGGATTTTTTTTTATTTTGAAAAATTAAAAAAAAATAATAATAATAATTAGAGCCCTATTATAATTGTTCACGTTACTATATCTCTTGCAAATAAGTAAAATAAGGAATTTACAAAATATAAATACCTAGGTGTTATGTTTCAATAATTATAACTGATGGGCAGATCACATTAGCTAATTGTTGTGAGTCAATTAAGAAGTTGTATAATTATCTAGTCCTTTTCAGATTACCTGTTTGTATTATGTGTAATTTATTTTCTTATTAATTGACACGTCAGCGCGTCAGACCACTGAAAAGGCAATTTTCAACTTTAACTTCCTTGCCTGAAAGCACAAAAACGACAAAAACGTACGTGACATTGTGACTTTCTGTGGTAACCGTGGCGTGTTGTTGTCTGTACACCTCTTTAGATAATCTTGGCGTTAGTTGATTGTTGATCGCAGTAATCGTGTAGTCGGTCTTTAAGCACAGTGTGTTTAGAAAAAAGTGTTAAAGGCTTGTTTTGTCTCTGTGACAAACCATTGACAACATTTCAAAAATTATAACCCCCCAAAATAAAGATACCAATTCTTTAATTTCCAATCCTGAATTGGAAAGTATTTTTTTCCTTTTTTAATTACTTAATTAAAGAGAAAGAAATTAAATGTAAAAAAATATGCGATGACGTCACTGCCACGGAGTGACCACAAAAAAAGTTATCATGACTGTCAGTCATGAATCAAATCTCAATCATTGTAATTAATTGTCATCGCCGAAAATAACATTAACATATTTATAAAGTAACAATAAATTTGAAAAACTAATTGAAAACGAATTATACTTGAAAATTAATTTCAAACATTTCAAATAATAAGTATGTTTTTTATTTTGGCACCGGAAACGCCAGATTGTAATTTTTTTTAAATTCCTCCATTATTTCGCCATTCTTTCGTGGCAGTGACGTCATTTGGCGCTTACGTCTGTTTAAAATGCCACATACAAAATTATCATGCAACGCATGATACATGTAATTTGGAGTTGTATCTTCTTTGTAGGTAGGTACTTAATTCATTTGATTTCCTTGGGTTTGGTTTGGATTTGGACATCAGGGGGCCTACCGCCTAACTTCATTGCTAAAGCAAAAGCTATAGTTTATGACTTCATGCTGTCTTTTCGCACCAAATGTACCTAAACTATTAGCGATAGCTTTGAACGCATGATCACTGAATGATTTCGTATGAATTTGGCACAAAATCCGTACCGCCTAAAAATATAGGATGGCTGCTATGGCCGTAAGCAGTGAATTGCAACATAGCTATCATCAGCAATCGAATTAGGCGGTAGGCCCCCTAATCGAATTCGTGGCCGAGTTGAATACAGAACCGTCAATACGTTCCAATCGATTTAAAAACAATATTTGGTTATTAAGTATTGCTAATTATTTTAAAAAATCATCTGTTGACTAACCTATATAGTTTTCTGACGTCGATGTACGTCAATATTTATTTGTCTTCTGTACTTAATTGGGGTGCTTAGACACGCTAAGAGGAATCAGAATTTTGTGATATAGTTAGATAAGAAATTGTAGATCTATCCTCACGCTAATTTGCACTACATACGACGCAACGAAACATAACGGCTTAAGCAGAATTTTGAATGAATTAATTAATGAAATAAAGTTTATTTAATGGTTTTTCAGGTTATATAATGGTATATGTCGCAGCCAACTAGCTTAATTAGCCGTTCAATCAACAGCCTAGCCTCTTTACTAATACAAGCTTACTTCGGCGATAGTGTGCAATTCATATCACTTTTTTTTATAAAAAAAACGGCATAGCTCAAAAGTTTGTCCTAAACATTGTGTATTCAAAATCTGTAACATTAAATCTTATTTTTGAAAGCGTTTTTGATTTGTGTCTATTTAAAATTCCAGAGTTTTCTTCTACGCAATCGTTCTTACTGTCGTTAATAGAAGAAATCGTCATATCAAATCAAAAATGAACTACTTTTTTAACATACTTTAATTAATTAAAAATTGACACCTGCCCCTGTAGCACGGGCCGTGGACACATCTCCTTCGGGGGAAAGAAAATCTTTTCCTCTCGCTCTAACTCCCACTAAATCCCGAGACAAAACACTGTCAAGTGGTGGAGAGAGACTTGTCCACGTCCCCGTGCTAGGGCCGCTGGGAGGGTTTGGAAACCCACATCTCCAGTGTTGCCATAAATAATTACCACCATGCTGTGGACATTTTTGAAAGAATATGAGGTCTACAACACTAATTTTGCACACTGTCTCTGAAATAACGGTGTATATTATAAAAAAATATATATTGTATACAAACATTTTTTATAGTCTTTAATTATCCACATTTATAAATGAATCCATGAAAATGTGAAATCGCTTTTAGAAGAGAACCTTCTTAGAGTACAGTGCCACCAATTTATTTGGTCAGGTGGCGAAAATTGGAACTACAATTTACTACTTAGATTTTTACATTTCTGTGACACTCTTTGCTTACCACTAGCGACACCACCAACTGAATAGATAAGTTGGTGGCACTATCATGCATAATATTTTGTTTGTCTGATGTATTATTTAATCGTATTTATACTCTACTGCAGCGTACATGCTAGCGCTACTACAATAGTCGGATATTTTCATTTGCACTATATATTCAACACATTTGCCATTGAATTATTAACTGTAACAATCAAATTTTCAATAATAATCTACATAATTTTAAACAACTATAAATATTGATATTAAACTACTTAAACAGCCATGACTTAACGACAAAATGTCTATAGTCATCATACTAATCTTTGCCCCTACCAGGATCAGAACCCAGCACTTCTTGGCCCAGTGATTTGACCATTCTACCAAGGTCGTCAAATCTAAAGCATAATAATTATAAATAATATGTGGCAAGTGTGTTGAATGTACCACAACTGTGTTGTGGGAATTTGGATTAATCGAAGTCGCGATGCTAATGTGCTCTAATAATCCTCCTAAAATGATATGGTAGATAATTAATTATGACGTCTGTCAACACTGCATCAATCCGTTACTTCTTAAAAGCTGTATCAATGCCAAAGTCGTGAACCTCACCTTTGTGGAAAATAAAGTGCAACAAACTGATATGGGTGTTTCATTTGCTTCTCTAATGACTCTCCATTCCTTTTTCGTGCATTATGTGGAAGCCATGTTACGTAAATTGAATAATATCTGAGTATAATAAAATAACAATGGAGACATATTTTCACTGCACAGTACCGTCTATTCTTAATTTTAGAATGCATCACACATTTAGATAAATAAAACTTTGCTCTAGATACATATAAATTGAAATCAAAATTATGAAGCAGCATTACTTTCTCTTACACCTTCGTAGACAAAATTGGCTAGGGGTAGAGTAGTTTACAAAAAATAAGACGCAATTTAATAAACAATCCATTTATTGTATTAAATACGAAAAACAATCGATACGCCACAGCGTCGGCAGCTGAAGAAACTCACTGTCACACCATAGACAACTAAAAAGTAATAGCACTACAACCTCGTTCGTTAAATTACACGTAAAAGCTACCACCACATTCTTGGTCTAGTCGAAATTCAGTCCAGTGCCTTGTATGTTCTTCTGCGCCCACTGATCGAACCTTCTGGAAAGATCGTCGGACATGTAATTCTTCCAGTCGCCAATCTCCCCTTTCCTGATGAATCTCAAATCGGTCTGTTCTAAATAGGACTTTCCAAATGACCGTTCCAAAATGGCTTCCAGATTGACAGCCCTATTGTTCTTCATGTTTTTGAAGGACAAATGTTCGCAGAGAGTGTCCACTTGTTCGTCAGACATCTGCTTGTTGAGGAACTCCGCGGTCCGCCTGATGACTGACGCCAGGTCGCGCTTCATGTCCTCGAACTTGATGAACAGGACGTTCGGGTCGTGACGCCTGTTCCAGAAACCTAAGAAAGTAATTGAGTGTTTGTAAGTAGGCATTTTGACATTTCGATAGCTCTTAAAATTATCATCACCATCCCTTTATGTCCCCATGGTGGGCTATCGAGCTCCTCCCTATCAGTCTTAAGATGATTTTCTTTAATTTCCCCATAATGTCAAGGGGTAATCTTGGGTTAAAAATCTACTTATTGAATCATAATCATCGCCAGCCGTTTAATATGCCCACTGCTGGGGCACAGGCCTTCCCTATGGATAAAAAAATATAGGGGGAGTGGGCCATGACCCACCAAGTTGGCCCAGTGAGGATTGTTGGGTATTAACGACTGCAGATGGAACTAACGGCTATCGTGCCTTCTGAAGCACCGAGGAACTGCCTGGAAGAGATTGCTTTTTAGCAATAAGGCCGCCTAGATGTACTTTTCTGCTTCTTTTCTTTAAATCTCATTTTGTATATTTTCTTCTGGCGTGTGCAATATGTTTGTTTTGTTTTCTTTTATTTTTATATTATACATACAATACAATTACATGGAACCTAACTTAATTGGTGAAAAGCGGTTGTTAATTCACCTCTGTCTGGGGTAGACAGGAGTGAATTAAGGGGATATAGGCGTGATTTATGTATGTATATACATTTACATACAATACAATAAAATCGGAATCATCATCCACGTATACCCACCAAGTATGTGGTTCCACACGGGCCCAAAAGGAGCCCGATCTCTCATGAACAGGTCGCAGAATTCCTCGAAGGTGCCCCTCAAGCCATGCACCAGGGTGCAGTAGTGGTAGTAGGACACCACCATGTCCTTGGGGTTGCGCGACGTGTAGATGACCTGGATACAAGAAGAATTTCAGGCTCTGAAGCGGTTTACAGATAACTGAACTATCCTGTACCGTGGGCAAGATGAATCGCGTATAATTATTGTTTCATCATTTATGCTGGGGTACATACAACGTCTCTATTTAAAATTATACCAATTTGGCAGATCTTGCTATCGTATATTTAGTGCGGTGCCGTGTGGTGACGCCAGAGCAGAATACAATTGTCTCTATCCCAAATCTCTCCTAGGGGTGTCGAACAAGGCGAGACAACAAAACGCAATTTTCTATATATCCGGCTCGAAGGACCATACAGTGCCACCTAATAGTAATAGTTAACACATTCATTGCACAACACTCGGATCCGAGTGTAGGCAAGCCGTACCACTGGAGTCACACACTCGGATCCGAAATATCGTCCCGAATATTTTGTTTTGTTTATTACTTGGTACCTCGGGCAAACACGCATCGTTTCGTACGCATGCATAGGCAATATTAATTGAACTTGTAAAAACTAGCTTTGGGTTTTGAATACTTATAGTTCCACGAGCGCAACGTGAACGTATCCCCACATAGGGATGATGACACTTATAAATAATCACTGATATAATGATTTATAATAATAATTTAGGATAAGGAGATTAGTTATACTTGTGATTGATATTTATTTTATAAAAATTAAAGTACAAAACAAAGCAATCTACCATATTTGCTAAACCGCCGCGCAACATCTTTATTTAGTTATCTCCATTTTGAAATTTTATTTGCCAATCAAACTAGTTTAATATAGAAACTGGCCTTTTTACGGATTAGTGACGTCACACTGACGCCATTGCTATTTTGGTGGAAATTTTAAATTGCATTATTCAAAACTGTTTTTTCTATCAAAATCAAAAGTTTTTACATAAATATAATTTATTTTGGGTAAAGTAGACACGTAAGAAAAATATGGTGTAGTTTTTCAAAATTGGTCATCATGCCTTTTGTGTGGCACCTGTCGTCATTTTTATATTAAGCCCATGGCAGTGAATGTGTTAAGAGTATTTGGTCCCCTGAAGCCCACTGTTCTCCCAACTATACCTACTCCATTCATTATAGTAAGAGACAAAATGTAAACAATCTTGACGTGTCTCTTTATCTACAAAATGCACTTAAAAAACTAGAAACGTCTATTCTAAAACACATCATCAATTATAGGCAAATAAAACTATCAGCTAGTTTGAAATATTGGGGTAAAACATTTTTATTTTTGAATTTTATATTAAAAGACACATCAAGATTGTTTACATTTTGTCTCTTGCTGTAATGGATGGGGTATAATGTGAGTGTAACCTTGGCTTTAGCGTTCCCCTCTTTCTTTTCGCTGTCCAACGGCGGCAGATCCCACGGGAGGTGGCTCCGGATGTAGCGGGGGTGCGGCTCAGTATTATAAGAATGCAAGCTGATAGAACATGAAGTAGATGAAAAAATCCTTAGACTTTGTAGAGCAGTATATATCCGGCGCGAAGGACCATATAGTGCCACCTAATAGTTAGGAGTCTTCGGTTACCGCAACGTGAAGCGTACTGTTCTCCCAACTAGAAGATAAGGTGTGAACTGTGAGTGTAATGACCTTGGCTTTAGCTTTCCCCTCTCGAAGGACAAGATAGTGCCACCTAACAGTTAAGTGGCTGGTTTGGCTCCCAACTTGAAGATGAGGTGTGAACTGTAAGTGTAATGACCTTGGATTTAGCTTTCCCCTCTTCCTTCTCGATGTCCAGCGGCAGCAGATCCCACGGGAGATGGCTGCGGATGTAGCGGGGGTGCGGCAAACGGTACTTCACCAGGTCTACTGAGGTGCCCTTCACGGACTCATCGTGCCACTCCGCGTGCCCGTTCACCATGATGCAAGATAGCTCCACGAGGGGGCAGCGGATCTGTGGGAGATTTAAGCTACTTAGGCCCAATTTCACCAACACGTAAAACAAGCGATTATTATTTAATCGCCGGTTTTTTATATTTTATCTTATGAAAAAACTGTCAAAAACTAACGCTTGTTTTACGTGTTGGTGAACTCAAGCCTAAATACGGCCTACCTATTGAAATTATAGGTTTAATTTTGCAAAAACAGCAGAGCAAAAAATCTAAATGGTCATCTTTTTTAATTTATTGATCCTCTTTCTTTGTGACGTACATTAAATTAAATCAATCGATATTTTAATCTCTTAGTAATAAGGTGAAATCCCGGCGTTAAAATAACTATTAGATTGTAACTTTTCTATAAAAGCACAACTTACTGGCACCCGCCGGGCGCTGCCGCGGCACTCGGCTCGTGCTGTTTGTTGGTTCATGTCCTAACCTAACCAACTTACTAGGTCATGTCGGTAAATAGTAAGATTTACAAAAAAGATTAGAGCAATCATTAATTATATAGACAAAACATAAAAACACATCATTTATTTTAAAAGTGCTCATGTAAATTAGGTCAATTTCTTTTTAGAGGATCATTAATAATATTGTCCCCTTTAATACTGTGTACATATGCTATAATAACCGAGACGAGACACACGGCGAGACGGCGTTTATAAATAGAAGGAAAATAGTCGTTTTTAAATTATATAAACTACTTCAATGCCTTAAACCGTTACCGCACTAGCTGTTTATGTAAGAAAGCTAGGAAGGCCCTGATGAGTTATGGGCTTCGGTTGCATAAGCGACTAGCTCAGTGCTTTGCTAAAACCGCCGAGTAAATTACGTAAAACAAACCATGGCTTCCTGTGCATTACCCGCGTGGTAGACCGCTCCTTTAAACAGTGTTTCGCTTTAGCGTTACGGGGTGCTCTAGTTTCGAAATGGAAAATGAACAAAACGTTATACTAGCCCGGCCAGCTATGACTACCAAAACACGATATGATATATTTAGCTATTTATCACGTTGAACTACCAAAAATCATTAGATTTTGGACAGTTCAAAGCGATAAATGGGTGTTTCTATAATAATCTACTAGTATAATCATACAGGTTTTATGATTTAGCCATTTATCGCTTTGAACTATCAAAGCGATAAATGGCTATATCATATCGTATTTCGGTGGTCATGCTAGCCGGGTAGGTGTAACAGAAATGTGTAGTAATATTTAAAGGGGTTAATCGCAGGTCATCAAACTGAGCAACCTTCACTACGGGACCAAAACCGAAATCTCAGAAATCACTTGAAATGAAATCACTTCCCCATACAAAGCTGGTTCAGCTGTGACATCAGTTTGTATGGGGAAGAGTTTTTTTTGTTGAGATTTTGTTGTTGGTCTCACAGTTAAAGTTGTTCATTTTGATGGCCTGAATAATCCGTTTAAATATTACTACACATTTCTTTTACACCTTGTATAAACCACGACATCCCCCAATGAGTAGAGGTAGAGATAAATGTGAAATGAATGCTTACTTGTTGCAGCGATTTGGCGCCTTCGTAGTCCAAATCATGGCCTATGAGCCATACCATTTCCTGGCACCAGGTAGAACCTGTTTGGGGAATAAGTTTATTATTACCTATATCGGAAATAATAGAGTCACTCACAAATAAATAAACAATTTGCATCCAAATTAATAAGAAGCGTGGGTGCTAGTTCACCTCTGCCTACCCCTTCGGGGATATAGGCGTGAATTATGTATGTATGTATGTTAATAAGTTAGCCACAAATTGGGTAACTATTACACCTTTTTCGAAAATTGTTCCAATACTGAGGTGAATACGTAATGAATTAGTAGAATTTTTATTTTAATATTAAAACTGATAAATGCCTTAAAACTTATTTTTATTTATGATAGTGAATGGAATTTATTGCCATGCTCTTTTGGCTTCATGACGTCAGTCAAGCGCCTACTGCGAAAGACCAAGTGACAGGCGATTATTATTTAACCGTCTCTTTTGACATTTTACCGTATGGAAGAACTGTCGAAAACTGACGGTTTTCTTTTAATCTCTTGTTTTACGCATTGGTGAACTTGGGCATTAGAGGACCTAATAAATCCAATGGCGTATATTAGGCATTTTGAAGAACAAATTAAATATGACGATTTTGAAAATTGACACACGAAAGCTTTATTTTAAAGAATAAATATCAACGTTTCACTCTTTATGAAATCTATCAAACGTGCGTGCTAGTTCACCCTGATAGATGTGGGCGTGATTTATGTATTAATATGTATCATAAATGTGCATTTTTATATTCTTTCTTTACTATCTGCCCTATTGTTTTCCAGAAGCTATTTTCCGTAATACAAGCCAACGTATTAATTTTCTGGGTTGGGATATATTACCTGGTGATCAATTAAATACAACCCATATTTATATATGCATAAAGAATTATACAAAGATTTTAGTGGTTAGAAAAAGAATTTTGAAAAATTATGATCTTGAGGCAGGAATCGAACTCGCGTCCGCTGCTATCCGGGCAGGTGCCTGACCGCTCGGCCACCCAAGATACTAATTAACTTGCCGAAATTCTTCTAACCTTTACACTTCACGTTGTAAGCCAACGGGTACCCTCGCAATGTAGAAATAAATTTCAAACATTCCAAAGCAGATATTTTTACAATAATCTTTGTACTAATTTTTCTAACATTTATATAATGTTAAAATTAAAATCAAATAGTTTATAAAGAATTATAATTTGCGTACATTAAATAAAATTATACATTTGTAATTAACACTAGTGCTAATGAAAGTAAGTTGCATAAGCACTTTGGATTATGGATACACCACACGACAGACAGATTTTAATATAAAATAATTAAATTTTAATATTTATAATATACTACATAAGGATAATTTAACTTGATAATGAAATTTGATAACTTTATTAAAATTTCTTCCGTATTACAAACACTAATAGAATAGGTAGGTATCTCGGCAGATCCCAGACTTTCCCCACTTAAAGGAGGAACACAGGAATGGTTTCGTGGGTATTCCCGACTCATGTATGGTGCGTAAAGGCATTCCACTCCGCTAAAAAGGGTACCTAAGTTAAGCAGTAATAAATATCACTAACAAAATTATATTAAATGATTTAATCTGAAATAAATTATTATTATCATTATAAACAACCATGACTCGAGAACAATAGTCTGTGTTCATCACAAACATTTTTGTCTCTACCAGTACCAGGATTCTAACCTGGGATCTCTTGGCCAGCGGTCTGGCCATTTGACGAAACCAGTCGTGGTCCCGGGTTTGATCCCCGTCATAAGACTTTTTTAAAGTCCTACCTACAGATATATCAATATCTGTGGTCTTACCAATATCTTAT
Organism: Cataclysta lemnata; assembly: GCA_963931975.1. Lineage (NCBI taxonomy): Eukaryota > Metazoa > Arthropoda > Insecta > Lepidoptera > Crambidae > Cataclysta > Cataclysta lemnata. Next base: position 4,161,976 of record OZ008361.1, on the reverse strand, counting down.
TAAAATCTGTCCCTATATTTATAATGTTAACAAGCATTATTGTGTTCAGACAATTTGTAATAAGACAGCCAGCCCCTCTGTGGTTGAGGATTCCAGGTGCAGATCGATTTTATCTACGGCCCTTATCGTCACTTACCATCAGGTAACATTAAAACCTAGAGCTTATATACTTGTATAGCATCAAAAAATACGCGGATACGTTATCGTATTTTTTTTTCTATTCAAATTTTTTTCTAAAATAAATTTATAGATATAAATTAGCACTAGACCACTAATGCTCTAAAATAGTCCTTAGCTTTACTATTTCTTGCCGGAAGTAAATTTTATTTTGTTTTCTTCGGAAAGCTTACGGCACTTTATTAAATGTTATTAAAATATTTTTGGAAGGATTATGTTTAAAATGGCTACTAATACATTGCGAGTCTAATCCGTAAAGTTGTTTTATTTCGAAGGTGTAGTACCTACTCGTAGTACCTACTCGTACAAAATTAAATATATATAAGACAACATTAAGGGCTAGTAAGATTTAAGAGGATTGTAAAGTGCCGATACGCGGCGTGAGTAATACTCGAGCGATACCGTTTTCACTCCCTTAAAATTTACGAAATGAAAATTTTTTGGCCTTTTTAGCTTTAGTACATTCTAATGTAAGTTTGTACGTTTTTCTTTTTAAGTGAATTTAGTTAAGTTAAATTTAAAAAATATATAATGCTCGAGGAAGGTTTTACAACTTTTATCGTAAACAATATTTCGCAAACCAAAAACGTACGAACCTAGTCTTATATTATATTAACAACATCATTCACATTTTATAATAATTGAACGATGTTCACGGGGTGAAAAATTTTATCGCTTTTGTACTAAATTTTACAGCTTTACAGCCCTCTTACCCCCGAATACAGAAACGCTACTCAAATTTTGAGCACTGCTCATAGAGTTAAGTCGACAATACCTGTCAGAATTTGTATGGAAAAACGTCAATTTTGACAATACTTAAATGTTTAAGCAGGACTCAAATTTGAGTAGCGTTTCTGTATTCGGGGGTTAACTAGGTAACAAAACTTACCAGTCCTTGGATAAGAGCACATCCAAACATCGTCCTGTAGCACCTCCATATCCAAAATGTCCTGCCCAATATTCACATAGTCGACCGGCAATATCACTCGGCCAGGATTAATCTCAACCATGCAATCTTTTTTTTCGAACATCCGATCCAAGGAGGTCCCCGTCTCTTCGTCCAACTTGCAAAAGGTCAGATGCGGTTTCGTTCTCATTTTGAATTTGAATTGTTTTTATTATTTATTTTTTTCTTGATTTTAAAACATTTATTTGTTGCTCACAGCTTTGAAACGACCGAGTTGGACACGTCTTTAGTGCAGCTCTCAAGGAAGCGTATTGGTTGCGTGCGATGCAATATTCCGCACTCTCTCCGTGCAATCACTTTCGTTTGCAATAGGAACTGCATTGTAAATTAACCTATATATAAGCTTCATGAAAGTCTCTAACCTGTATTTTTAATTGTATACTCAATAGATATTCAATATTTTACTGTATTGCTTAATACTACAGTTAGTAGGCAAGTAATTTCGGACACAGGACAAATTAATTCATTAAGAGCACTGTAATTCAAAAATGCATAATTATACAATATCATTTCGTCATTTTTTTTTTTTCAACCTTTCGTTTCTTTATACGTTTTTAATAACAGTTACTACTATACTATTAATAAGTGTGTCTCCTTTTTCGTAAGCTGAATTATTTTTAAAAAGAATACCATACAGTAACAATATTATAATTATTTATTTGGTGAAAGTCATTTTAAACTTAGCCCTAATAACACCACGGAAATAACTGTCGATTTATCTTATCTCTATTACACAGGTAGGTATCATAGTTGAAATGGCAACAAAGAAATCATCTTTATCGCCAACCCCTTGATGCTGCACTGCTGGGGTCATAAAGGGGTCAACAGGCCTTTCTTATTAATGGAACAATATAGGTACCTACTAATAAAGGAAATGGTCCATATGACCATTGCCCACCACTGCACCGGTGGGTACGAATGCAGGTTAGGCCGGGACCAACGGCATAACGTGCTTTAATACAAAAGGCTACTTTAAAAATATTTGAAATGACATAATATATACTTAATCACGCTCATGCATTCAGAAAGGGTAGGCAGAGGTGTGTTAACACCCATGTTTCGCCTACTTTATTAGATTTCCATAATTTTGCTTTATATTCATTCATTAATTGCACCTTTCCGGTGTAGTGGATGACATGTATTAATTTCAAGAGGGAGTGGATGGCTTGATAGCGTCTGACCGATATGAATAGAAGAGGAAACATACTAGGTACATGTTCCCGACCACATATTTACCGCTGTTAACCGTCTCCGTGGTCGAATGGTTCGCGTACCGGAATTAAGATCCAGAGGTCCCGGGTTCGATCCCCAGGGGGGTACAAATTGGTACTAATCTGTTTGGTTGGTGGTAGGACTTCTTTCAAGTCCGCCTGGCTAGCTACCACCATGTTAGCAAAATCTGTCGCCATAATATAATTAATAAATAATGTTAAAAGCATTTTGTGTTCCGTCCGACAACTTGTGACTTGCCAGCCCCTCTGTGGTTGAGGGTTCAAGGTAAAACTCGATTTCATCTTCGTTCCTTATCGCCAGTAAGGGACGAAGGCGAAGACCACGTACCTTCAGGTGAGATGAAGGACAAGAGCTTTCCCTGTTTAGCATTAAAAAATATTTACTGTATTTTTGTCACGAATTTACTACAATAGGCACTCTATCTAAATACTATTCTCTGTTTTTGATTAAAATAATATACTTAATTAAAAGAATTACTATCCTACCGCCATCTATTGAAAACGTATTAAAGAAAACACCCCACAATCCGGTTCCGGCTGTCGTTTCCCTCCTCTTTATGATAGCACTTCCGGTTTTCATCGAGCGGGAGCAGCTGCTAAACCCCTCCCCGCCACTTCTTTTTCGTCCTGTCATGTCAAATAGATTGTAAACAAATAAAGCGCGCTTTTTCCAACTTAAAATGTCCAAAGTAACCAATGTCAACTCAAGTCTAGCGTATGAAATACTTTTATATTTGAACAGCTTTTATTTAGGGATGTTTTTTGTCTGCGAAGTAGCAATGGGAATACTGAAAGCCATAAATGTATCCTATCCAGATAATGCCTTAGTGACTGAAGCTGGAGTATTTTGTGTCCTGTGTCTCGTCGAAGTTATTCGCATTTTCCTTGGTCGACGTGGTAACTTGGCTAGCAAAAGTAAGTGTGAAAAATGAAATATCTACTAATAGTTTTAACCATTAGCTGCCCACTTAGTAAACGAAACCCAATGCTATGAAAATGCTCCTATGACTGTGTAGGTAATAAGATAAGTACAATTTCCATTTTATTAGGCTTAAAGTCACCACAAATCAAATTTACAAATCCCCGTCCTGGAACCTAGTGACGGATCCCAGCCTTCTACGTTGGTGCCGTACAAGGCGACTAACCCCCGAATACTGAAACACTACTCAAATTTGAACACTGCTTATAAAGTTAAGTGGTTAAAGTTAAGTAAGCAAAACTCAAACTTTAAGTAGCGTTTCAGTATTCAGGAGTAAGAGTTGTAACATTATGAGGGATGAGCAGCAGCGATCCTTGTGCACCATCTAGCAGATTACTGCGATTAAATTTCCCCATAAATAACAATAGGCTTGCTCCCTATTACATGGACCTGGAATAAGCTGGCTTAACGCATGTAGAATGGCATGATTTATGTATGGATGTCCTGAAATCTCTGAATAAATAAATCCATTAATTTTATTGTTACAGAAATCCCAGTGTTCTTCTCAGTGTTACTCACTGTGCCCTCTGCAGCGGGAGTATGCTACTTCCTCATTTATCAAACCTACATTCTCCGCCTTGAATACATATGGTGTGCTGTGATGCTGATGTTCCACGCTCTTGAACTTATCTTTGCAATCCTCTTTATCTTTACAGTGTGTAAAAACCAGCAGTTTGAATAGTATTGATTTAGAGAATTCTATTGCCAAAAAGATCCTTATGCCAAAAAAAATGTCCAAATTAAACTAGCCTAGTATTAAAAGTCTACTCTAATCACAAATGTTTGTTCAAATCAGTTTCTCAAAAGAAGTCTTGCCTTATAATAAGATTGAATATAATGTCATAGGTGGGACATCTTTTGTGGAACAAACTCCTGTTCTAAATGGGTTTATTTTTTAAATCTGACAAAGGACTGTAGATCAAAATGCTTTTGAATGTCCTGATGCGGAATTTGTACATTTTCTTACTAAATGTCTAATAACTCTTTTTAAACAAATAGTGTCCTTAATAAATAACATTTTTATGACGACTATTTTTCACATTCCACATGAAGTGTGTACATAAATTTTGTGCCTGTGTGTATATAATTAATTAAGTATAAGACTGCATATTAAGATAACATTCTGCTATTACACTAACTTGCAGTTTTTATTGTTATAAATGACTAATATATTTTATTCATAAAATTTTATTTTATTGTCTTGACCATCAGTCACTCGAGGGGCTAAGTGCAAGAAACACCATTGAAATCTAATTATAGTCTAGACCTGGGTATGGGAACCTGCAAGTGGTGATAAAACACTATTAAACTTTGTTCCTTAATTTCACAGTATCATAGTTGAGACAATCATTTGGCATGCAAGTCTTGCCAATAATATTTTTTCACCAAGATCTATGTATAAGACCTATGTGTAATAAAAAACAATTGATGATCTAATTATATATTTAACTACATAAATCTAAAAAACTATTTAACTCTATTCTTCGTTTTTTGGTGGAGTTAAATGCTCGGGAACTTTGACACATTCAACTTTAGTTACTTTCAGAGCACAACCTTCAGGCAGATTTCTTTCAATGTACTCTAAATAAGTATCACAAGTGGAACCTGTGATTCTTTGAAAGTGTAAAAATCTGAAATAGGTTCTAATCTCATATTGCACTTTGTGTTTCTTATAAATATGAACACATTTGAGAAGAGTGTGTCTTTCTTTTTCTGCTTTTCTCAACGCCCAACTGCAACATGAAAATAAATGTGTTATAAATTCTACTTCAAAATATTTTAACAGAACTTTAATTATTGGTATGAAGCTTTTTGAGCAATATGGAGTTAAAAGATAAAGATCATACAGAAATCATTTTGGATTTTATGGCTAAGGCTTGTAATTAAATAATAGTATTTTATCTAGGTGCATCAGAAGGTAGTATTAGTCTTTATAGATATTACTCTAACCATAAGTTATATGACATGTGGATATGGCACAGAAGAATACAATTGTCACAAATAAGAGCATTATATAACTTATAATTTAATATAACGAGGAATGGGCAGCAGCGTTCCTGGTGAATGGGCAACAGACTGGCCCGTTTTACTTGGGACCTAAAATAAGCTGGATAAACGTAGGTGTTGAAACACCTCTGCCTACCCCTTAGTGGAGAAAGCCGTGAATTATGTTAAAATATAGGATCATACCTATGATAATAAGACCATTAAGTACTAACTTTTTTGTGACTTCAATACCCAGATGAGAAGCAGCAGCGACACAGAACCAAGAGTAACTAAGTAAAACGGCCGGGTCAATGCCTTTCATTTCTAATTCCACCCTTTTGTATAATTTGTCCGCCTCAGGAGCAGTTTCATGGACATTTTCTAGTCCTGACATTGAGGCTACTGAATGTATAGAAAGCGGACGAACGTTCACAAAATTTACACACGTCCGTAACACTGGTGTCTGCCATATACTCTGAAATTGATAAGATTTTATTAACTCTGAATGAGCTATATAATTGAAAATGAGGAAAACATAACCTTACTCTAATGACATTCATGTTTCCTGTAATAAGTAAGAAAATTTCTTTTATTAAATTTATATACGATTATGATTTAGCTCTTCTGTTGTACGATTTACTGTTAAACCATTTAATGAAAACAAACAACTCAACCAGTGTAAATTTATTTCAAGTTTATTTATTTATAAATTCATTGTTTTAATTCTCCCTTTTTAGGAAAGGCTTTGGGGTCTAGCCCATACAGCCACGTCTTTCAAGTTTTATTTTTCTTGGATTTCTTATTAAACATAATTAAAATGTGTAAAATTTTATTTTCAATAATTAAAAAATTGTTTCTAAGCAAAGTAAAAGTAGTCTTATCCTAATGCACAAGAATCTGTGTTGATGTTGAATTAAACGGCATCAATGAACCATCAAAAGCATTCATGAACTCTTTAGGACTCCCTTCCGTGTGCCACGACACCCACATTTTAATCTTCAAGAAAAAATAAAATTGGTAGACACTGTATCTGTATGGGCTCAATGCCTTTGCATTCACTAATTAAAACTACAAAATACGATTGTCAATTATTATGTCAAATGACATTCATTGTAGAACTTTGTGAGGGAGTGTTTGGCGCGTTTCGTCGTGTCAGTCAGATTTATTTTCACTAATTCAAAAATTGTTACAGAGTGGATTTTGTGCAGTGAAAGTGGTGTTATTTTGATGCACAAGCATCCGTGTTGATGTGCAATTATGCTGAATCATCGAAAATAAGTCTCATGATGTGTTTGATGTGGTGGTGAAGATCGCTATAAAAAGTGGCTTTATCCATTTCATCAAGCACCATCATTAGCTCTGTTACCATTCAATTCGCGCCAAGCACTCCCTAGATGCGTTAAAATATGTGGCACCCATATTTTAACGTAAAATTCATTTCATTCATACTTTTCACCCACTCATTATTTCATAAGACTACAGATAAAATATACACTAAAGACTTGGCTGTATGGGCTAGACCCTTTGCCTTCCCTAAAATATAGGGAGAATTTAAAACTAACTAAGAACTTTGTGATCACTTGTCTGTCTGACTCAATGACTAAATTGGTCTGACTACCTGTCTGGTCTGTCAGTATTTTCTTAACGCGCGTTACGGATGGTCGCGTTTTTTCGTCTACTTTGTATTTTTGTGGTTATAAAATAAATAACCCTTACCCAGTACAACAAACACACAGTACCTATTTCTTGGAATTTAACATGTGATTGACATGTTATTGTGATCAGTTCTCTACCAAAACTTGATAAAGGGTCAATCTCGTAGAAACATTCAATAAGTAGCAAATAATAAATTTATGATATGGAAGACATTTCTGAAAACACTCGTGCGAGGCAGTTGACCGAATACCTCGACGAAGAAATTTTAACTAGCCCAGAAACCAAAAGCGAAACCATTCATTATTCGCCCACTTCTTGCAGAGTTTGTCTAAACGATGGAGACATTCACATTTTTCATGAAGATTGCTTCGGTGATATCTCTCAGACTCTGTTTACAATTACTGGTGTTAGAATAAGTAAAGCTGATAATTTACCCAAGTATTTATGCCACTCCTGCAATGAACAATTGCAAAGTGCCATTCTACTGAGGCAGATTGCACAAGAAACTGACACATTCCTAAAAAAAGACAATGAATGTGATATATCTTATGATGAGGACATCACACAATTTGAACAGTGCACTAAAAACCAAACCATATTCAAAGATTGTTCCGAAGAGCGAGATACAAACTACAAATGTAGAAAATGTGATGTACAATTTAAATGTTCTTATGATTATGGTACACATATGCTTACAGATGAACATAAACAAAACTCCGACACTTGCCCGTTTTGCTTAAGAGAATTTAAATGTATTGTTACACATTTAAGATTACATACAGTACATAAAACCATATCGTGCAATATTTGTCACAAAAAATTTTTGAAGCCGGTGTACAATGTCCACCGAGAGAGCCATTTTGATAACTTGCCTTTGAAATGCCCTGAGTGCCCATACCAAGGGCGTTTCAGAGGTGATTTTAAGGTGCATTTAAGAAAGCACACAGGAGAAAAACCCTATAAATGTAAACATTGTCCTTACAGATTCACTAATAAGAGCAACCTGAACCGCCATCTCCTCACTCATGAGGATAGTTACAGATTTAATTGTGATATATGTAAAAGAAGTTTTCTTGCACAGCGTGAATTTGATGAACATGTATCCGTTCATTTAAATTTGAGACCATTTCCTTGTGCAGAGTGCAATAGAAAATTCGTTTCTAGAAAAGCTTTGACTAGGCACTTGCTAAGAGTGCACAAAAGGGAAAAAATGAGAAGCGGTAGAATACCAAACTACATAAGAGTCCAGACTCAGCCAGAGATTGGAAGTGAAGAATATTTAATAATATAGATTTGAACTTTACCATAAATCCATATAAGATAGCTTAGGAAATATCTTTATTTGGGAAATTAAGAGCACTGATTAATAATTGTATTAGTTATAACTTTATGTTTTTATGTAACAATATGCAAATACTTAAAATTATTTTCTAAAGGCATTTTAATACTTACTGAAATATTTATATTGTTAATGATTTATACACCTAGTTAGTTATAAGTTTTCCTTAATCTTTATATGTATAAGGGGGAAAAAAACCGTCAGTTATATATTGGGAAGTTTAATACTTAATTGCTTATAATATTAATTTACTAAATATACAATATTCTTCCACATAAAACATTATGTTGATATACAAATTGTATTGTTTACAGGATTTACATTTCATTTTAGAATATAACAATAGCAATAGTTACAGCTTATATCTTTTATGTAACGAAACTCACAAGAAATTCAGTACATAAAATTCCATACTATGAGTATTATAAGAAACATTATTATCAGGCTAATCTTAATTTGAACCTATTGAGGTATGTTGGAGTGTATTCAGGAATAATCTAAACTTAAACATATTTAGGGCATTAGCTGTAATACAAATTACTAAAACAGTTTTCTAATTTTTGGCCAATATCCCTATTTGCACATCCAGATTGTCTTAAAGAACATACTGGTATTGGCTAGTAATTTAAAGGGAAAGATTTTTCTTCTATACTTTTTAACTACATATAATATGTAATAACTGGGTTTTTAAGGATTGATTTTCGTACCTGTATAAATAGTTCCATAAGTAAGCAGCAAATTAATAATTTTTGAAAACATAATTTCCATTTTGTCTCAATTTTATGTCCTAAAATATCTACAACATTATATTTTGATGGTCTGCTATTTCCCTTTGCCTTTTTTCTTTTTCAAGTACTAAATACACTGGGACTCTGCCACCTCGTAACTTTTCCCTTTTATGTACTTTCAATTGATGTTTAAGCATTTGCCTTCTGTAACCAAATGCTTTGCCACAGATGTTGCACACATGGTCTTTCACACCAGTATGATCAACCTTCAAATGCAATTCAAGTTCACGTTTGGTATAAAAGCCTCTGTCACATGTGTTACATTTGAAATCGCGTTCCTCTTTATGGATAAGTACATGTCTCGTTAAATTTCCTTTGTTGACAAATCTTGCAGCGCATTCTGCACATTGATATGGTTTCTCTCCAGTATGGGTGCGCATATGCATTTTTAAACACTCGTTAAATCTGCCTCGGTATGAGCATAGTGAGCATTGAAACGGAAAATCATCAATATGTGTGGCTCTGTGACGGTTAAACTGGCCCAGCATTCTAAATTTCTTCCCACAAAAATCGCACATATAAGGTTTCTCTTGCCCGTGCAACTTCATATGATTTCTGAATGATGAGTGCATAAACGATTTGTTGCAGATAGGGCAAATTTGTCTAAAATTCTCGTGTTCATCTGACAACCTGTGCTCTTGATAATCTTCGAATCCCTTGAAATCCAAATCACATCTTCGACATCTCCATTTTCTTCTGGTTTTAACTTTTTTGCTTTTATACTCATCAGAATCATTCATATCAACTGAGTAATTCGATTGGTCGTCGTCATCAAATACAGGGTCATTTGTTTCTAAAATTTCTTCTGGGTTTCTAAGTATTTGATCAGTCTTTTGTGCCGATTTCCTAAATGAAATAGCGTTTTGAAGTTGTGTGTAACAAGCGGAGCAAAGAAATTTTGGATAAGCATCTTCAGCTTCCATTTCAATACCTGTAATGCTTTTTAAAGCGTTAGATACATCCTCTACAATATCATTTCCATAGATTGGAATGTTTCCTTCGTTCAAACATATTCGACAAGACCTTTCTTCCTCTGTCTCCTCAACTTCATCATCATCCTTGCTAATGGAATGATTTTTGTCTCTATCTTTAGTGATTTTTTTGCAATGTAACATTTTGAAAATTATAAGCGGCCCAACCATTTTTAACGTAGACGAGACAGACCAATAACGTAGTATTATGTCCTATATTATTTTTCAAAACAATTTTTTCTATTAAGAATTACTTGTCCGGGTACGTTTTTGTTTTAATTCTTTCTATCTTTATTTATCAGGAAGAAAGCAAAGGTAAGTATCACATACAGCCACCTTTTTAGTATTACTTTTAGTAAATAAGGGTGTCACACATTTTAATTCATCTAGATGCACCCATCTGCGGATTGCTTGATGATAATCGAATGGAAGGAAACAGAGTTCATGATGGCGACTGATAAGGTGGTGAAAATCACATAAAATTCTCTACGTCAAACACACCACTTTCACGGCGCAATCCACTATGAAAGAGAGACAGACAAAAATACAATATTATACATAAATATGGTTTATGCATGTGGTTAGGCAAGTGGTCACTGTACAAAATAGGTACCTACTTTGTAGATTAAGCCAAAAATTAGGCCAAGTTGCATTGTTTCAATCCTCTTTGCCAAACTGGCTGTCAAGCAAGGTGTAAAGTTAGTGAGCCAGCCGCCCCCTATATTCTCGGAGTAAATAGGACTATTTACTCTGAGCCTATATTACTTTACTCTCTGGCCCACATAACACTATTACTCTGCTTACGTAGTATTGTATTCTCTTAGATTACTCTAGGCCTGTATATACACATTGTACCATCATTGTATAGTGCGTTTCATCTTATAGTTCCTTCCTATGCCTGTGATGGTGGCTTGGCTACAATGTCTGTCATCAGCGTCAACACGTAAGTCATATTTGCAGGTTTTTTTTATGTTTTATGGAAAATCTTTGAGAAAATTATGTCCAAAACATTGAAAAGTGATGAAAGATTAATTTAGTTATAAGCAAAGGTTTTTTGTGAACGTGTAAAACGTAAGGAGGTCTCGCATAATCCATATTAAAGTGTACAAGTTTGGATTGCCGCCATTAAATTGGGTTACCAGTATCAGTTTTATTAAGTGTTTGATAAATAAATTAAATATATTTATATATAGCAGTAATAACGATTTAACGACTGACAAGAGTGAGGAAATTTCAAATGTAGACATGTGAGATGAACACAATTATAGTAAATCATAATAGATATAGTATTTTATTATAATGTAACCTTTTTTTACTTAAGGAGTCTATCCTTCTTACGTCACTACAATTTATATTTATCTATCTAATATCTATCTCACTAGTATTATCATGAACTAACTGCTGGCCTATTCCCTAACTTTTTTTGACAGTTGAAAGTGATGATCACCGAACTATTTACTAATACATTGCTGTTATCACAGGACAAGTGTCACAATAGCATTATAGTAAAGTAGTAATGGATAAGTAAATAGTTCGGTGATCATCACTTTCAACTGTCAAAAAAAGTTAGGGAATAGGCCTACTGTTCTCGCAAATTTTCACGACCTTTGGCTTATTATTTTCATAAAAAACACTAACATGTAAGTATTACTTAGTACCACTAGTAGTTATAAATAACAAAATAAGATAGGTGCATGATTGTTTATATAGTTAATTAAAAGAAAACTCCCTGAATAAAAGGTAAGACAATAAAGTTGACATGGTATCATTTTCTTGCATTACTACCAACTTAACGGCATAGACGTAGTATTGTATTCTCTTTGGCCGCCACCCAAAGAGTATATACTATTTAGTACGTATTGTATTCTCTTTGTTTAGTACACTACATTTACCGCCACCTCCCTACGTACGTTGCTGGAAAACGCATTATTACTATTTGGCACTAGTACTAAACTAATACTAATTTGATGCAATTGCTGCAATCTAAAGGCACTGGCTTATAAGAATAAGCCGTAGGTAGTTTGTCCGTGTGAGATCTGTTGGGTGTAGTGAATGAGGATTGCACCGAAATAGGCATACATAACTACCCAAAGTTATTGTATAAACGTGGTATAAACTTTCTATTCTAAATTTGTCTCAGTGATCGTGGGTCAGTAAATCTGGCTCGAGATAGAAACAATGGTTGGTTCATTGTTGTTGTTTAGAATGCTTCATTGCCGAAAGAAATGTCAAACTGCCAATGCAGAGGAGAATATACCAACCAAAACATCGGATCACCAAAATGTGCAAAGAAATCGGGAAAACATTTGCATGAAACAAGAACCAAAGCCAAAATGTAGGGTTTGCCTAAAAGAGGGTTCTATACCCTTATACGGGAATGTTTTTTCAGAAGATTTATCTAAAGCTCTAGTTCAGTTTGGTGGAATAGAAATAGACGAAGATGATGACCAGCTAAAATATTTATGCGAATCCTGCCATAAGCTCCTTAAAAGTGCAATTTTATTGCGCAAAACTGCCCAAAAATCTGATGTTATATTAAAAAATTCTTCAAACCAAGTGCAGGCAGACGACCTAAACGACAGTACTTATGCTGATGAAAGCGCACCCGCATTTGAATATAATGTCAAGGTTGAAAAACATATACCATATTATTGTAAAAGGTGTGGAATTGATTTTGAAACATTCAAAGAGTATTGCGATCACAGAGTGTCAGAGGACCATGAAAATAGGAGGATAACATGCACCGTTTGCAATAAATCTTATACAGCAGTATATTATAAAAAACATATGGCTATTCATCAAACAGATTGTCCATACATGTGTGATATATGCGGGAAGAAATTTATTGCGCAAGGTCAATTTTCCAGACACCGTTTGACTCATTTTTTTAAGTTGCCATTCAAATGCCCACATTGTCCATATCGAGGAAGGTTTACGGAGTCCTTAAAAATGCATATGAGATCCCATACTGGGGAGAAACCTTATCAATGCTCAGCATGTGCCTCCCGATTTGTCAGCAAGAGCAACCTAAATAAACACATGTACACTCATAAAGAACAACATGATTTTAAATGTGACACATGTGACAGAGGATTTTATACTAAAAGAAACTTAGAAATGCACATTAAAGTGGACCATGTAGGTGTAAAAGAGCATTTGTGTAATATATGTGGTAAAGCTTTTGGATACAGAAAACAAATGATGAAACATCAGTTAAAAGTTCACAAACGGCAAAAGTTGAGGTCTGGCAGAATGCCTCTATATTTACAAGTTGAGAAGTTGGGAAAAACTGATGAGACATAATCATGGCTGTGGGATTTTAGAATTCTTTTTTAAAATGACTATCCCACCTTACGGTTAGCGCATGTAAAGTCCATGCCATACTAGCATCTCCCACCAGTTGTAGGGGTGACAGAGCACAATTGTGAAAATTGTAGTTAGAAAAATTATAGTGTTGATGCGGGAATAGACACCGCGTCTTCCGCAATCTGGGCAAATTTTTGAGAGCATATTGGAATCTCTTATTTTCAATTTTAAAGTAACATGTAAATATATTATACCAAAAAAAAAGTCACAGATTAAAGACAAATGTTTCATTAGCCCATTTTACCTTACTAATTGTAATGAAGTTTCTGCAAAAATGAGAACCAAAACGCGGATCATAGTGATAAGTTAACTAAATTTTGGTATATCTTTTATAGCCAATTGCCAAGTATTTAGTAATCTATTATAACGAGAAACCTCGTCATTGTAAAAATTGTAGTAAACAATTACATAATTTTTCAGATAATGCATTTTGTGTGACAGTTGATTTGTTTTTTTCATTTTATACATATGTATATAGTTATAATTGGTTTATAGTTAAGATTGGCATAATTGTCTTTTTTTTTACACATGACTTGAGCTTGATGGTTGACTTTTATAAATACTATAAGCCAAACATGTTTCCAGTCCTCAACAGTGTTGAGTAGCTATATACTGATAAATTTTTGCTTGCAAAAATGAAATTTTAATTGTGGTGTTGTATTTTTATTGTATGTTTTTGCAAATTTAATAATATAAAAGACAAGAACATTAAATGTGTACTTTTATTATTAAACAGCCTAAAAATCTGAAGGGCTTAACTCAGAATACAGAACAAACTGTTTATTCTGTATAGGGCCTTAATTAGTGGCGAAATGGAATGGCTGGATGGGCAGTATTATTAAAACTTGCATACCATTGGCTTGCCACTTTCTACGTTCATTGGTGTCTTGGCATGGTTGTTTCCATCACTTTTTTGTTCATAATTTTTTATTCTTTACAAATCAGTGAAGCTGCATGGTTGTGTCACAAAAGAAAGATGTCCCTCCCATTGTTTTCGCTGTTAATATTATACAAAGCAATATGATTTAAGCCAAGAGACCTCTTTCGTGAAAATGAAATTACATGAAAACAGGCATTAATTTTTTTTATGATGATCATAGATAATTTTATGTTTCAAATTAAGAATCCATCTATGTCAAACTCTAATGTCACTGCAGTTTTGCTTGCAAGTTGCACTATATTTTGAAGTGTTTTACTGTCGTCTGTGACATAATATTTGAATTGCCGCAATGGCGAACGAAGCAGAAGAGACCGTGCGTAAACTGGCATCGCACAGAGGCGTGCACGGAGTGGTGATTGTCAACGGAGAGGGTATACCAATCAAGACGACGCTAGACAACCACGTTTCAGTGCAGTACGCCGGGCTTATGTCTGCTCTAGTGGACAAAGCCAAGGCGGTGGTAAGGGACCTCGATCCGACGAACGACCTGACCTTCCTGAGGATTCGCAGCAAAAAGAGCGAGGTGATGGTGGCTCCAGATAAAGACTTCATACTGATAGTCGTCCAACACCCCGTGGACTGACGAAGGCTTTCGCCGCTTGGCGATAAGTTTAATTTGTGTAAGACAGTGTCCTAATAGAACGCGATTCGCGCGTATTTTACTCGTACGAACGCGCGATCAAACTTATTCAACTCTAAGAGTGTCCTAACTGACAATCCCGGGATCCGGACGCGTTTGTATGCGTTCACGTGATGGTCGCACGTTTGCTCGCGCATCGCGTTCTATTAGGACATAGCTTAATGACACCGAACATTTTTGAAACGTGACGCGATTCCACGTGTTGACACCGAACAATCCGGGGTCGCGTCGGATGTTCATAGTGTGTTTCTGGTCATAGAAAACCAATACATTTGTTTGATTTCGATTCAACACGCGTCGCTTTACGCCGGGTCGCGTCGTGTTTCAAAAATGTGTTTCTACCATTTTTTGTGTAATTTCTTTTTTGCTTCTTTGCTTCAATAACGTGACATCCGAAAATTGGGTTTTACAAGATAACACGTTCTTGAAGCAAAGAGGCGTTTTTTTTAACACTAAATTAATGATTCCATCAGGCAAATTACTTGTACGCAAATGTAACCTCGTACTCGCATGCAAGACTTGCCTATTGGAATCGCGCCTTTAGAGAAAATATTACAAAGATTAGAAAAAATATTGCCCTTTTGCGGGAATCGAACCTAAGTCCTCCGCAATCCGTCTTGGTTGTTTGTGTGTATAATGGCTCTCTCTCTCTCTCTATACATGTATAATGGCTGGAGTATAGTTAATTTTCCTTTAGGTGTAGAAGGTCCAAGTTGAAAAATGTCCAGTGGTTGCAAAATGTCCAGTCGCAAAATATATCGTAATGTCCAGGTTAAAAAAGGTAATAATAGGACCTTCTGCGTCTAAAAGAAGTGGACATTTTGCAATCTGGACATTTTGCAGTCACTGCACATTTTGCAACTTGGACCTTCTGCACCTAAAGGTTAATTTTATTATTATCTTTATAAAATGTAAAAAGCCACTAATCTTTAGTGCTATTATTATAATCCGTAATATTATTGACAATTTGTAAATAAAAGTTATATAAATGCGATTCAATACATTTATTTACTGCTCCACTATTACAGTTTGGGTAGATACATAAACGTTTTTCCCATTATTATAAAACATACACTAAAGTTACTCATGGTTTAAAATTGACGCTAAGGTTAGAGTTCACCCACACATAAACAGGCGATTATTATTTAACCGTTGAATTTTGACATCTTATCGTATGGAAAAACTGTCAAAAACTGACGGTAATTTTTTAATCACCTGTTTTGGTGAACTCGGGACTTACTCTCTTTCATTCAGCAAATAAAAATGACAGCATCAGTTTTAAACTGAGACTAACTTTAGTGTTCATGTTTTATAATAGGAGAGATAGGGAATGTCCACAGGCTCACCACGAGCCGCCCCATCCTCGACCCCTGCCCCGGAAACCGCCCCGGTTACCGCCGAAACCGCCCCCGTTACCGCCAAACCCGCCCCGGTTACCGCCGAAACCGCCCCGGTTACCGCCGAAACCACCTCGGTTGCCGCCGAAACCGCCCCGGTTGCCGCCGAACCCGCCCCGGTTACCGCCGAACCCGCCCCCCGAGCCGCCCTGGTTGCCATAGCTACCGCCCACGAATCCCCCCCGTGGTCCGTTGGTGCCCCAACCCCGGTTCGAACCCCCTCTTTTGGCGCCGTCCGGTCTGAACGGTAGGGGGGTCACCTCACGCTGTATATTGTAGTCACCGGCGTCCATTACGCATAGAGCCTTCAAGCAGTCGACCACCTGCAACGCGGGTTTGGTTATTAGTTGAATTTAATCAGCATTTACTAAGGCTAGAGTTCACCAACACTTATACAGGCGATTAAAGATATCCGTCATTTTATCGTATACTGTCAAAACTAACGAATATCATTAAACCGCTTGTTTTATGTGTTGGTGAACTAGGGCCTAAGTCATAAATCATGTACGGTGACATATTAAAGACACGAGATAAAGGTGATATGATACAAAAAGAAAACCTCGAGAAAATTAGTGTTAAGGGATTTTTTGTACAATGTTACAATGTTTATACTGTCTTCTATGATGGTCTGGGAGCGAACAAATAACGTAGAAGTCGACTAAGGAGATTGCCTGGTGTAGACCAATAAGCATCCGAATGGTGGAGGGCAAACCACCAACAACAGCATACCCAAATAGGATTGGTAAGGCAGACAGCCCGCAGTAAAACCTAAGCGAAAACCTTGAGCGGTATGGATTGGAATGTTGTCATTCCAATCACTCTCTCTGTTCATCGGTCTCTCAACATGGTCCGTTCCGCAGTGTAAGACTCAACTGCGACATACACTATTGCGAAAGACGGAACTGCGACAGGACTGAACCGCTAGGTTTAGTAGGTTGGTTGGTTAGGTTAGGTTCGTATATGAACCAACCAGTGCCAAAGTGATGCAGTGCCGCCGTATGGTGACGGCAGAGTAGAATACAATTGTCACCACCCCAAAACTCTCCCGTGGGTGTCGTACAAGGCGACTAAGGATAAATCATAGATGAGGAATAGGCAGCAGCGTTCCTCTTATACCACCCAACAATGTACTGCGACTTTTGTACCCGATAAATGGCAATAGGCTCGCCACCTATTACATGGGACCTGACATATTTGGCGAAACGTGGGTGCTAGTTCACCTCTGCCTACCCCTTCGGGGATATAGGCGTGATTTATGTATGTATGTAGTGCCAAAGTGATTCTTCGTTAGTGTGATCACCGTATTCGCCTCTTAAGAGCGATTAGTTTCTTACCTTCGTCTCGGCGGGGGTGAAATCCAGAGCACTATCCGGTTCGGCCGCCGCTCGCTCCACCAGCCGCTCTATGGCCGGCCTCAGCGCGACTATCAACGCCGCCGTCCGCGGGGACATGTCTAGGTTGAGCCAGTTGTCCAGCCGTACCATGTTGTCGATCTGGACACAACCACACATACTTTAACAGTGATAACCCAACGATACGTCACATCAAGACCAAATCAAAAATACAAACATTGTAACCTTAAAAATAATTGTATAAAGGGCGACTCTATCGGTAAAAGCGATCTCATCCAGGTAACCTTAGGATGGACAGGATTTAGTATTCGAGTTCGAGGGAAGATGGCGATGTCTAACTTAATAAATATTGTTTTAATAGATTCGTGCAATTACTACATACTATAATATACATAATATATTATGATATACACAATTATATATGACACATTATATATACATATGTAAATACATATGAACTACAATATATAGGTAGGAGTTATCTATGTCGAAAAGCCAACCACACGGCATTATTAGTCTCATGCAAGACCGTTTCTCAATTTTGAACTAGTTGACCTGGCATACGTTGTTAACCACAACAACTATATAAATTATCCCGTAGTCATGGTAACGTCAAATATTTGAAAGGAAAGCAGTTTCTATGTGCTAATTTCCTAGCAATTTTTTCATATTTTCTCATCTTTCCCGCCTTGCCTGGCCCAAAACAATCATTGCAAAACCAAAATCAGTTGAATCGGCCAACCGTTCTCGACTTTTAGCGAGACAAACGCACAGCAATTCCTTTTTATACAGGTTTATTTGTAAAACATCAAAAACGTGTAGGTATGCGATAAAGTCGCCGCATACTCAGCGAAAAAGCGAAGATCTTCCTCCGAGCCAGGTGTGCACTCGGGGACCGCGGTCCGACTGTACTTCGTCGGGTCTTGTATATATTCTGAGTTCCTCCAGAAACTTTGTAATCGTGATTCAGGAGTTGCTATTCTCGTTCTGCCTTAACACCACAGTCATTAGGTCTACAGTTGGTTTGACTGCATTGTTATCGTGAGCTGTCGTACTTTTTGCTGATCAACCATTTATCAGTTACTCGACACTTTGTATGTAGCGCTCTGACGTAGCCGCTACAAACGTTAGACATGGGAGGTTTTTGGTGTTTTGAAAATAACCCTGTACATATAGAAGAAAGATTACCAGTCTCAATCCTAGGGGAGACAGTGCTTACCCACTCCACCTTCGTACTGCCGAACAGCAGCAGATGCAACGGCGCCACCATGGTGGTCTGCTTGCAGCTGATGGCGCGAGTGCGCACCTTCTCCCCGAACACGAAAAGGGGGGAGGGGAACTTCTGCACTAGGTTGTCGCAGTTGACGGAGGTCTTGTGGATGAGGGCCGGCTTGCCTTCGGTCGTTAGGACCTGGAACGGAGTAATAAATAAAAAAATATATACATACATACATAAATCACGCCTATATCCCCGAAGGGGTAGGCAGAGGTGATCTAGCACCCGCGTTTCGCCAATTATGCTAGGTCCCATGTAATAGGTGGCGAGCCTATTGCCATTTATCGGGCACAAAAGTCGCCGTACTTTGCTAGGTGGTAGTTATAAGAGAACCGCTGCTGCCCATTCCTCATCACTGATGTATCCTTAGCCGCCTTGTACGACACCCACGGGGGAGGTTTGGGGTGGTGACAATTGTATTCTACTCTGCCGTCACCACACATCATTAGAATCCGGTTAAAATATCTGTAGACCTGGCGTTGATGTAGTCACGTCGACGCTCCTGTAAGGTGTGTAAAACAAGTATCACTATTAACTTCGATTTCTTTTACTTGTGGCGTCCGTTATTATTAACTACTGGTGATTGATTTAAAGGTGTTGCGTCGGGAATTGGGAATGCCTTCACATTCTAGCCATACACTCATGAATCGGCAAAGAAATAACGTTAAACATTGGTAAAGTGTGTAATGTTCCCTTAATAGCGTTCTAATTAGCACTTAACATTATTATTTTGTTTCTTTATTTCAACATTAATGTTAGAAAAATTATCACAAAAAAATTGTGGTTAGAAAAAGTTCGAAAAATTCTAGTATTGTTGCGGAGTACGCGGTTGCGATTCCTATTGTTCTTTGAATTATTGTATGTTAATTAATGATTAAAGTTTCTCACCTTCCTCTTGTTCAGGTGGAGACAAACGTTCGGGTACAGGCCCATGACCATAAGCGCGATGACCAGGTCAAGCATCGGGTCCGGCCCCGAGGGGTTCCAGCGCTGGCCGATGCAACACTCCTCCGGGAATCCGATCGCGGTCGTCAAGATGTCTGAATAAGAAATGGCTGGCGTTAAACTTTTTAGGTAGCTTCATTTATTTTATTTTCAAACAAAACAGCATTTGAGGATTCAGCTTGCGTATATTCAGGGCTTTGATATATGTGCAACACTCCTCCGGGAATCCGATCGTGGTCGGCAGAATGTCTAAATAAGAAATGGTTGACGTTAAGCTTTGTAGTTTCTTTTATTTTATTTTTTCGAACAAAACAGCCTGTGAGACTTCAGCTCGCGTATAAGGCTTTGCTATTTATTATATTACCAGGCATATCAATTACTTTAGAGCGTGGTCAGGGCGAGGTTAAAGATTACAGGTGTTTTCACATGGTTAGGTTCGAGTTCACCAAACCGTAAAACAAGCAAATATAACCGTCAGTTTTTGAAATTTTATCGTATGGAAGAACTATCAATAACGAATCGCTTGTTTTATGTTATAAGTAAACTTCATTACCTAAATAAGACTACATAAACTATTAAATACTTTGACGGTTGTTAATTAGTAAAGCGGAAGTCTCTCACTCACGCTGTTTATGGTTTTGGCATTATTATTAGCGCGGATGGAAACATAATTTACAATATGCGGCTATGTAGGGTATTTATTGGCTATTACACAATAAGCCCAGTACACAATATTATCCATTCCAGAATTCTGGTATTCTCACAAAGAAAAAACTACATTTCGTATTATATAATAATGTTGAAAAAATAATAATCCTGCAAATTTTTCATAAGAAAGTCCATTTATTATTGTTTTAAAGTCTGATATGAATCGGAATATCCGATCATCTGTTAAACTCTTCGAACGAATAATGACCCCGACACATTATTGAAACGCGACGCGACTCCACGCGTAGACACCGAACAATTGACAACATTTCATTTTTTCAACATACCTTTATTATGATGTTATATGAAATTAAACCGAAAATGTAGACACCCGTATTTTTTATTTCTTCTGAATTCCGTCGTTTTCATACAAAAAATCTTAGTTGAAATACCGGTCATTCTAAACAGACGTAAGTGCCAAATGACGTCACTGGCGTAGACGAATGGCGAAATCACTCTTGACTCGAAAAATAAAAATATCACTTGTCAAAATTGACGAACTGGCGTTTCCGGTGACGAAAATAAAAACATTTTATCTGAAATGTTTGAAATTAATTTCAAAGTCAAATACGTTTTAAATTAAAGTTTATGGAGGATTTTATTTTATTGCTACTCTAATATTGTTAATTACGACGATGACAATTAATAACATTGGATTTGATTTATGACTGACGTCTGTCATCATGTCTATAACTTTTTTATTCTTCCATCTAGGAAGGCAAACGTTTTAATTCATTCATCCCCGCCCGTGACGTCATCGCATGATTTTTACATTTTATTTTTTTTCTCTGTAATTAAGTAATAAAAAAATTTAATAAAAATATTTTCGAAGTCAGGATTGAAAAATAAAGAAACGGTATTTTTATTTTGGGAGGTTGTCATTTTTGAAATGTTGTCAATTCGACATCGCGTCGAATGTTCATTGTGTTTCTGGTCATAGAAAATTTCTTAGTCGAATCAAATGTCAATACATTTGATCGCGCGTCGCGTCGTGTTGTGTTTATACCATTATGCTCATAACGGTGTACAGGGAAATACTTGCCCATACGCGTACGCGTTGCGAGAAAACCCACAGTTTTTATTTCAATATGCTGTGTTCTTAATCCCCGAATTCAGAAACGCTACTCAAATTTTGAGCACTGATGCTTATAAAGTTTGACGGCCGCCTTAGTCATGCCGCAATGCTCAGATTGCTGGGTATTGACCAAGAGGTCCCGGGTTCGAATCCTGGTAGGGGCAAACTTTGTGATAACCACAAATGTTTGTTTCAGAGTCATGGTTGTATATATGTTTATGTAGTATATTTTTAACATTTATATACATGATTATATTAAAAATATGTCCGTCATCTAGTATCCATAACACAAGTGCTTAGGCTACTTACTTTGGGCTAGATAATAGGTGTGAGTGTAAAAATATATATATAAAAAAAAAAGTAATGTGAATAAGTAAAACAATACCTGTCAGAAGTTGTATGGAAAACGTCAATTTTGCCAACAATAAATATAAAGCAGGACACGACCTTTAAGTGGCGTTTCTGTATACGGGGTAAGGGTCTTACTAATGAGCTGATATTTGGCTTCGGATGTGATTCTCAGCGTGGTCTGCTGCAGGCCTTTCCACTCGCACCAGCTTATCTCGGCTTCCTCGCCCTTGGCGTGTTCTCGCTCCCACATCTATAAATAAATAAATGTTTCTTACAAACCGTCAAATAGGCTCTCTGTCGCATTTACTGCCGCACTCGGAGACGTCAAATAAATTTAATGAGTACTCAGTGTCAAAAAATGGCATTGAAATCTAGACCATAGACCCAGCAAGAGCGACTAGTTTTGAATTGTAATTTTTTTACGTTAAGTACTCATTAACGTTATTTGACGTCTCTGAGTGCGGCAGTTAGAGACGTAAATTATTAACGTTAATGAGTACTAATGTCTTGTCTTCTATGTTGGCCTAGGAGCGAACAAATAAAACGTAGAATAGGCCAGCCCCGTCTCATCCGGTTGTTGTCTGTGTTGTCTTTGTGCTGGTCAATAAATGTTTTTCTTTCTTTCTTCTTTCTTTCTTTCATCCCATGGGTGTCGTAAAAGTCGACTAAGAGAGATTGCCCGGTGTAGGTAGACCCGAATGGTGGAGGGCAGACCACAAACAACTACATACCCAAAGAGGGTTGGTGTCAGGCAGGCGGCCGGCCGTAAAGCCTAAGCCAAAACCTTGAGCAGTATGGATTGGAATGTTGTCATTCCAATCACTCTCTCCGTTCATCCTCCGGTCTCTCGGCATGGTCCGTTCAGTCTCTTTTCTATATATTCATTGATCACTAGCACCTACGGTTTGATGGATGATAAGAATCAAAAGGGAGTGGATGGCTTGATGACGTCTGACCGATATGAATGGAAGAGGAAAAATACTGCGCCGACCCCAAATAGTCTGGGAATAGGGCAGGGAGAAGATCCGTGACATCTCTACTTAAAACCCCAGACCACATTAAGGCACAAGTTAACCAACACGTAAATGAAGCGATTGATAATTTTTGACATTTCATCGTATGGAAGACCTGTCGGTTATCTTTTAATCGCTTGTTCTATGTGTTGGTGAACTCTGGCCTTAGGATGTTAATTGTTAACCCACCACCTGATACCCTTTCAACATAGCGACGTGGTCCGAGGCCCTCTCGCCCGCAAGAGCCCGTTGATGGGCCGAGAGCCTACTACTGCCGTCGAAGGCGAATATCTCCGTCCGCTCTTAATACTGATCATGAGATGTTAACCCATCATCATCATCATCACCAGCCCTTTAATGTCCCCACTGCTGGGGCACGGGCCTTCCCTATGGATGGAAGAATATAGGGAGGTTGGGCCATGACTCACCACGCTGGCCCAGTGCGGGTCGGTGGGTATTAACGACTGCAGATGCAGCCGGGACCACCAGCTTAACGTGCCTTCTGCACGGAGGAATTCGAGAGAACAAATTTTTGGTCACCCATCCAATGACCGGCCTTAGCGAACATTGCTTAGTGTACGCAATCGCAGGCCAAGCGCCATATGCCACTGCGCTAGCGAGCTTTTTTTTATATGTTAGACAGGGAAGGTCTTGCCCTTCATCTCACCTGATGGTAAGTGACGGTAAGGGCTAAAGATGGAATTGAGCTTCACCTGCCCCCTTAGCACGGGACGTGGACACATCTCCCTTGGGGTAAAGAAAATCGTTTCCTCTCTTTCTAACTCCCACTAAATCCCGAGACAAAACACTGTCAAGTGGTGGAGAGAGACTAGTCCACGTCCCCGTGCTAGGCCCGCTGGAACCCTCAACCAAGAGCTCCTCATGTTAACCCACCCACCTGAAACCCGTTCAACATAGCGACGTGGTCCGAGGCCCTCTCGCCCGCCAGAGCCCGTTGATGGGCCGAGAGCCTCCGGCGGCCGTCGAGGGCGAATATCTCCGGGAACGTGGTCGAGTTGGCCGCCATGGTGGTCAGCGCGTCGCCCACGCCCAGCACGAAGCCCAGCACCATCATCTTGCCCAGGCGGGGCTCTGGAAGTAATGGTAGATTATATACCAAGGGCGATAAAACAAAATGTCCCAGATTCTTCTTCTCCTACTCTCCTCTATTAAGAAAAATATTTATTGTTCCCAAGAATATTATTTACAATTTGTTGGGGGAATTCTCTCTTTAAGTTTATAATAAACCTGTACTGAGAGGTTTCCGCTCTTCAATCGGTGTGCAATAATTAATATTTATATGGGTGCAAGCAAGACCAACAACCAAAAATCCCATGAAAAATTTAACAACATAGAAAGACAACTGTATGTCACGATAGTATACAATACAATTTACCACTTAGATTGTGTTCATGTACAGAATCATCATTAGCTTAAACTATTTTGCCACAAGAAACAACACAAACCACAAAAACAATGCAAAAATATAACTAAATATTAATTTGAAAACTAACTATATCACAACAATTATCTTAACTTTTTAGCATGTTACGTCAAGCAACGGGAAAAACACAATACAAAATTAAGTTCATAAAAATTGATGCTTACAAGCTGCATTTTTTTTTGCGTTACATAAGCCTACGGCGGCTCTATTAGACGTGAGCTTACCATGAACTCCCCTTTTTCCAATATCATCTTTCACACAGTCCATCCATCGCTTCTTCGGGCTTCCTCTCATTCTAGGTCCATGCACATCCATACTTAACATATACCTCCAGTTACGTAACACAAAATGTCCCAGAACGCGAGGGCGTTTAAAATGCGATCTGAGGCTTCTTTTTTATCGCCCGAGGTAAGATCATAGTTTTATGTCACCCCCTGACCAGGAAGTGGCAATTTCAAATGGCAAATAGATTAAACTATCTATATACATCGGCCGTGTGGTGACGGCCGAGTAGAATACAATTGTCACCACCCCAAATCTCTCCCGTGGGTGTCGTACAAGGCGACTAAGGATAAATCATTATGAGGAATGGGCAGCAGCGTTCCTCTTATACCACCTAACAATAGCAATGTACTGCGACTTTTGTGCCCGATAAATGGCAATAGGCTCGCCACCTATTACATGGGACCTAACATAATTGGCGAAACGTGGGTGCCAGTTCACCTCTGCCTACCCCTTCGGGGATATAGGCGTGATTTATGTATGTATGTATCTATATACAACATAATCAAAACAGGACATTTTTTACCTATGGGCAGTTTGGCCAGGATAGTGCCCAGCGGTGTGAGCGCGTCGTTGTTGGCGATGTCCAAACAGCCGAGCTCCCTGAGCATCGCCTCGGCTTCGATCACGGCGTCCAGCGGCGGCGGCTCGGGCGCTTTAGACAGGAAGTGGCCTATGCTGCCCAGCCGGAGGAGCTTGATGCTGTCGAAAGATATTTATTTGGAAGACATTTACGGCAGAGCAACATATAAAAAAAAATAGTTATGACAATTACGAAACCATTTGGAGCTTTGGTCTTCGAGAACACTATAAATTTTTTTTTCATAATTTATTAGTTATTCGATTTTAATTTCAACATTATATAAATGTTAGAAAAATTAGTACAAAGATTTTTGTAGTTAGAAAAAAAAAATTTTTCGAAAAATTATTGTCTAGATGCGGGAATCGAACCCGCGTCCGTTGCTACCATAATTTTTCTAAATTCTTTTTCTAACCACCAAAATCTTTTTACTAATTTATTATTTGCTTTTATTATTTTTAAGTTAAGAGATATTACAAAAATAAATGGTTCAAAAATGGAATTGTAGGCTTCTATCAGAAAATACGTTTGCCATCCATATTTTCTTTTAAAACACCAAATTATTCTAACATCCAAGATTTGACAGCTGTAATGTCAATATTTTTATTTTTATTTGAAGGTCCTATGACACTAACCTACAAAAATCCCATCGTTTTAGAATGAGTAAGTTTTGAAATTTAAAATTAAATTACTTAGAATCGAAATTAAAGAAAATAAAAAAGTACGTGTCGAGTCTTTTAATGGCTATTTTCCATACATGTAAGTAACAAAAATATACCTTTAAAAAAATTGTAATGTCAATTGGCGAAACGTGGGTGCTAGTTCACCTCTGCCAACCCCTCGGGAATACAGGCGTGATTTGTGTATGTGTGTATGTATGTCAAACCTCAAAGCGAGCTCGTGCAGAGGCGTTCTGAACATCTCGGCCGTCTGGTGTTCGTCGAGTTTGTCGAAGCGCGCTTTAGTGCACAGCGTGAAACACACGCCGGGTCTGACGCGACCCGCGCGTCCCTTCCTCTGAAACAAGAAATCCAAGCGTCATAACGTTTCCTACTTAAGAGAGACACCAACAAACAGGCTGTATTTTGAGCCTTCCCGTCTAACGATTTATGCACACCAAGTGTACAGAAATTTTTGGGGCGCGCCGCGATTTTTGTACGCCATGTGTATACAAATTCTATGGTTCTAGAGTTAGTTTTATTTTTCCTGTCCGAATCGTGTTATCGACGTTTTGGCGGCTGCATAGTATTTGTCTATGGTTCATAGAGAATCATTTTATTTAAAAAGTTTACGGTTGTATAATACGGACCGACTATCGAAAAAGTTAGTATTGTTGTCAGTCGGAATCGCCCGCGCAAACGCGGTGGCTGCGCTCCGCGCATGGCTTTGTTTATGTTATGTTTTGAGTATCAAATAACGTGTATGAAAGTGTGTAATTCATGTGATCGTTTCTTTACGATATAAACAATGAAGTATAAGTGTACGGCCAATTTGTGTAAGTGATGTTGAAAGTGCAAGCATAGTGTAAAAAAACCTAACCTAGGAGTTTTGCCAACTGTTTTCAGCGACTGGTAAATACTTTTTAAACATTTTGATGTTAATTTCAAGTAGGAAATTTCATATGGATTACGGCGATATATCATTCATAAGATTTTATTGTACCGTATTGCTATCAGATATCGATTTTCGAAGTTCTAAGAAATAAAATTCTTGGTGCTGACATTACAATCGCTAACGGCCCCTTACGTTTTTCCGAGTCCAATCGCGTGACGGGAACCAGTGGTCGCCCGCGGCTTCGCTCGCGTTAATGTCGGTTACTAAATAGCCTATAGCCTTCCTCGATAAATGGTCTATACAACACAAAGATAATTTTTAAATATGATTCCGTAGTTCCTGAGATTATTCGCGTTCAACCAACTAAATAGACAAACTCCTCAGCTTATAATATTAGTATTGATTTTAATATCGTCTTAAGTCTCTCGGGGGCAGTTCACAATAAGATAATAAAATCAGGGTTTCTAAACTCATTAGAATATGCGCTCTGTTACTAAATGAATAAAAACATGTCCATTCTTCGACCGAAGGCGTTGGCGGTCTTGTCAACTGAAAAAGAAAATTTTAACCTGACTAGCGAGAGATGTGCTGAATGTTCGGGACAAATCGAAGAAAATTATATTGTTTTCATTCTATTGAACTAGTATTAGGTTATACTGGTCCTTCGAGCCGGATCTGCCGAAAGCACTGAGTACTTCAACCCATATCAATATTCATGTTTCTTTCATCATTGTTAAGTGCAAAATTAATAGGTGTAAGCCTTTTGACTGATTAGACACATAGAATACTTTTGCTTATCTAACTCCGCACTCAGAGACGTTAAAAAAATTTCATTTAAATCTAGAGCGACAAATTTTGAAATGTCATTTTTGACATTAAGTACTCATAGACGTAAATTGACGTCTTCGAGTGCGGTAGTAAGTATTCATAATTAAGTCCAATTCAAGACAATCTATACTAATATTATAAAGCTGAAGAGTTTGTTTGTTAGGTTAAAGTGACTCAAATTGAATAATTCTTTTTTTGTTAAATAGTACATTAATCCAAGAGGGCTATATGCTATACAATAACCGTCATTAACGGGAGCGAAGCCGCGGGCGACCACTAGTAACATTATAAAAACATACATAAATCACACCTATATCCCCGAAGGGTAAGGCAGAGAGAAATTACCACCCACTTTTTGCCAAATAAGTTAGGTCCTATGTTATTACATGGGACCTAACTTATTTGGCAAAAAGGTAACTTAGGTGGCGATGCTATTGCCACATATAGGGCACATAAATCGCAG
Organism: Cataclysta lemnata; assembly: GCA_963931975.1. NCBI lineage: Eukaryota > Metazoa > Arthropoda > Insecta > Lepidoptera > Crambidae > Cataclysta > Cataclysta lemnata. The sequence continues at coordinate 4,133,667 of OZ008361.1, read as the reverse complement.
TATATTGCTAGGTGGTATAAGAGGAATACTGAGGTCCATTACTCATCGCTGTCTTTATCCTTAGTCGCCTTGTACGACACCCACGGGAGAAATGGGGGTGGTGACAATTGTGTTCTGCTCTGCCGTCACCACACGGTTGCATTATTTATAAAAACATTTAAAAATAATACCTGTTCCAGATTAGTCCTGCTGGCCCAAACGGTTGCATACGATGTCATGTTGTTGTGCGACGTGAACAGCTTCATCTTGGCCTTGCACGAGTCTATCACGTAGACCACGTCGTTGATCGTGATGGATGTCTCTGCTATGTTCGTCGAAAGAATAACCTGAGGTAGAACAATTGCAATTTAAATTAATTAAGATTTATATTTACTAAAAGAGTGATCAACATGAATGTTGAGGGATGGAGAGGAAGAGGAGGGCCGCATAAGATATGGACGGATTGCATGAGATAAATGACGTAAATGTTAACGGAGCGAAAATAAGATGACAGCTAACAGGAGTGAATGAGCGCTAAGCTCAAATACATATATAGGTACATAAATCACGCCTATATTATATCCCCGAAGGGGTAGGCAGAGATGAATCTATTGCCATGTATCGGGAACGTAAATCGCAGTATATTGCTAGCTGGTATAAAAGTAATGCTGCTGCCCATTACCCATCGCTGTTTTTACCCTTAGAGGCCATGTATGGCACTTATGGGTGAGATGGGGGTGGTGACAATTGTATTCTGCTGTGACGTCACCACGCGGCAGTTGAATGAAATTAGACAAATTAGAAAAGCCCAAATGATATTAGATAAAGAGCAAGAGGAGAAGAGAATGATATACCATTCAGCTTCAGCCCGGCTAGCATGACCACCGAAACACGATATGATATAGTGATTTATCGCTTTGAACTGTCAAAAATTATTGGATTTTCGACAGTTTAAAGTGATACATTGCAACATCTTTATGTTACAGCTATATAGGCTATATGATAAAGCCATTTATACATGCACTACCATTTCTAGCATGACCATAACACGTCACATCGGTTACCTTAGTAATCCCGGCGGGGGGCGTCACAAACACCTTCTTCTGGTCGTCTCGCGGGATCTGACTGTGCAGAGGCAAAATGACAAATCTGGACTGGTTCCCGAAGACCCGGTGCTGAGAAAGGTGCTTCATCAGCGCGAAGATCAGGTTCCAACCGGGCAAGAACACCAGAACCGCGCCCTCTTGGTTCAAGTTGGTGATGTACGTGAGGATCGCTTCGATCAGTTCGAAGCTAAGCTGTGGGAACGTATGTTTGCTGTGAGCTCATTTTAAGGCTTCCAATCACAGACATGTGCAATTAGTTATCGACTACAGGTTACTACTGAACTATAATTTTATGAACAAATATTTTATGTATATTAAATGATAAAATTATTCTGAAGTGGTGACTTAAAAAGACTGGTGATGATGAAGAATTAACTGTGAACACTTTGCTGATTTATGTATCAGTTTGGTATTGTAATTTTGAGCATAATAATAATCGTACGTTTCCCCAAAGAATAAACAAAAATAAAAACTTACATCCTTTTCGGAGAGCTGTTGCAGAGACTTGACAGTTTGCATTGAATACTCCTGCCCCAAGTTGCAATTCTTATTCAAATCTTCATCCTGCTCGTCGACGCCTACGCCTGTGGTTAAATATAAAATAAAGAAAAATTAGATGCGAGTTTTTTATACTATGTTCCTTTGATAATTACAGGATTTTAAAACTCAGTCAACTTCATCACCAACAGGCGTCTTCTAGGCGAGCGTATACTATCTTAGGCCTCATAAATAGAGAACTAACATATCATAGTTTTTATGCCTTTACAACTTTATGGACTCCTGCCCGCGGCTACCATGACCACCGAAACACAATATGATATAGGCGTTTATCGCGTTGAACTGTCAAAACTCCATAGATTTTTGACAGTTCAAAGCAATAAATGGCTATATCATAACGTGTTACGGTCATGCTAGCCGGGCTGTTGCCTGAAATAAAAACTTTTTATTTTATTTATTATTGGTTTCCATCAGGCGAGATTGTGGTCAAACGCTCAGCCTATTAAACCAATAATTTTAGACAAGCCTAAGGGCACCGAGTTATTCGATTCGAGCATACCTATCAATTATGTACGCTCGAATCGAACGACATACCTATCAAGATTTATAACAAAAAATATCCCACCTTCATCATCATCCTCTTCGTCATCTTTATTGGCTTTTTTGCCGGATGACTTCCGTTTCCTAGTGTCCGGTGGTGGGATGAACTGGGTCAACTCTATGCTGTCTTCTAGGAAGTATTGTTGTACGGGGTAAGTGCGTCCGGGGACCTAGTAACGGAGATACTCACATACATAAATCACACCTATTTAACCCCGAAGGGGTAGGCAGAGATGAATTAACATTAACACCCACATTTCGCAATTAAGTTAGGTCCCATGTAGGTGGCGAGCCTATTGCTATCTATTGGTCAGTAAATCGCAGTATATTTAAAGGGAGGAACATTGCTGTCCATTTCTCATCGCCGCCTTAAACCTTATTCGCCTTGTGCGACACCCGTAGAAGAGATTGGGATGGTGACAATTGTATTACTACTCTGCCGTCACCACACGAAAACAGCAATTAATGAACGCTTATCTGTAGTATTTCACCCTGGTGGACTCACTCGGTTGAATTTGGGGACAGAATATTCTTATATGGAATTAAAGGACAATTTTCACTAAGATCCATGTTTTTATATTGAAGGTTACTGCTATAATTATCTTCCACAGCTTTTAATTATGTATATTGCTAAAGTAGTAGAAGTTGTTTGTGGGAATAATAAAATCACGGTATATTACTACAGGGTGAATTTGAAATGAAAGAAAATAAAAATGAATAGGCATATTTCTTTTTTGCTATTGGTCGGCAGGACGGAACGAGCGCGGGGAGCGAGGCAGGTTCGACCAATATGCCGCGCGACGGCGGCGGCGCACGGGTACTTTATTACGTATAATGTAAAGTTGATATTTCTGTGAACTGTTTCGAAGCGGTCTCTCTAAAAGAGTCTTTGTGCGCCGCCGCCGCCCATAAAACTTTGTCAGTTCATTTCGATTTCACCTGGTTGTATTGTGTCATAAATGCATGCTAGTTAAATGAATTCGTTACATTCTTCCTTTTTAAATTACAAAAACCGCTGCCCTAGCACGGGACGTGGACAAAATCTCTCTCCTGTCTCCACCACTTGACAGTGTTTTGTCTCGGGATTCACTGTGAGTTAAAGCGAGAGGAAAATATTTTCTTTTCCCCGAGGAGATTTTGTCCACGTCCCGTGCTACGGGGTTTGATTACAAGCCCATTCACCTCAATGACGGGGCAGTCGCCAAAGTACTTCTTGAACAGCGTGGTGTCAACTGTGGCTGACATCAGGATGATGCGCAAGTCGGAGTAAGTGTGGACCATGTCCCTGAGGAGGATCAGCGCGAAGTCGGTGTCGGCATCACGCTCGTGGACCTAAAGACATAAATGAAACAAATCTTTAAGAACATTTATACAGACATTAATCTCGCCTATATCCTGAAGGCAGAGGTGAATTAACACCCACGATTCGCCAATTAGGTAAGGCCATGCAGTAGGTGCCGAGCCTATTGTATGAATATTGCTAGGTAGTCTAAGAGGAACGCTGCTGCCCATTACTCATCGCAGTCCCTTGGTCCATTGTACCTGCGGGAGAGATGGGGGTGGTAACACTGTACTGATCTGTACTGCTCTGCCATCACCACGCGGCTCCCACAAGAACATTCCTTGTAAATAAATGTTACGTATAGAATTTTTAAAATGATTCGGTGGTAAAATTATTGGGTACTTCTGCTTCTCTAATTGGGTACTTCTAATGTGTTAAATAAATCTTATTGTGGGTAAATTTTTTACATTATTTAAAGCTTTGTTTAGGATAAACATTAAGCCCTGAAACGTTGCTGTCTTTAGGGGGTCAAGTTTACTTTTACTGTTATTGTACTACATTTGTCGTCTATAGGTATTATTACACCACTCACTATAATTGTGACGTCATAATTTAGTAAAAAACATCTTATAAAAAGAGTCACTTGTAAACTTGTCATACCTCGTCCACTAGAACATGGCTGACTCCCCTCAAACCGCCCTCGAGTTTCCTCAGCAGCACTCCCACGGTGCAAAACATGATTGAACCGTATGGCCTAGGCAATACGGATTCAAATCGCACTGAGTATCTGAAACAAGTTATCAAACAGTTAAATGAAGCATACGACTTTCGATAGCGAGATGGAGTATACATCAGGAACTTGTCAGTGTAATACAAATTAAATTAGCTTTTTATTGCACACAAGTTAAGATTCAATTTCAAGTGGAGATCAGAAAGTTGATTAGGTAACTATTTTACGAACAATTCTCGACTGAAATAAATTAAATTTATTGTTTTTGCAAATTTTTTTACCATCTTCTCTGATTTATAAAAATAGTCTATGTTACTGACTCATAATGCTTACTAAATGTTAAAGTCAGTCGGTTTAGGCATGAAATATAATAATAAGCGGGGATTTCATTAGACGGGCAAGCTCGTGGGCATGCCCGCCGGACCTCGCTTCTATAGGCCACACTGACTGTGACTGGCGTACACTAGGCAGACATCACACAGACCAGTACAGTAGACATACAGTACCGAGGTCCGGCGGGCTTGCCTGCAGACATGCCCGTCTAGTGAACTCCCCGCTTAACGCGCTCGGCTTGCGATCGCGGAAACTAAACAATGTTCGCTAAGCCCAGTCATTGGATCAGTGATAAAATTTTATGCCCGCGGGTATGCCCGTCGAGTAAATTCCCCGCTTCAAGCCATCTGCGCTATCGAGCTCTTCACTGATCCACATACCCGACGCTATTGCCGATCTCCTCACACCTCTCGGCGGCCATACCCGTCTAGTGAATTCCCCGCTTAACGCGCTCGGCTTGCGATTGCGGAAACTAACCAAAGTTCTCTAAGGCCAATCATTGAATGGGTGCCCAAATATTATGCCCCCGGGCATGCCCGTCGAGTAAATTCCCCACGTCATGCCATCTGCGTTATCGATCTCCTCATCGATCCACATACCCGACGCTATTGCCGATCTCCTCACACCGCTCGGCGGCCACCCTCTCGGCCACGCTGACGGCCGAGATGCGGCGCGGCTGCGTCACGCACACGTTCGCCCAGGCGCCTTGCCCGCTGGCTATGTAGTCGTCCAAGATGAACTGGCACACCTGGTTGTACAAAATTATATATTTATTAGTTGATTTTTTTTGCATACATTTATGTATACACAAATCACGCCTATATACCTGAAGAGGTAGGCAGGGGTTTATTAATAATCACTATTGCCAATTGACAACATTTCATTTTTTTCAACATACCTTTATTATGATGTTATATGAAATTAAACCGAAAATGAAGACACCCATATTTTTTATTTCTTTTGAATTCCGTCGTTTTCATACAAAAAATCATGATTGACATACCGGTCATTCTAAACAGACGTAAGCGCCAAATGACGTCACTGTAATGGACAAATAGCGAAATCACTCTTGACGCGAAAAATAAAAAGATCACTTGTCAAAATTTACGAAATGGCGTTTCCGGTGTCAAAAATAAAAACATTTTATCTGAAATGTTTGAAATCAATTTCAAAGTAAAATACGTTTTAAATTGAAGTTTATGAAGGCTTCTAATTTATTGCTACTTTACTGATGTTAATTTCTAAGATGACAATTAATGATATTGGATTTAATTTATGACTGACGTCTGTTATCATGTCTATGATAACTTTTTTATTCTTCCATCTAGGAAGGCAAACGTTTTACTTCATACATCTACGACTGTGACGTCATCGCATGTTTTTTACTTTTTTTTTCTCTGAAATTAAGTAATAAAAAATTTAATAAAATATTTCCGAAGTCAGGATTGGAAAATAAAAAAAACGGTATTTTTATTTTGGGGGGTTGTCACTTTTGAAATGTTGTCAATTATACAATTATATTGCTAGGTTCGTTTAAGAGGAATACTGCTGCCCATTACACATCGCTTTCTCAATCCTCTTTATCCTTATTCGTCTTGTACGAAACCCACGGAAGGTGTTCCGCCAATTAGTGAAAAATAAAGATAGGCAGCCCCTCTGTGGTTGAGAGTTCCAAGTGAAGCTCGATTCCATCTTCGGCCCTCATCATCCTTACCATCAGGTGAGATGAAGGTCAAGGGCTTCCCTGTTTAGCATAAAAATAAAACGAGCAGACGATAACTCTTAGCATTCCATGGATACACCGTGCGGGCGCCGGGTCCATACTGTGTCAGAGCAGGAAATCAGTGGCAGCGCCTGGTGACCCAAGTGTAGGTTTACGGGGCCCCTTCACAACTAGTCAACTGTTAGTCAATAGTATGTATACATCTTACCTGCGTAGTTTTACCACAGCCAGTGTTCCCCCTGATTATGATGACCGGGTTGTCGTTGATGGCATTCATTATTTCCGAGCGCATCGCAAACACTGGCAGCTGCTGGCGTTCCCGTAAGCTTTCCTTAAAAAGAAACAATAATTTGTTTTTTTTGGGGTATTACTACTACCTATTGCATTTTCAAAGTAACTGTTGTAGGTTTAGTGCTTCATTATTTATTATTTTCATTTTTATTTCAACATTATATAAATGTTAGAAAAATTACTTGTCACAAAGAAATTTTATTTGAAAAAAAAAATTAGACAGAAAATTTGTGGTTAGAAAAAGTTGGTTAGCCGAGTGGTATAGGCGTCAACCCGGAATGTAGAGGGTTCGTTTCCCGCATCAAGACTATAATTTTTCTTACCACAAATTTCTTTATGATGTTCATTATTATAAAGTAGATAATATATTATTATTGTAAAAACATGATAGATTACATAATAAAACACTGATGATAATGATTTAAATTGATTATTTTGTTATTTAAGTTAATCATTTGATTACAAAAAAGCAAATTTTGGAATATTGATTTAGGGGATTTGTAAACCTTTAGTTCATAAATCTCCCTTTGCATTTGCAATCTCAAAACTTCATCATGTTTTGGGAATTATCTTTGAGAATTTGTAGAATACGCCGAATTTTGAGGTCATTAAAAAACATACGGGTACGAATTGAGTAACCTCCTCCGTTTTTTCGTCGGTTAAAAATGCCTGTAGATAGGACTTACTGGCCAAAGAAAAAAATTTTCACAAACCTGATAAAGTTGACTGTTCTGGCAGGCGTCTCGGTGACTCTTTTCAAGGTCGGAGCTGATAGTGTCCAAGCTGGTAGTCGCGAGGGGGCCTTCGTCTAAAACGAATTTATACCATAACATCATCATCATCATTTCAACCGAAAGACCCACTGTTCGGAGTAGGCCAAGGATATATTTAAATAATTATTATAACTTTAGTAAAATGGGTTTGATACATTTATTTTTGAATATTTATAGCCACCTCCGTGGTCTAGAGGTTCACCCACCGGAATTAGACCTGAAAGTCCAGGGGTTCGATCCCCAGGGGAGTACAAATTTGTACTCAGTTTGTTTGGTGGTTGGACTTTTATTCAAGTCCGCCTGGCTAGCTTCAACCATCTTATCAAAATCTCTCCATAATAATAATGTTAACAGCATTATTGTGTTGCGAAAATTTGTGATAAGAAGATAGCTAGCCCCTTTGTGTTTGAGGGTTTCAGGTGAAGCTTGATTCCATCTTCAGCCCTTATCGACACTTACCATCAGGTGAGATAAAGGGCAAGAGCTTCCCTGTCTAACATTAAAAAAAAAAACTTTCAGCAGCTATAATAATAGTGTAAGGGCCTGTTTCACAATCGACAAGTAAGTTCGAAATAGCTGACTTTGCACTTCAATTGACATTATATTTCATACTACAGCTGCCAAATGATCTGCGAAGTAAGCTACTTAGAACTTACTTGCCGATTGTGAAACAGGCCCTAAGTGTAAGTGTGTAAGTCATCATGTATAAAGTTTAAATTATATACAAACAACACCCTCAAGTTAGGGGTGTCTTACCAATATTGTACGCGGTCGAAGCATTCCAGTTGGGCTGTGGGGGACACCAGGAGACCACCCCCGCCCTGGGGTGGGGCGGGCCTCCCTTATCGCTCGCACCCAAGAATAGGGACTAGTTTTTGATAGTCATTTGTTGACATTACCGTTAAATGACGTCTCGGAGTGCGGCAGTAAGATGTCAACAAGGGTGTCTTACCAATATTGCACGCGGTCCAAGCGTTCCAGTTGGGCTGAGGGGGACACCAGGAGACCACCCCCCCTGGGGTGGGGCGGGCCTCCCTCATCGCTCGCACCCTGTCGATCTGCAGCAACGTCACCCCAGCGGGACCGTCACCCCCCTCCGTCTGGGCGGGGGCCGCGGTATTCACGTCTACGGCTTCGATGCCCAGTTCTGGGAACAAGTTTGATTTGATTTAATTTGACATTTACCAGCCTTCTTGACGGCCGCATTGGTCGAATGCTCAGATTGCTGGGTATTGGCCAAGAGGTCCCGGGTTCGAATCTTCGTAGGGGCAAACTTTGTGATGACCACAAATGTTTGTTTCCGAGTCATGGTTGTGTATATGTTTATATACATAGTTATATTAAAAATATGTCCGTCATCTAGTATCCATAACACAAGTGCATAGGCTACTTACTTTGGGCTAGATGATAGGTGTGAGTGTAAAAATATTTATTATTTATTTATTTTTATTATTATTATTTGTAGCGGCTACGTCAGCTACGTAGCGCTACATAAACAAAGTGTCGAGTAACCGAGAAATGTTTGATCAGCAAAAAGTACGACAGCTCACGACGACAATATGGAGTCAAACCAACTGTAGACCTAATGACTGTTGTGATAAGGCAGAACGAGATAAGCAAGTTCTGAATCACGATTACAAAGTTTCTGGAGGAACTCAGAATATATACAAGATCCGACGAAGTACAGTCGGACCGCGGTCCCCGAGTGCACACCTGGCTCTTCGCTTTTACGCTGAGTATGCGGCGACGCTAGAATAGAATAGAAATAATCTTTATTGCACATCGACACAAATATAAAACATTCAACGTACAGAACTTTTCTTTTCTTTACAATGCACAATGGGCGGCCTTATCGCTAAGAGCGATCTCTTCCAGGCAACCTTTGGATGGACAGGATTAGAACAAATAATCATAGGGAAGATGGCGATGCAGCAACTAAATAAATAGCTCGTACTTAAATTTTATACACATACAAAAATACAAGCACTAAATATGTACTAACATACATACATATAAAGTATATAATACATAAATACCTACTATATATATTAAAATAATATACCGACAATATAAAATAAATAAATAATATTAATAAATAAATACATAAATACTTGATACACTACTACAAAAAGAAATCAAAAGTTACAGAGTCAGATAATGCTCCTTTACCAGCCTCCTGAAAACATTGAGTGATTTTGCCTGTCTGATTACTAATGGCAAAGCATTCCACAATCGCACAGCTTTAGCAGAAAACGAATTCCTATAAAATTTCGGGAAATGCGATGGCGTAGCTAAGCTGAGGTTTTCCGATGACCTTAGTACACGCGAATGGGTATTATGGAGATATTTAAATTGCTCTTTAAGATAAAAAGGGGTATTTCGATGGAAAAGAATAGTATATAGAAGGGAAAGAATGTGAGCATCCCGGCGAAGACGAATCGGCAACCACTTGAGTTTTAAGCGAAATTCGGAGACATGATCATATTTACGTAAACCGAAAATGAATCTTATACAGACATTTTGAAGGCGCTCAAGTTTAGTTAGCTGCTCTTCTGTAAGGCCAGGATAGCAGGAATCGGCATAGTCAAGGATAGGAAGAAGAAGGGATTGTGCTAGCGCAACTTTGGTAGCAGTAGGAAGGAAGTTACGTATTCTTCGTAAGGATCCAGCAGATGCAAATAGCTTTTTGCTGACCTCTTGTAATTGAGGACCCCAAGATAGATTTGTATGGAACAGTATGCCAAGGTTTTTAACAGATTGGCTGTATGGTATGTAAGTTCCATCAAACATTATCCGTGGTACCTCTGGCCATTTAATTTTCGACATCATCCTTTGGCTCCCGATGAGGATGACTTGTGTCTTCAGTGGATTGACTTTAAGCCGAATAGCTTCATTCACATATGTTTGCCAAGTCATTGTTAACTCTATTCACGGATTCAGAGAGCTGTTCTAAGGGTGTTTGCATGTAAATTTGCAAATCATCTGCATAAAGGTGGTAGGACAAAGACAAGTTAAAACCAGAGATAGAATTAATAAATATTGAGAAAAGCAAAGGAGATAAAACGCCACCCTGTGGTACACCGGCAGATGTATTACACCACGATGAAATTGAATCATCGATGTTGATTCGCTGTCGACGTCCAAACAGGTAACTTCGAAACCAGTCGATTGCCGTTGGAGATATGTTAATAGAGCATGGTGTCGCTAGGAGCAGCTCAAAATCTACTGTGTTAAACGCATTGCTAAAATCCAGCAAAGATAGTACAGTAATGCAACCACTCTCTAAACCGAGCCGAATACTTTGATGAATGCAGTTGTGGTACTGTGACCGGGCCGGAAACCAGATTAGAAGGATTAAGGAGATGGTTTTTGTACAGGAATAGGTTAAGTTGGTTATAAACAAGACGCTCCAGAACCTTGGACAAAAATGTGAGGATGGAGATGGGACGATATTCGGAAAAAGACTCTGGATTACGTGTTTTAGGTACGGGTATTATATGTGCATCTTTCCACGATATGGGGAAAGCGCCATTAGTAACTGAGTGGTTAAGGATATGAGAGAGGATAGGTAGAATTTCGTCTAGGATGGGATGTATCATTTTCCGGCTCAGTGAATCACAGCCTACTTACTGCATTCGATGTTATGGAGAGAATACTCTTTTTAATATCACAATCCGGAAATAGACTAAAGAAAAATAAAGGATGATCGGAGGGATGGAAGCGAAGATAAGTAGTTTAAAGTACTACTTTTTGTCTTGGAATCAAAATTAGAAGTGGCTGTGAAATGTGCATTTGAGTAATTTATGACTAAGTTAATAGACACCTCGGCTGTGCGAGATTAATAAGACGGCAATGGCCTTATTAATAAACACGGTTTAAGTATAGACTAGTTACTCAGTGTTTTGTCTCTTTTCCTCGCATTCAAAATTATGTTTGTGAGACGAAGACAAAACGCGGAATAGCTATAGGTAACATGTTTACTACCAGTTTATTAATAAGACAGTAAGGGTTTAAGACAGCGATGAGTAATGGGCAGCAGCGTTCCTCTTATACCACCTAGCAATATACTGCGATTTGCGTGCCCAATGCATGGCAATAGGCTCGCCACCTCGGGACCTAGCAAAGTTGGCAAAACGTGGGTGTTAATTCACCTCTGCCTATCCTTTCGGGGATAAAACTGTGATTTATGCATGTATGTGTTACCTCTTAATGTCTCTTCCAATTGCTCCTCAAGTTCGGGAGCCACCGCCACCGGATACGGTTTCATGAGACCTTCAGCACTCCTAAATAATAATAATTTGAGTATTATAAGCAATTATGAGGAGATTATGAGGAGCACAACTTAAAATAATCTAAAGTCGAGTTTTTATATTTGTGAGGGATTAAAATGGATCAAAAATTGACTGCATATGATTTATGTCACACCTGACCATAAAGTGGACTTTCCCGCTTGTACGCTCCGCCGTGACATAAAACGATGATTTTCTCAATTCTTACAATTTTCTAGCTGACTGTAGTTTTTAAAAAATCTATTAATGTCGATTTTCATAACTTCGCGTGGCCTCAAGGGAGCTGCCTTTAATGCCCCATCTCAACTTTCCACCCTGTATAGGGTTAACATTAGTTTTGGCTTTGATAAATATACTTTCTTTTTTATTAGTTATTTTTATAACACATATAACCTGAGATAATAAAGTCAGATGCCTATACCGCTCGGCCAACCGAGATTGCAGAGGACATGGTTTTGCCTCACCAGAAGGCCTATAGCACAGGACGTAGACAAAATTTCTCTCCTGGACCTCTGGACAGAGTTTGGTCTCGGAATTTAGTTTCGAGTTATAGAGAGAGGAAAATATTTTCTCTTCCCCGAGGAGATTTTGTCCACGTCCCATGCTAGGCTAGTACAGGACAAATCATTTATAATATTTTTTCTTTTTTTTGAACTTTATTTTCTTTGTTTATGTTGAAATAAAAATATTAAAAATCAAATCAGAACCAGACTTAGAGAGAGGGTCAGCAAAAAACCACATACCTGTCCTTTTTCAAAGTCCCGCTGAACGGCTCGATGACACCCAGATGGTACAGCTGTCTCACCAGAGACAGGGCGCAGGACTTGCTAGCCGTCTGCTTGTTCGATGCCGTCTCCCGACCCGTCACGTTTCGACCCAGCTGCCGTACGAAGATGGTCATTTCGCAGCAGAAACTCCTGGTGTGGGTGTTGGCAGATCGAAAAGTTAGGACTTTGAAACCAAAGCAAGAAATTTGTAGATTAACTCATAATCATCAGTGTTTAATATCGCCACTGCTGGAGCACAGGCCTTCCCTTTGAATGGAAGAATATAGGGCGATTCGATTTTAATTTCGACATTATATAAATGTTAGAAATATTAGTACAAACATTTCGGTGGTTAGAAAAAGTTGGAAAAATGTGTTAGTGTAAAGGTTAGAAGAATTTCGGCAAGTTAATTAGTGTCTTGGCTGGCCGAGCGGTTAGGCACCTGCCCGGATTGCAGTGGCCGCGGGTTCGATTTCCGCATCAAGACCACAATTTTTCGAACTTTTTCTAACCACCAAAATCTTGTACGAAATGTTATGACTTTGAAGCCGAAGCAAGGAGTTTGTGGATTAACCCTGCCATATGAATGGAAGAATATAGGGAGATAGGGCTATACACAAAAGGATTAGTGTCCGGCAGTCTGTCTGCTGCTCTGAGCAGTATGGATTGGAATGTTGTCATCCCAATCACTGTCTCCGTTCATCGGTCTCTGGACATGGTCCGTTCCGTCTCTTTTCCATACATTCGTTTATCACCAGCACTTTTCTTATTCTAGCAACAGATGCAACTAAGTTTACAGAAACTTTGGTTTGCAGTGGTACCCATTTATTTTTTGTTAAATTACTATAAGTCAGAGGTATGTAAATAAAACGATAGATTTGAATGGAAGAGGAAACATACTGTGGCGACCCCAGATAAACAGGTAGGATGATCATCACCTCATCTTATTTAGTAGAATATGGGCTTTACATAAATAAATATCTATCACTAATATTTTAAATAAGGTATAGCCAGACCGGAAGAGAATAAAAATACTCACCCGCAGTTCACCCATCATGAATTAGGGGTTGTTGTTGAGCCGGCAGTGTGGTCAAGTATCGCACTTGCAGTAATAAGTTCACCCTGTGCCGAGAACAAAACCAAAGACTGAGTATACACTCATCACACATTTAATCATCCAAAATACATTACAAAATTTTAATATTTAAAATTGTCTCTTAATCTCCAAGTGTTAGTTTGTTTGGTACACTAGTAATATACAAAGGAGTTAGGTGAATAAGATTTTTCTTTAAGAATCAGATGGCCAGTTTATACTGTATGTTCTAGCTATAGCCCTAGAGGTCTTGTGTTTGAATCCTGGTAGAGGCAAATGTTTTTGTTTTAAACAGGAACATTAATTTGTTCTGTTCGAAATATTTGTGTGATGAACTTGGATATTTCATTTTGTTCCCAAGTCATGGTTTTTTTGTACATTTAAATAAATTTAAAATCTTAATGTATTATTGAACCATTTAAACAGAAAACAAGGTAAGAGTAGAAACCAGGAAAACATAAAGTTAAAAAATTAATTGGATGGATAGATTTTTGACCATAGCCTCGTAAATAGTTTTGTTGTTGGGACATATAAAGATGCATATTACAAAAATAACCCAATATTCGAAACCGATTTCAGTCTTTGATATTGTTCAGCACTAGGTATTTTGAAAAGGAAATCACACTGAAACAAACTTTGTCAAACATTCACAAAACTTGTTTCATATCATCGTACAATACTTGACCACCTTGCCACAGCATTGTCAACCATTGCTTTTTCAAATATCATGAATAAGCAGTGGCTACTATATTTAATTTTAACATTATATATAATAATTATATAAATCTTCTTTTGTAGTAGCTACAATGATGTGTAAACCAACAGATAGCTTGCAATGTGAAGTTACTACAGTCATTTATTACTTTGAACTGTCAAAAATACAATGATTTTTGACAGTTCAAAGTGATAAATGGCTTTATCATATCATTATGTTTCTGTGGTCATGCTAGCTATAATTGAAAACTTAATATCCTATTATTCTACACAATATTTTTTTTAATTTTGTCTAGGTTAAAATACCGACCAAAAATAATATAAAAGCAAAAGTAAGCTTAAATTAGTGCACACTACTTTAAAAGCATATACCTGAGATGTTATAAATTAATTTCTTGGCTGAAAGGTACAGATATTGTTATTTTGGTATTGGATAAAGTTATGTGTTTAAACATTCGGACCCATTGTCCTTTGTAACAATGAACAAGTTCAGTTCAAGATATTATAAAATTTGTGAAATATTTAAATTGCAATGTATGTTGGGGTATAAAACTTTATCTAAATGAATTATTTATGCCTTACAGATATTAGTCTACTGCTTTGAATATTTTGTAAGCATTCTAATTTTTACAAAGATTGTACTTGTTATAGGTGGAAAGAAATGATCTCTTCCAACCCCTGTGGGAGAAAGATAGACATATATATGTATGCAAAACTCTTTGTAATGCAACTAAGAATTGGCAGCGGAACCTATAAATAAATAGCAATATTTGTGCCATGCATGTCATTTTCATAACGGCAAGCCTATTGCCATCTATTGGTAATAGGCTTGCCATTATTACATGGGATCTAACATAGTTGGCGAAATGTTAGTGGTAACATACTACCACCTACTCTTTTGGGGAATAATGTAACGCTTTTATAAGTCTGTAAACGCAAACCTGGTATTGTCAGGGCCTACACCCTTGTACTTGTAGTCTGTATTTATCTTGTTGACTTGCAGGAATTGATGTAGCTTAGACTTTGCATTCTCCATAGTCCAGTTGCCATGGAGGCTCGCATTTACATCAAGATTCTCGGCATCCTCAACATTTTTCTGTTGTTGTAGGCGGTCCATGTATGTAAAATTTTGATTTCTTCCACCAAATGCCTGGTATGCCTGCCCCATGGTGTCAGGACCCATTCCCTCCTGGAATTATTATTTTAGTTACTTTGTTTGAAGCTAGATCTACATAAATAATGTTTGTATCAAGTTTTTTAAGCTAATAATAAGTAAAAGTAATTTATAAAAAAGACCTACCAAGAATGTTTATGTTTCCAATAATTTAGAATGGAACATACAGTCAAAACCGAATATAATGACATCGTTTATAATGACCAATCAGTTATTACAACCGAATGGCATGGTCACAACTGAATCCCTACATACTTGTGTCTATTGCTTATAAGAACCAGATTATATGGTCCCTTCAATGTCGTTATATGCCTAAATATAGGTAGTTGACAAATATTAATGAGCAATATTCTTTGATAATTGTGGAATATTTTATATAATACCTGAAATACTGATCTATTCTGTGCCATATTACTATGTTCTTCAGGGTAGTCTGGCTCTGCGCTTCTATCAACCTCCAATTTAACACCAATTTCTTCATTGATATCTTTTGGATCAGCTTCTCCATTTCTAATGAGAAAACTAACAAAATCTCTGGAAGCATTCGTCTGTGCCTCTTTTTTAGTTGTTGAATTTCCCGCTCCTGAATATGAATATCCTTCAACCCGTACTTCGCAAAGGAATCGTTGACGATTCTTGGGACCTTAATAAACAAAGAAATAACTTAAGACTTTACTTACTGCCGAAAGTGAATAGCATAAATAATTACAATTATTTACAGATGATGACAAACACACCATCCTCATGTCTGGAAGAATAAAGGGAGAGTACATAACCCACCAGGCTGCCCCAGTTGGGCCCATGAGTATAAATGATTACAAATGCAGCAAGGAATATGGTCGAGACACTATATAATTAAGTTTAAGGTTACTAGTCAATAGGTAGGTTATTTAGATTTCCAAACAAACAAGACATACTAAAACGAACTATAGTAATTGCAGAGAATCTTAGTGACTCCTCATTTGTTATGCTTTTGTAAAACGCTGCAAACTACCGAATAATAAAAATTAGCACGAAACAATACCTGTCGCACGAACATCGAACACCGGATTTAGGCCTTTTTTATTGCAAAAGGCGTGGAGGAATGATTTAACATCCATTTTGGACTACGCTTCTTTTTATTTTAATTAAGTAAAGTTAACTTTTAGTTAATTTTATAACAAATCCACAAATGCCGCAGCACAAATCAATAGAATAAAACTTGATGTGCGAGCGAGAAAAAGCTAATTGACATTCTCTTTTTTGTTTTTTTAATTCTCGCCCCCCCGCCCAAAGAGTATATAATACACTACCCCCGCCTTTTATCGGGAAAGCAAAGGGATCTAACCCATACAGCCAAGTTTTGTATGTATGTATATATGTATAATATACCTATGTAAATCACGTGTCACAGTTTGTTATTGAACAACAACGGCTTGACCGATTGTACATACATACAAAATTCACGCCTATATCCCCGAAGGGGTAGGCAGAGGTTACTTAATACCCACTTTTCGTCAATTAAGTTAGGTCCCATGTAATAGTTGGGAAGCCATAATATATCAGGCACGTAAATCGCAATCACAGTACATTGCTAGGTGGTATGAGAGACATGGCTACAGGTAAAGAGAACACGTTTTAACAGACTTATAATATTTCCCTTAAATTATATGCACATGTGTGCTTGTAGCCTGTAATCTATCAATATTGCTGAATTGATCCGGTTTTTCACGTCTCGATAGCTCGTACTTTTCTATTGTAACTGCTAGTTATTGATTGGTCTATGGATTGCTTATCATCATCATACACAAAACTGAAATGAAACAAAATATTGAAGTATATAAATTTATTTAAATTAAAAACACAAATACAACACTCCACTTACTATAAAATACATAACATGGCACCATGGATAAATTTAGAAATTAATAAACATAACTATTCATCTGAATTATTGATTGTTTTACTAAGCACAAATAGTTTTCTAAATATAACCATGGGCTTTCATTTCGTTAAAACAATGTATTATGTTTGATATTATTGGTTACGAGTACTTAATAAATGCAATTAAACACACTCGAGTGCCCTATGTACCCTATAGTATGTTGAAAGCTACTTCACGCAGTCATATTGTTTTAGGAAGTCTCGTTTAATTAAACTTGATGAAGTTAGAGTACCTATTTTACGTAGAATTTATTTTATTACCTCATTTAATAATAATTGAATTTATTTTACCACCTCACCACCTCACCGAACAGTCCATCTAGACAGGTAGCCATTCTATTCGAACGAAAATAATACAAATGTACGAAACTGACGTATTACACAGAAAACAACATGGCGACCGTCGTGTCAAACGTAATAGGTTGTCAAAAATTGACAATTGTTCGATGGAAACGTTTTGTATCGTTTGCCACTTGGCTAGGACCCTTGTTCCATTTAAAATTATCTTTCACTGGCGCCACTTTCAGATCTCTGGCGTATTTATTCTCATCGCTCCACCCATCCATTTCCATATTCCCAACTATGCCACATGCAATTTTCTTTTAACCCTCCTTAGCATTCTGATTATTGAGGTCTTAAAACAGACTTGTAAGTCTTTTCTTTGAACTTCAGCCACAAATTCCTGTAATCTGTCGTCATTTTATTTCACGATTTAACTTATTAAGTAGTTACCAGTTACGCAAAATATACATTTTGTAAATACCAGGTCTACTGCTACTTGTAACCATAGTTTACGTAGGGCACCTTGATATCCGGTGATAGACTGCCATCAAAAGTTTAACTTCCTACACACAAGTATAATAAACTTATAATGGCTATCCAAAAACCTCGAAAATATAAGATCAGCTCGACCAAATTTCAATATTGATGACAATCTGACATTGGAAAAAGTGTACTTATAGTATTAGAACAATCCATTGGTAGGTACCACATTCACAGACAGATTTGTAAGGAATTTTATCAACATAATTATTTGATCTAAGTGAGTCACTATCCAATAATATTCCTTACTGGCGGTCAGTCATTTCTACCTTCATTGTTTCTTGTACTGCTTTGGTGGAATTCAATACCAAACATAGAAGTTCACAGTGCAATAAATGCAACTGGAATATGAACGCAGAATCGGTACAATTCTCACCAAATATGGTATCGATTACTCATACAATTGTCAACAATAAGTATATTTTATAAAAAGTATATTGTTTATTGAATTATGAAAAATAGACCCAAAATCACTCGACAATTTTTCAAAACGATTCAAAACAGATTTTTAAATATCAAATAATAAAAATAATTTAGTGCTCCGTTATTATAAAACATGGACTAAGTCTAGTCATAGTTTAAAACTGATGCTGTCACTTTTATTTGCTGAATGACAGACAGAGTTAGCAACAATTTAAAATATGTCCATATTTTATAATAAAAAGGTTACATCATTTGCAATAAAATGTTGCCATGAAGAAACTAAAATTATCTTTATTGCCTACTTATTTAATGATTTTTCTGATGTCCCAATTACGCTTGGTACTGAAATCACTTTTCAAGCCACTGTCCTGTTTCTACCCTTTATAATTTATGTCAATATGAGATAATTATTATGACCTTTACCATAGAAAACTGATTTGTAATGATTTACATGATGATTGATTAAATTACCCACTAAAAGTAATAACACCATGACTTACAAATAATGTATATAATTTACGAACCCCTACTAGTAATACACGGTCGAATTAGCCTAAGGTGACTTCAAATATAATATAGTAGTCCATCTTGACTGGGTTTGACGCAGAACTACTAGTTAGTGAGATAAGATATGTACTAAAGTATCAAGTTATTTAATTAGAAAATCTTCGATAAATTTGAGTATAAATGAGAGGACTATCTGGATTTTTACAGCATATTTTGGCATATACCCACACTAATTGATAGGTACGTCATATATTGTTTCATCAATTATGCATTTCAACACCAAAATGAGTGTTAAGCGAAGTGCTCTATGTTCTAAGTGTTTCATGCGCAAAGTGCATAAACTGCGTCAAACACCACCAAAGATCTTACCACCCATTTAATAGACCGAGTATTACAATTTTTACGATCACAAGACACCCGAAACGCAACAATTAGACTTTACACCATTTGCGATAAGTTCTATTTTCCTGTGTAGCCCGTCGTTGCGTTTAAGTGGCAGCTCTTATAAAAATAACCAAACATTACAATAGGTAAATATAAAAAGATCTTTGATATTATAACTAGCATTCTTCTAGGACTTTTTCGTAAAAAAAAAACGACACAATAATAAATAAAGTATTACCGACGACGGTTCGTGGACGTAAATATTTAATATCCACATAATTACGTAGTTTTTCTACGTATATTCTACGTATATAGTACTTGAGAACAAAATGTGTAATACCTAAAGGTCTACTCCCGCCATTCCTACTGTGAATTCTCTTGAACTTCTAGTAATAAAGTAAAACCTATTTATCAATTATTACTCAAATCTTTCAGGAATACAAGACAGTAAATATTAAGCGCCGTGTGGTGACGGAAGAGTAGAATACAAATTGTCACCACCCCAAATCTCTCCCGTGGGTGTCGTACAAGGCGACTAAGGATAAATCAGTGATGATGAATGGGCAGCAGCGTTCCTCTTATACCACCTTGCAAAATACTGCGACTTTTGTGCCCGATAAATGGCAATAGGCTCGCCACCTATTACATGGGACCTAGCATAATTGGCGAAACGTGGGTGCTAGTTCACCTCTGCCTACCCCTTCGGGGATATAGGCGTGATTTATGTATGTATGTATGCTAGTTATGAAGTAAAATCTATTTATCAATTATGACACAAATCTTTCGGGAATACAAGACAGTAAATATTATTATTGTCCTGACATTCTAATATATATGTATAAGCAAAATGGTACACGAACTTAGGATAAATTGATAAATACCACTAAATATTCATGGTAAGAATGGCGGAAATATATCGTAACGCAACCATATCATTAAATAATTATTTGACCACATAAGCAAGCCTAGCTTGGTCCGTTGAAAATATTTTTATCTCCTCAGGGGTTGGCCACATTTGTGTCTTTCTGTGTATAGAAAGACTATACTCGTTCCGTCTCTTAATAAGGCTCAAGTTCACCAACCCGTAAAACAACTCATTAAAAGATAACCGCAAGTTTTTGACAGTTCTTCCATGCGATAAAATGTCAAAAGTCGACGGTTAAATAATAATCGCCTGTTTATGTGCTGGTGAACTCGGGCCTAAGAAGACGAAGTGTTAACGTGATGTGCTAATCTAATGATTGACACAATTGTTAGCTACAATTAAAGATATTTCTTACTGGTCAATTAAGTTATTAATATATTTACCAAACATTTAAGGAATCTAATCGTTTCAGATAAAGAATAAACAAAATGTTGTAAACACAGAAGTGTTTCTAAAGCACTACATTTAGGAATAATGTCGCGGGTAGATTAATAAAACAATTTTATTTCACATTTCAACAACTACCCTATCCTCAAACATCGCTTTTTGTGTATTTCTCAAGGCCACTACTTATTTCTGATTAGCAACAACTTCAGGGGAAAAACGCGATATTTTCTTTTATTTCCTCAAAACTTTTTGCTAAACGTAAACTTATTATTTAAGGGAAATATCGCGTCACTATCACAATATCGAGTCCAAAATTGCACCTTAGAGAAATGAGTCACATGTGCCACTCCAGACCTTATTTTGATACACTCTCATGACTCATTGGGCAGAGAACTCGTAAAATGTGGTTTTAAATTAGGACAATTTCGCTCAAGGTCAAAACTGATATGCAGAATAAACTTAACGATCGCCGCACTCAGAGACGTCAAATAACGTTAATGGGTAATTAACGTCAAAAAATGACAATTCAAAACTAGTCGCTATTTTAACCGGGTCTATGGCCTAGATTTGAATGAAAATTTTTGACATTAAATACTCATTAAAGTTAATTGACGTCTCTGAGTGCGGCAGTAATTGGAAAGTAAATCGGCGATCAATAAATCTAAAGAGTAAACAATGATTTACAGGATCACTAAACCAAGTACACTTTTAAGCTTTTCTTTTTGAGAGGTAGCAAATTGGCCACATGTGAGACCTACCTAACTTAGATAAAATAAATTGGTGTCTTTAATATTTAAATCGTAGAAACAGAGAATGGACCAAAATGTCTCTTCGACATTTTTATACGTAACTAAGTATGAAAGATTATAAAAAATTGCATAGATACTCATTCACCTTGACATTATGTAGCTTACTGCCGCACTCAGAGACAATTAACGTTAATGAATATTTAATACAAAAAAATTACAAGTCAAAACTAGTCGCTAATCGTGCCGGATAAAGGATTTAAATATTTTTTCTGACATTAAGTTTTAGTTAAAGTCAATTGACGTTTTTGAGTGCGGTAGTTATACCGGGAGTAACAATACACAAGTCGCCTACTGCTGTTGGCTTTAAACTAGTTGGCGTCATCCTGCCAAAGGTTTAGTATTGTCACCTCTGTAAAAAAGTAAAAAAAAAAAACAATTCGATACTTACGAATAACGCTTAAAAGTTAACAGTTCGTAATGAAAACTGAACCGGTTACATTCAAATAACGGGTTGCAATTCACACACACTGTAGTTGAAAACACACTGCCAGTACTGCGACAAACCTCCCTATGGAAAACAACTTGATATCCGTGTTGTTTCAAGAGTAATCATTGAAAAAAGACGATATCAGGTGTTTACTAACTGTATGGGGTAACAATAATATAATTCTTTCTACAAGTGTTGTAATGCTATAATTATGGAAATGTTGGAGGGGCTAAATTACTGTGATTGGGTTATGGTGAAACTGGTTTGACTACTAATAACAATAATATTAAAATAAACGCTCATTTTAAACTAAGTCAATCTTAAAATTTCTTGCTTCGTCTCTTTCTATTCTAAAATGTTTTATAGTTTGACGAAAAAACACAGAAAAGTGATTCAGTGTGAATAGTAAATCTAATTTAGTTTTTATGAACTCATAATACATATCTTTACAATCTGACTCACAATATCCACAAAAGTGTTATTGTTTTGACCTAAACTAGTGTCATGGTTGCCCTTTCAGATAATAAAATTTTAAATCATCCTTGATAATATTTCATACACTCGGATCTATCATCTATCCCAAAGTAAGTAGCATAAGCTAGAAGACGGGCTAATTTTAATATACAGAATAATTACATATATATGAATATTTATAGTATGCTAAATAAACAAGTTACAGACGACAATGTTCTACCAAACTAGCTGTTCTTAGCTGCTCATAGTTACAGCAACATTACAACACTCACCGAAAGAAAGATATTGACCCACTAACCTCTATTACACAAGTACGCTGTACTGAATACGTCTACTAAAATGTCAAATGTCTCCTGTGCCGATTTGAAGCGCCCCCTCGAGCGGCTAGGGTACTAAATTTGACGTTTGTCGCTTGTATTTGACATTACAATAATAATAATAATAATGTTTTTATTTGTCCTTAATTAAAAAATAAAGTTCATAGACACATTCTTTTTTTAAAATTAAAGTTAAAAGACAAAACGGCTTATGGCTCAGTGGTTGCAGAGAGTCCACAACCTCTGTTATTCTGCCATAACCTTTTACCAAACTATGTATTTAATAACAAATGCATCTCTAATATTAGTTCTCTGGACGTTCACCTGTATAAACCAGTGCCATCAGCGCCAAGATGGCGACAATCAACTGGCATAATTTTTTTGATGACAACCTCCAGTCCAGCGTACTTGCATATTAGAGGTCAGTGTATGACCAATGAAATCAACCCATACCGTTAGGCCTGTTGTACCCCACGAGGAAGCTGTGTCTCAACACCGATCAGTAGAGCCTCTTCCTCGACTGTTCCTGTCGTTTCTGGTACCACATGATACCGAGTACTACGATCACGATTATGACGATGGCGACGCACATCATCCAGAGGAAGGTCTTTATGCCTGACATGGCGGGCTTGGAGTCGTCGACGCGCTGCCTCGGCGCCTCGAACGAGGCAGCTGATGGGATGATCTGCGATCTGTCCTCATCTTGCTTTTGCTGTGGATACAAAGGAGTTATATTATTGCAAAATGCTAATGCATGTTCGATGGCGTAATAAAGTGATGACTAGCTAAACAAACAAGTTACAGACAACCATGACTCGAGAAACAAATACCTGTGTCCATGACACAAACATACATAAACCGCTTCATCGATAGACAACGATAGTAACATTCTAAAGCAACATTACAACACTTAAAACAGACAAATATTGACAGCTGATGGGATGATCTGGGATCTGTCCTCATCCTGCCTCTGCTGTGTATACAAATAAATATATTAATCCAAAATGTCCACGTTTTGGTAAATAAGCTAGATCCCATGCAATACATAAATGCACAAATCACGCCTATATCCTCAAAAGCCAGAGGTGAATTACCACTTACGATTCGTCATATTATGTAAGGTCCCATGTAATATGTGGCGGGTCACATAAATCGCAGTATATTGCTAGGTTGGTAGGAATGTTGCTACCCATTACGCATCACTGTTTTAACTCTTAGTTGCCTTTAACTGCCGCACTCAGAGACGTCAACGTCACGTTAATACGTACTTAACGTCAAAAAATGACAATTCAAAACTAGTCGCTATTCTTGCCGGGTCTATGGTCTAGATTTGAATGAAAATTTCTTGGCATTAAATACTTATTAAAATTAATTGACGTCTCTGAGTGCGGCAGTAAGACCACACATAAGATCACACACACAGTCATTTAAAGCGGTGTCGTATAATAACTGTCACAGACACTGCTAGCGCCATCTAGTTCGCATCGGTCGAAATATATGTCGTTAACTGAATATCTACTGTCATATACAGTGAAAGTGTTGTTATTTTGATTCACTTAAGGATCCGTGTTGATTTGATATGATCAACATGATCATCATCATAATTGCCCTGCCCTTATCCCATCCTAATTGGGGTCGGCGCAGTGTGTGCTCTTTTCCCATTCTCTTCATCTCCTCATTCACATAAAACTCACCGAGTCCACCAGATCCAATTCGTACATCTTGACGGCGATGATGTCGTGATTATCGCTGAGATCGCCGGTAGTGGCGGACGCGCCGAAGTAGTAACCGGTGGGGAGAAGCACGTTCTCCACCCTGAAGCACTCCTTCCACGCGTTCTTGCCCTCGAGATCGGTGGAAACTGCAGATGGACAGGCCGCAGTTATTATTATTATATTTTTTATTTTAAATATTTTTACACTCACACCTATCATCTAGCCCAAAGTAAGTAGCCTAAGCACTTGTGTTTAGATACTAGATGGCGGACATATTTTTAATATAATTATGTATATAAATATTGAAAATATACTACATAAACATATACACAACCATGACTCGGAAACAAACATTTGTGGTCATCGCAAAGTTTGCCCCTACCAGGATTCGAAACCGGGACCTCTTGGCCAATAGCCAGCAATCTGAGCATTCGACTAAGGCGGCCGTCAAGTTATAGCACATGAGTAAATAAATGGGACAGAGAATAAGCTTCATACAGCAGCGTGAATCGCATGTATGAAAATGGAAATATGGTTTATTCATAATGAGGTATCATTACATACACTCATGAATCGTCAAAGAACGCGGAACAGTAACAGTGAATAGTATGCATGTGTTTGTGACCACTGGCCGCTAGTCGCGCAAACGGCGCGACTGGAAACAACCCGATTTACACTCGCACAGCCAGTTGACTCTATTCCGTTTATTTACTCATGTGCTAGAGGCCAGTGGTCACTCACACATGCATGTGTGCGAATCGCGCGGTTATATGAAGATTATTCTCTGTTCAGTTTATTTATTCATGTGCAGCAATGCGTCAGCTCATTTTTGACTCTTGACCTATCATCATCCCTTTGGGGTGCTTTTCCATCGGAGCTGTGCGAGGAAGCGTTCCGAGGAATGTGTTTGTGGAGAACCAATAGAGTCACTCGAGCAATCCACAGGTACTGATTGATGAGGTGACAACATTCCATTGCACAGCAGCGGGCCTAGCACGGGGACGTGGACAAGTCTCTCTCCACCACTTGACAGTGTTTTGTCTCGGCAATTAGTGGGAGTTAGAGCGAGAGGAAAAGATTTTATGTCCCCTGAAAGAGATGTGTCCACGTCCCGTGCTACGGGGGCTGCATTATTGTGTTACGACAATTTACGATAAGACAGCCAGCCCCTCTCTGGTTGAGGATTCCAGGTGAAGCTCGATTCATGTTCGGCCTTTATCGTCTTACCGTCAGCCCCTCTAGATAAGTGGCTAATCTATTCGAACGAATAAAATACAAATGTATGAACCTGACAGAGAAAGCATGGCGTATTACAAAGAAACAACATGGCGACCGTCGCGTCGTGTCAAATCTAAGAGAACATACATACATACATAAATCACGCCTATATCCCCGAAGGGGGTATAGAGGTGAACTAGCACCCACGTTTCGCCAACTATGACAAGTCCCATGTAATAGGTGGCGAGCCTATTGCCGTTTATCGGGCACTAAAGTAGCAGTACTATTGCTAATTTGCTAGGTGGTATAAGAGGAACGCTGCTGCCCATTCCTCATCACTGATTTATTCTTAGTCGCCTTGTACGACACCGACGGGAGAGATTTGGGGTGGTGACAATTGTATTCTACTCTGCCGTCACCACACGGCATTGCAACAAATGTAAGAGAAGCTGTCTAAAATTGTCATTTAAGTATATTCTAGTCGTTCGGATAGATTTGATATTGGGCCTAGAGGCAGTCTATCTGGGGTCGGCGCAGTATGTTTCCTCTTCCATTCACATCGGTCAGACGTCATCAAGCCATCCACTCCCTTTTGATTCATATTATCCTTCACGTTACACAAGGCCAATAAATGTTTTCTTTCTTTACCTACAACTTACCAATGAGCGTGTCGTCCTTGTAAACCACAGAGATGTGCGTGTCGCTGTCGTAATTGCGGAACTTCGCCTCGCAGCCGGACAGCTGCGTGTGCGTCCCGTCGCGGTCGTGGTCGTAGTGGAGGGATCCGTTGTTGATCATCGCCGATATGAACGGGTGCTGGTGCTGAAGGAGAATCAGAATGATATTTTAACCGCTTGTGTGGTCAGTGGTTACCGGATTAAGATCCGGAGGTCCCCGGTTCGATTCCCAGGGGGGTACAAATTTGTATTCGATTTGGTTGGTGGTAGGACTTCTTTGCAGTCCGCCTAGCTAGCTACCACCATCTTATCAAAAATCTGTCGCCAAAATGATAATGTTAACAGCATTATTGTGTTCCGACAATGTGTGATATGATAGCCAGTCCCTGTGTGGTTGAGGGTTCCAGGTGAAGCTCGATTCCGTCTTCGGCCCTTATCGTCACTCACCATCAGGTAAGATGAAGGGCAAGAGATTCCCTGTCTAGTAATAATAAAAAAATGCCATTAATTTAATTTGCATTGATTTTTTTTTTCAGAGGAATGGTGCTACTTTCATACATCCCCTGATTCTCCATCAGGGGAAGTTTGAAAGTAACGCCATTGACAGAGAGACTACGGAGTAATAGACTTGGATGGTTTGGTCATGTTATGCGAAGAGATGAAAGTTTTGTTGGCAGAAGAATGATAGCTATGAACGTGGCAGGACTTAGACGGAGAGGAAGACCAAAGAAGAGATGGATGGATTGTGTAAAGGAGGACATGATAGCGAGTGGAATGGATGAGAAATCGGTGGAGGATCGAAAGAAGAAGAAGACATGTTGTGTCTACCCCACTTAGAGCGGAATAAGGGCAAGAAAAAGAAGAAAGATGCTTTTTTATGAAGAACCAAAGCCAACAGCTTGCGAATTGATTTGCATCGCGCATTCCATCAATTTAATTCTGCTTTGTTTTGCCACCTTGCCGCACTAAATCACATTGCAACAATTTGTTGTAGTTTTCTACGGTGCGAATTCGCATCGCGTCTTTCCCACCTTTGGAGGAAGTGGGTGTTAAATACACCTGTGCCTCTACTTCCACCAACCCAGATCATCCCTAACTTTTTGGGATAGTCAATCAAGAGGCTAATTGAAGATAATAAATTTTTCATAGCATTTATAAACAACTAAAATATCTTTCTATTATAGAAAATTTATTTATACAAACACTTTAAGCGAACTGGGGTGTGACCATTCTGAGTCCAGTTATTCATTCAATTTCATAATCAGTAAGCTGCTGTAACTCAATTAGTAGCCTAATGTGCAAGAATACATATTATGTTGTTCAATGTAACCTCCGCCATAATTGTACAAAGAATGTCACAGATTGCAAGTATTTGAAAAAAAAAAACGATTTGTGGCTTTCTTATTTATCGCCCGAGGTAGGATCATAGATTTGTGTGAAAAAAGTGAATATTACCATACAAGTAGAGGGAAAAGTCCACTTTATGGTCAAGTGTGAAATAAAAGCATTTAATACCCGGTAAAATAAAAAATCAAACTCACATTATGAGCACCGTTGTGGTTACTGTAAGTGTCCAGTATAATAGCGAGCCCATAGAAGTAGTCCTTACTGCCAAACACGGGACCGGCCTGCATACGGTCCCTTACATACCACAGTGCCAAGCCATCTCCAAAGAGATCCTTGCCACGTCCATGGACTTTGAACTGGACTTGCATCTCCCAGTTCCTGGTGTGGCAGGGCTAGAAAAAAAGAAGTCAAGTAGAAATAGTAGTATCAATATTAAATAACATCTAAAACAATTAGCTTAATGCGGGTGATTAATCGCCAGTGCTTACCCCTTCGGAGATAAATAGGTGTGAATTATGTATGTGGGCGTTTTTCAAAAAAGATGTACACGTGACGCACAAAAATTAATTTTTGTATTAAAAAAAATTTATTATGATTTCTTTTGATAAAATACTCTCAAAACTAAAAAGAAAGAAAGAAAGAAAGAAAAACATTTATTGACCAGCACAAAGACAACACAGACAACAAAATAAGAGAATATAGGGCGAATAACTAATACTAAAATATAGGGCGAATAACTAAGAAAAAATAAAAAAATACTTCAGTATTATGAAAAACAACGGGATAATCCTAATTTTTATGAAAAAGTTCATAGGAAAATGTTCCGGTTCGTCACAAACTAAACATAATATATATTATTTAGCCTTATTTTAGCCATTCGAATAGAAATGTTTTTAATTATATTTATGAGTTCAAGATACACCTGTAGAGCATAAAACAGTCACACTGTTTAGTTATTATCTTATCTGAGACTTTACAGTTTCTACAATGTAGGTGGGACATGAATATTTCAATTTTTTTTTTGCTGATAGTTTTATGATATTTCAATAATAATGATAAATGGGTTGCACATAATAGTCAATTTTGTAACTTAAATGTAAAATTATTATATATACTTGCAGTTTATTTTGGTACGGTGCATACAAAAAATATAAAAAATAAACTTAAGTCTAGGACACGCCCATGTAATACTAAAAAATGCATTTTGTTTATCATTGTAGTGCTGATATACTATCTAAGTATATTCCATTATGTATGTTATTTTATTTATTAGGCTCATCAACAATGTAAACTTAGCTATACAAAAAAAAAAACAAAATGTAAAATCTAGGGTTTACATTTATAACGCACACAACATTCATTTAAAGACATAATACTAGTGAGTTACTACAAGGCACACAATTGGACAAGACAATCATGAATGTATTGCCGTCCTATGCAAACTCAAAAATTATGTGATAGAATTTTTTCTCTGTATTATTTAATATTAGAACAAGGTAAGAGATACTTTCCTATATCTATTAATTGAGTCATTAAGCAGTAAACATACATAGTGATAAGGTAACCTACGTACCACTGTGTTCCAAAGAGCACCAGATTTCGATTGCAAGTCTGGAGTAAGTCGGATATAGTTGGATGTGACTATTGTACTACCTAAGAAGTCCCAGTAAGGTACAGACATTCCGCTACCTGAAAAGGCATTATGCAGCGTATTATTCGAGAAATATCAATACAAGCGCTACAAAGAGCAAAGTCAATCAAGACAGCAGGTCACTAACCTTGGTATGGCTTTGTGAGGGAATGCTCCCTCCGTACGTAGTCCCGTGTGTTCCATTCTGCTAAAATAGGGCTGCATAATATGAAAATAATAAGAATATTGGCTAGGAAACGGTGTTTAGTCAACATTTTTACAAATATTTCGATCAACTTTTGCTGTGGAAATCTTACTGACAAGCAGGCAGTATGACAGGCATCTGACAGATAGGCACAAGTCACAAACGCCAAAATGGCGTTGGCAGCTGCTTACAGTGTTGCTATCACCGAACTGTCAAATACGTGTAGTCAATTGTCACCTTTATTATAATACAATTAAAGAACAAAGTCGGTTGAGAAAATTTTACATTATGGGGCTACAATGACGTGCTAACTCTCTAAAACCAATCGATGATGTTTAAAATTAAATGGAGAATGCTTTATTTTTATTACACAACAAGATCATGTTGTATTCCCTTGATATTTGTTATTTTTTTAAAAAAGATAGGTAGTATAGTTAAAAAACGATGATGAAATCGAGTACAAATGCCATTTTACAAACACGCCATCTATTGGAAATTAATTGTAGAGGTGAAATCATGGAATTAGTTCAGACAATGGATTACAGGTGTCACTGTACACAGTCCTAAAATAATCTTATTTCATCAAGACATCCACTCCCTTTTGATCAAAGAGTACAATGTATATACAGAAATTTGATTCTTAACATCCATCACACCGTATAAAGGTGCTAGTCTTACGTAGTATTGTATTCTCTTATCGTAGTATTGTATACTCTTACGTAGTCAGTCTGTCGCAATTTCATACAAAAAAAACCTTCTATGAAACAGAAATGAATTTTAATGGCGACTATATCTGTCTCACTCTATTCCTCCACCTTTCTCGTTCTTTGGTGAAAAGTCATCCATCTGTCACCCTGTCAGCGCTACGATAGTTTCGTAAATAATTAATTATTATTAAAGTTTATGTTGATCGGCAGATCGGCTTCTGAAAGCGTGTTTCCTTAAGTATTCTCTTTGTTCCTTAACATAAATATTTAAGGTGAATCATCTTCAGCATGAAATATAAAAAGTGTGAAATTTGTGATTTAAAATCCATTTAAATTCGTTACCATTAAATTGTTTTCAAGAGCAATGCTTATCAATCTCATTCCGTTTGGGCTTCTAGTTCCTATGCCAAATTTACCAATTATAAAGTCTTCATCTTGGTTTTGTTTCCCAATTTTGGCGTTAAAGTCGCCCATGACTCGTTTTTATGGGTGTTTTCCAGGGTTCTTGATAAAGACGCATAGAAATCGTCTTTTATATTTTCGCTAGCGGATTCTGTGGGTGCATATGTTTGTATTATTGACCATTTGTCGTTATATCCCGGAAGCTCTATGTCTAGCACGGCAATCCTTTCCGAAATTCCTTTAATGTCAATGATATTCTTCTTCAAGTGTTTTTTTATTATAAATCCCACCCCGTGTAGTCCTTTGGTTTCTCCTTTGAAATAAAAAATGTAGTCTTCAAACTCTTCAATTTGGTCTCCTACTCTTCTTATTTCACACAATCCAATGATGTCCCATTTTATATTTTGTAGTGATACTTCTAATTCTTTAAATTTTTCATCTGTTCTTAGGGATAATGTGTTCAAAGTCGCTATGTATAGTATGGGTTTTGTGGTGTTATTATGGTAAGTATGAAGATTGTTTGGTTTTATTTTTGTTTGCATTTTTGTGTTTTTATTCTCTTTCGTATTTTTATTTTCTGGAGGGTAGCGGTCGTGATCCCCCACGGTGACCGCAATCCGGGTTGGGGGAGAAGGTTTGTTTTTTGTTATTGTTATATTATCACTGATTAGCTTCCGGTTTCTGATGCTGGCGTGTTGTCATTGTTTGGATGTTCCAGGTAATGAATTTGTTCTTGTTCGGTGTAGCGGGTCCGTTAGGTTCATTTTATTTATTTTTGGTGGCGCTTTTAAAGTACATTTTTTGTTATGAGGTTATGTTGGTGAATCTGTTTGTGTTCGTTTTCTCTTTTCATTGCCTTTATTTTTACCATATTGCTCTTTCACAACAAGCTTATCGTACTTTATAAAGGCTCGATTTCCTTTTTGGATTTCCTCTTGTTGCTTTGGTTTTAATTGCCTTCTTGTAAGTAGGACATCTTTAGGATAATCTTCAGTGGCATAGATTTGTGGCGGCAGACTTTTGTTGTTTCGCAATATCTCTAATTTCCGCCAAGCCAAAGTAAGTTTAATAAGAATCGGTCTCTTTCTTTTACCCTCTTTTACTCCTAGTCGTTGGACTTTGCTGATTTCCCATTTGTCCCAGTTCTCCACTCCAGTGCCTTTATTAGCCTCATTAAGAATATTTAATACCAGTGTTAGAAGTTCACCATCATTATGTTCTTCATCTTCTACTCCATGTAAAATTATGTTATTTTTTCGAACCTCTCGTTCGAGTTGATTTACTTTGTTATTTAAAGAAGCTACTTCTTTTTTCAATTTTAGGTTTTCTTCTACTAACGGTTTTAATTTCTCCTCTATTGTATTTGATAGGCTTTCTGTTAGAATTATTGTTTGGTTTTGGAATTCGACTTTCATTTCATTTATTTTGCTTAATAGTAGTTGCATGTTGTTATCCATTCTTAATGGGGGGTGAATTCTACTATTTGGTAGATATTAAAATTGTTGGCCACTCTCAGCTTGTTGGTAGTCTATGGTTCTGATTTTATCTTATGGCAACAGCAGTCAGCTAACCAACTATTGCTTTTTAATCTGTGCTGTGTCTAGATTCGTTTTGGAGGGTATCTCGATAAAAAGTGGCTCGTGATTAATGATGTGATGCCAAAGTCTAGTATAATCGTAGTTGTAATTATGTATACACTCACCCGTATTTTATGAGTTTTCGCTAGGAATCTCAGTGTTTTCTTCCTGTGTTTATTAGTTATTTAGAGTTCACTCTCTTGGGTTTTATTATGCGAAGTTTCTTCCACGCAAAGCTTATTTTTTTGTGAGTTATAAATAAAAAATACGGACGGCAGATTTAACGTATATTCCGTGTCAACACCGGAAACGGAAAGCGAAAATCTTAAATATAATATTTATTAATAAAAATTCTTATTCTTAAAAATAATTTATTTATTAATTATTGGTAATTAATATAGTTTTTTAGTTCTTTAATCCATTATATTTATTTCATTTCAGTGGTAAGAAAGCGATGGCCTATTTCTAAAATTTGTAACGTCCAGTTAAGTCCTAGAAAGAAGAAACTTATTCGAGAGCGAAACTCACAGAAGCTGTGATACTGAGAAAAGAGATTTTGAAGAGGATTTAGAGTTACCGGTAGCATTATTAAATAAACAGTTGATTGTGAATCAAAGAGACTTAAATACTTTTAGGAATTACTATAAACATGACGAAATATTAGAAAAAGTAAAAAGTTTTGTATTAAAAGGATGGCCTAGATATCATAAGGTCCTAACTGAAGAAGTTAAACCATTTTACCATTTTAAAAGTGAATTGTTAGTAATTAATGACGTTTTAATAGTTCCTAATAGTCTTAAAATTAAAATGTTAAAAGAACTTCATGCAGGTCATCCAGGAGTTAGTAGAATGATTAGTAAAGCAAAGTTAAGTTTGTTTTGGATTGGCATTGATGAAAATATAAAAACGTTTGTACAGTCATGTCATATATGTCTAAAATATAAAAGAAATAACTGTCGATCTAAGTTGTTAAGTAAACCTATTCCAACTCCACCATAGATGGATGTAGCCTGTGATGTATTTGAGCTATATGGAAAATACTATATTGTAGTGGTAGATGTCCTTAGCAATTTTATAGAAGTTTGTAACTTAGCTAATTTGAAAAGTAATACTGTTATTCACAAAAAACATTAGAATATTTTCTAGGCATGGCATTCCAAAGATTCTTTAAACTGATGGGGCTCTTTATTTTACTTCGGAACAATTCAAACAATTTAGTAGTCAGTGGAATTTTTTGCATGTCAAGTCTAGTCCTCATTACCCAAGAGGCTTATGGTTATCCTCATTACTCAAAGGATTATTGGGAAGATGCTATTCAGACAGCAGTTTACCTTAAGAATAGGTCCCCTCATAGAGCATTAAATGGAAGTTCTACACCCGTTGAGTTATGGAATGGTTATACACCAAAACTCAGCAATTTAAAAGTATTTGGCTGTAGAGCTCTCACTCAAATTCTTTCTTGTCATAGAAAAAAGCTGGATAATAAGGCAGAAGAATAAATTTTTGTTGGGTACACAGAAGATCCAAACAGTTATTATTTTAGGGATCCTAGTTGTCCTAGAAGATTAAAGAAATCTAGGGATATAACCTTTTTTGAGGAATATTTTTCTGACTCAAAAAAATATCCTTCAGTTGCTACGAATAATTCTACTTCTGCACCAGTTCTTTCTTTTTCAAGCGATGTTGACAATGAAGCAAGTTTACAAAATTGTAGAGGATTAATAGAGCCTAAAGGAGGATTGTGAGTGAATCACAAAGAGTAGAAGTATACACAGAAACTACCGAAACAGAACTTGAAAATGCCGCAGAGGAGCCAGCGATTATGAATGCTAAGCCTAAACTTGTTGAAGTAAATCATGAAGCAGGTGATGGTTCTGGGCCGTCTCAGCAAGAACGAAGATACCCTGTAAGAAATAGGAGACCTCCAGATTTCTTTTCGTATATAGCTTCATGCGATGATAGAAATGAGCCGAAAACCTGTACAGAAGCCTCTAAATCTAGGGATTGTGTCAAGTGGCAAGAAGCTATGGATAGTGAGTATAAGTCACTCATTAACCTGAAGACATGGAAGCTTGTTGACAGACCAAATAAGATAATTATTTCCTGCAAGTGGGTCTACAAGCTGAAACAAATTCAGAGGGAAACATAGTCAAATACAAGACAAGATTTGTGGCAAAAGGTTATAGTCAAGTAGCAGGTATCGATTACTATGAGACCTTTGCGCCTGTAGTTAGACACACGTCTTTACGAACCCTGTTTTCCCTCGCTGCGGAGTTGAATCTCAAAATGCGTCATATGGACGTCGATACTGCTTTCTTAAATGGAGATCTAGAGGAAGACTTCTATATGGAGCAACCTGAAGGAATCAGCGATGGATGAGCAATGGGCAGCAGCGTTCCTCTTGTACCACCTAGCAATGTACTGCGACTTTTTTTGCCCGATATATGGCAATAGGCTCGCCACCTATTACATGGGTTCTAACATAATTGGCGAAACGTAGGTGCTAGTTCACCTCTGCCTACCCCTTCGGGGATATAGGCGTGATTTATGTATGTATGAAGGATTCGTCAGTAAGGGATATGAAGACAAAGTTTGTATGTTGTGCAGAAATCCCTATATGGATTAAAGCAAGCTCCTAGGGCTTGGAATATTAAGCTCAACGAAACATTGAGCCGTATTGGGTTTATTAGAACTCCTTCTGAACCATGTGTATACAAAAAACTTTTTGGTAAAGAGTTAGTTATAATGACAGTCTTTGTCGATGACTTAATTGTATTCTATGAGAATGACAAATCATTTGACACTGTCAAACAAGGTTTAGAAGTGTATTTTTCCTTAAAAGATTTAGGCGAGTTAAAGTGTTATTTAGGCCTAAATATTACGAAGAATGAAAACGAAGTAACAGTTCATCAAAATCCATACATTATGAACCTCCTGAAAAAGTTCGGTATGGAAAATTGTAAAACGTGCAGTACACCATTGACGAATACTAAACTAGAGGTGAGCACTACGAAGAACGATCAGTGTTATCCTCACCAACAGTTAAAAGGTAGTTTAATGTACCTTGCCATCAATACTCGTCCAGATATAGCTTTTGCTACTGGCTATTTAAGCCAATTTAATCATTGTTACGATAAAAGTTATTGGTTAGCAGGAAAAAGAGTCTTGCAGTATTTAAAAGGTAGTGCAGACTATTTTATACGATATTCGAGTACTGGAGAAGTGTTGAAAGGATGTGCTGATGCAGATTGGGCTAATTGCGTAATAGATAGATGGTCCTACACCGGGTATTGTTTCAAATTAGCAGGAGGTCCGGTGTCGTGGGCGGCATAAAAACAAGCCACCGTTGCATTGTCATCAGCGGAGGCAGAGCATTAACTGATGCAGTAAAGGAAGAGTTGTACCTAAAAAGGTTTTAATTCGAAGTTATGGGTGAAATAGGTGAGTGTAAATTTTGTAGATGATTGTGGAAATATTTTTAGTCACAGTTAGAGTGCACAAAATTTAGCATCAAACCCCGTACACCATAACAGGACCATAACATATTGATACAAGATTTGTGAGAGAAAAAGTCTCTGAAAAATCAATTTCTTTATCTTAGAGTCTAGCGAAATGCCAGCTGATGTGTTAATTAAAGCTTTACAGCGCACAGCGCATAACAGATGTGTTATAGGTTTAGGTTTAGTTACTTAATAAAATAATGTTAAAAAAATGTTAGTTATAGTTATTTAGTATGTTTAATATATTTGTGTGTCTGAAATGTTTTATAGGGTATTTATTTACTAGTGTATGTATTTGATTAAGGGGGCGTGTTGAAATAGTACTAGCAACTTGTGTTTCCTTTTATAAATATTTATTTCTTTTTACTAATCAAAACATCTATGTTATTTTAGTTACTTACTTCAAAATAAAACTCCAATAAGTCAACACGTCTTTCTTTATTTGTCGATTATCCAAATATTACAACATGACTGAAAGTGCAGTTAAGTCAATAAAGACTCTTGTTCAACACGGAACAAAGAAAACTAGGTTTGGATATAAATTAGGTATAATGATGCGTTAGGTTTACAATATGAGTTAATATTAGGCGCACACTGTCTTAACCGCGGCGGCGAGAGATGGCGAAATGAATGAAGTGGGGTCGAAGCGTGTCCCTGATTGGTCGAGTTCCATATCACGCGATGCGCTGATGATCTAAGTGGCGTAGACATCCTCCCGGCCGTTGGAACCTTCATAGTAGGTTTCAAGCATCCTTCATCATCATAGAAGTGTTGGTGTCAGTGGGCAGGAAACACAAACGGTTTAAGGATCGTCGAACGACTCCGTTTGCCGTCCTTACATCCGCGACTCTAGGTATTACGTCAGATCCCGGATACAGCTTGTCAACTCGTCCAAGGCGCCAACAAAGGGGTGGTGCTTGATACTCCTTTATAAGGACGAGGTCATCTAGCTCAAGCTGTTTACCTTTAGTTTTCCACTTAGTCCTTTGTTGAAGCTCGGCGATGTATTCGGCCGACCATCGTCGCCAAAAGTGCTCCCTTGCTTGCTCGAGACGTTGATAGCGGGCGAGGCGGTGCGTAGGGCAGTCCACGTAGCTCGGCGATGGCAGTGACGTCATAGGCCTACCGATCAAAGTGTCCCGGGGTGAGAGGCTGGAAATCGTCGGGTGACGGAGAGAGAGGACATAGGGGTCGGCTATTTAGGATAGCTTCTATCTGTGTAAATACAGAGGCCAATTCCTCAAATGTTAGGTGAGTTTGGCCTAAAATTCTATACAAATGGAATTTTGCTGATTTTACACCGGCCTCCGCCAAACCATTGAAATGAGGAGCGTACGCAGGGGAGAAGCGAAATTCAATACCCCGGCGGGCAGCAAAGTCGCAAATAGAGCCACTATTGCATTGTTAAAAATTACTTATCTCTTTAGAGGCTGCTACAAAATTTCGCCCATTGTCGCAGTAAATAAACTTGGGAAGTCCTCTGCGAGATATGAATCTTTTTAAGGTTAATATAAAGGCATCTTTGGTTAGTTCGCTAACTAGTTCTAAATGCAGGCACTTATATCTAAAACATATAAAGATGCAAAGATAACATTTAGTTATCTTGCATCCACGGCCCTTTCGGTCGGTAATAAGGAATGGGCCGGCGAAGTCAGTGGCAACAGTACTAAATGGGAAGTCTGGCTCAACACGATCGGTTGGTAAGTTACCCATTATATTAGTCATAGTCTCACCCTTAAATCTACGACAAACAAAACACCTGCGTGCAACATCCCTGGCTAGCTTGCGCCCCCCTATAGGCCAGTATTGCTCTCTTATGGAGGCTAGTAGTAGTTGCGGACCAGCATGAAATAAACGCAAATGTTCACTTTGAAACAATAATATAGTTAGGGGATGATCAGCCTTTAAAACGATAGGGTGCCTTTTTTCATAAGGGTAATTGGACGTGCCGATGCGCCCCCCAACGCGTAGTACTTTTGCATCGTCTAAAAATGGGTTCAATGAATTTAAATGACTCGACGCCTTAAGAGACTTATGTGATAAAATAGAATTAATTTCTTTATAGAACGAATCGATTTGAGCTGCTTTAATGAGAACCGTTAGAGCTTTTTTAAGCTCTTGAGCTTTAAGGGTTCCCACTAGTTTGTTTTGAGGCAGCTTGCAGTTATGCGTGAACCTAAGAAGCCAAGCATACACTCTCTGCACTGTACTTAGACTAGAAAATTTTTGAAAGTCGATGGTGGTCACCATTGTTACAGCTTCCACCACCAAGGCAGGCATTGCCTTCATCTCGGGTAGGTCTACACGTGCGGTGGAGATTACTGGCCATTCTGCCTCTGGCCTTTTGAGAAACGAAGGTCCCTGCCACCAAATTTGAGCGCTATATGCATCCTGGGGGTCAATACCTCGTGAAGCGAGGTCTGCGGGGTTCTCGAGCGTAGGCACGTGCCGCCAAGCTGCCGGGTCTGTGAGTTCGATTATTGCGGCAATCCTATTTGCTACAAAAGTTTTAGTTTTATTAGGTGAATTAAGCCACCCGAGTACCACATTAGAATCGGTCCAAAAGACCTGTTTATTTATATTAAGTCTAAGAGCCTTTTTGACAGCGGAAGTCAGCTGTGCTCCTAGTACTGCGACACAAAGTTCTAACCTCGGGATAGTGCAAGCTTTTATAGGAGCTACCCGAGCTTTAGCGCACAGTAAGCTCACTTGTACATTTAATTTTTTATTTATTGATTTGATGTAAATACAACTACCATAAGCTTGTTGCGATGCATCGCAAAAGCAATGCAGCTCGACATAGTTGTAGTCACAAATTAAAGCTTGCCTAGGAATTTTTAAATTAGAAATTGTATTAAGTTGTGTACTGAATTTAAGCCAAGATTTTTGAACAAAGGGAGGGACAGGCTCATCCCAATCTAACTTTTCAACCCACAGCTTTTGAAGTAGGATTTTTGCCTTTATGGTGCATAGTGTTAATAAGCCTAGGGGGTCAAAAATCTTAAATGTTGAGGACAAAATGGACCTTTTAGTACAATTATTTTCATTAATAGAATAATCAATAGGAAAGTGAATTTCATCGGTTTTAGGTGCCCAGCCTATGCCCAATGTACTGGTTGCATTGCTAATAATTAAATTGGATTCTTCTGAGTTAGTGGAAATAAGTAAATTAGGTAAATTCGACCTGTATTTTCTTAGGGGAAAACATCCCTTTGATAATTCCTCAGAAACGGTTTGCTGAATGTGACGTAATTCGCCTTCTGTTTCACCTCCAGTGAGAAGATCATCACAATAAAAATCATTTTGGATAATAGTTTTAATGTGAGGGTCCCTACACTCTGCCCCTACTTGCCATATACATCTGGTACTCAGGAACCCGGCACTGGCAAACCCATATGTTACAGTGTTTAACCTTAGTGTGCGAAGCGGCTCATTTTCATCATCGCGCCAGAGTATAAGTTGTAGATTTCGGTCAGACTCCCTCATAAGCACCTGTCTGTACATTTTTGCAATATCCCCAGATAAAACATAGCGGTACTGACGAAAGCGTAACAAAATGTTGAATAAGGAATCCTGTATAGTGGGCCCTATCATCTGAAGGTCATTGACTGAAAAACCGGAAGTAGTAGATTGAGAGGCGTTAAATACCACTCGAAGTTTAGTTGACTCACTCTTCTCTCTTAGAACAGGGTGATGAGGGAGAAAATAGGAGTTAGGAGGTATATCCTCCGATAAGAAGGTGAGATGACCTAACTCGGCATACTCGTGAATAAATTGGGAATAGAGAGCTTTAAGCTCAGGATTTTTACGGAAACGCGATTCGAGATTAAAAAAGCGTTTTTTAGCAATGTAGTGAGATTCACCTAGACAGTCTATAGTGCCTTTTAGGGGCAAACCTACACAAAAACGACCATCGCTTTCTCGAGAAGTTTGAGTCAGGAAGTGCCCTTCGCAAAGCCTTTCTTCCTCTGTATAGGGTTTAATAGGAGGGAGGTTTTCTAGCTCCCAAAATTTAGTTAATTGTTGATCAAAGGTTATTTGACTTTCTTCGTTAATTAGAAAATTACAATAGGTAGACTTCCTTGGTGTATTATTTTGTTTTTTGTATGTAGGAATAGGACCTGCGACGAGCCATCCGAGTTTAGAGCTCTGAAGTTTAGGGTTATTTAACCCTAGGGAGTGCCTTTTAGTGCCTATTAAATCCCAGAATAGGTCAGCACCAATGAGCATGTCTATAGCGGAAGGTTCATTAAAGTTGGGGTCTGCTAGTTTGAAACCCGTCAAATTGAATTGTCCAATATCAAATGGAACTTTAGGTATTTTGTCGTTAATATTTTCTAATACTAGGCAACTCATTTTAGTTTGAAATTGAGAGTTCATAGATTGTAAATTTAAAATACATCGATCAGGGTTTAAATTTAGTGAACTGTTGGCGATAGCTATAATACTAATGTTGGAAGACTGTACAGTTAAATTTAGTAATTGCTTTACCCTTTTGGTAATAAAGGATGACTGACTCCCACTATCAAGTATAGCTCGAACCGTCATACTCTTGTTATTCTGTGGATTTAATAGGCGCACCTTGGCGGTACATAGTAAAATTTCAGACGAACAAAATGTAGACATTGTGATCGACGCAGAAGTACTAGGCGCAGAAGAGGCATCTTCTTTGGATAAATGCAGTAAAGAGTTGTGTCTCTTTTTACATATGCGACAAGACCCAGGAAGTTTACAGGCCTGGGTATGATGGTTTGGTCTCAGACAGTTTTGACACAATTTGAAATTAGTAACTACTGAAAGTCGATCCTCGGGAGTTTTACATTTAAATGACGTGCATTCATAGAGGCGGTGATTGCCTTTGCATAAGGTGCATTTGTAATTGGATTGAGAAAAGGTAGCAGTCTCCTCAGAAGTTGTAATAAAAGACTTAGTTTGTATCTTATTTTGGGGTATGTGAGACATAAATTTAGTTTTATCTGACTTATCATTCCTATTTCGATTGACAGTTTCTATGACGTCTGCACGATTTTTTATGAAGCTAAAGAAATCATTTAGAGTGGGTATTTCAGGCAAAGTATTTCTAAACTCTTCCCATTTAAATAGAGTACTGTTGTTTAACTTCGTAGTTAGTATATGAATGATTAGGATATCCCACTGGTCGGTAGGTAATCCTAGTGTGCCTAAGGCACGTAGGTTTTTATTTACATGATCAATTAAAAATCTTAGTGACTTGTCTGTTTCCCTGACAGATTCAATATTAAATAGTGACTTTAAGTGATTGTTAATTAATAGTCTTTTATTGTCGTACCGATTGCAGAGAAGAGCCCAAGCTTCGTGATAATTTTTATCCGATACTTCTAAATTGCTAAGAACTCGCGCAGCTTCGCCTTCCAAGTAGGAACTAAGGTAGTGAAACTTATGAACGTTATTTATTTTGTCATTATCATGAATTAATGAAGAATAAATTTCTTTGAACTCAAGCCATTTAAAATAGGTGCCGTCAAACTTAGGGATATTTATTATTGGCAATTTAAAGTTTGGGCTGTCGCAATTATTATGACCATGATGATGACAGCCATTGGAATGAGCACAGCTTGAAACATTGTGTTCTTCCTGTTTGGAGGGCGAGCTGTGCGAGCGAATGAAATCTTGAGCGAAAGAAATGCAGTTGTCAAATTCGGACTCAATTAAATCGCGGGTGATTAACTCATTGTCTTGATTGGCGTCATTAAGCATTTCTATTTGGCTCTGCAACCCGTCGAAGTCAATGAATAAGGCCTCTATTCTTGACAGTTTCATCGCAAGCTTACTGACTTCAATAGGCGAAACCTCTTCTATAGTCATTATGGTATCTAAATAAACTTTAAACCTTGTTAGGCGTCCTTTAATAGACCCTCTTTTAACAATTAATTCCTTATATTTAGCCTCCGAAGTCATTGCGATGAAATATCAATGAACGAAAAGTTGAAAATAAATAAAGGAATAGGTACGATACGCTCCTCCTTTCGCGGTGTGCAGCCTGTAGCGGAGACTGGTGTTATTGCGAATCAGCTGATGGCAGGCGGCAAGGTAGGCACCCGCGCGGAGGCAGTGTGGCCGGGCGCAGGGAACGCCGGCCGCTTGCACCTTGCGCTCGCGTACGTGAATTCGATTAAGCCTGGAATCACCGTTAATATACGGTTTAATAGGCACACTGCGAATAATTTAAATGATTGGGTAAAGGTTAGCAAGTATCAGGGTTTTTTTAAGTCTACCCACTTGTAGGAAAATTGCGTAATATTTCTGCAATAAATTAGATATAGCTTAAAGATTGGGGAAATATTAGACTTTTAATGATAGGCAATTGCGAAATATTAGGATCTTAGGTAGTGAGAAGTTATTTAAAATGGGTGATTGCTGCAATTAGCTGTGCGAAATTTAACAGCGAAACTAATTAGGCCTTTCCCAGCAGTGTATAGGCATTGATGATAATGATGCAAATTAATTAGATTTAAAGATAACGTAACATTTGAAGTAATAGGCCAGCATCTACACAGATAGAAGAGGAAAGAACTAGGAAAAAGAACAGGAACGGGCTCACGATTAGAAAGGTAGACAAGCAGATGGTAGATGTTCAGCTCGTGCAGGTCTTCTCCGATAGCTTCGGTGTGGTGGTGGGCCTGCCTTGCCTCGCGACAAGTAGGCCGTCTCGTAGCACGCGTGGCTGTCCCGCCGCACGTAGCGTAG
The DNA here is from genome assembly GCA_963931975.1 of Cataclysta lemnata. Taxonomy (NCBI): domain Eukaryota; kingdom Metazoa; phylum Arthropoda; class Insecta; order Lepidoptera; family Crambidae; genus Cataclysta; species Cataclysta lemnata. The sequence continues at coordinate 4,091,213 of OZ008361.1, read as the reverse complement.
TCGGTCTTGCAGGGATTACTATTTTAGGCTTGAGAATGCAGGTCCTGTCACGGTCGCCACTTTTGTTCAACACGGAACAAAGAAAACTAGGTTTGGATATAAATTAGGTATAATGATGCGTTAGGTTTACAATATGAGTTAATATTAGGCGCACACTGTCTTAACCGCGGCGGCGAGAGATGGCGAAATGAATGAAGTGGGGTCGAAGCGTGTCCCTGATTGGTCGAGTTCCATATCACGCGATGCGCTGATGATCTAAGTGGCGTAGACAACTCTGTTTAAGAAAACTTTAGATGCAAAGGAAGATGTGTATTTAGCACTATTAAATTTTAGAAATACTCATAAAGGAAATGTTGATTAACCAGCATCTATACTGACGAGTAGAAATTTGAAAACTAATGTGCCATGTACATATGATTATTTGAAACCTAGAATTACTTATAGTAAAAATAGAAAGAAGCCGTGTGGTGACGGCAGATTAGAATACAATTGTCACCACCCCAAATCTCTCCCGTGGGTGTCGTACAAGGCGACTAAGGATAAATCAGTGATGAGGAATGGGCAGCAGCGTTTCTCCCTATGCCATCTAGCTATGTACCTACTGCGAGTTTTGTGCCCGATAAATGGCAATAGGCTCGCTACCTATTACATGGGACCTAACATAACTGGCGAAACGTGGGTGCTAGTTCACTTCTGCCTACAGTAGTATAGTGAACTTGTACACACTAATATGGATTATGCGGGACCTCCTTACGTTTTTCACGTTCACAAAAGACCTTAGCTTTTAACACAATTAATCTTTCATCACTTATCAATGTTTTGGACATGATTTTCTCAAAGATTGTCTATAAAACATAAAAAAACCTGCAACTATGACGTCCGGGTTGATGTTGTTGACAGACAGGGCAGCCATCATCACGGCATAGGAACTATAAGATGAAACGGACTAAAGTACTTATTCTCTTTGGTGCTAGTGATGAATGAATGTGTAAAAAAGAAACGCAACGGACCATGTCAAGAGACCGAAGAACGGAGAGTGTGGTTGGAATGACAACATTCCAACCCATACTGCTCAAGGTTTTGGCTAAGGTTTTACAGCCGGCCGCCTGCCGGACACCAACCCTCTTTCGGTTCCTTCAATCAAGAATATTTTCTATAAAAGCCCTGCATCATTATAACTACAAATAAGTATATTTTGAAGATATTAGGTCGCATGTTGATGGAGTCCACAGTCCATAACTTTTATTAAGTTATAGGGACATGATACTTTGATACTTAAAACAGCTATTAAACATGATAATTTGTTTGAATAGTGTTTAACCCTTAGAATATAGAATAAGTTTAACCAGAACCTTTAAAACCGATAAACCGCCCATATTTCACAAGAAACATGTATGGTTAATAGAAAAGATTACGGATGGTAACAATTGTGTTCTGGTTCAGCAGTAACCACAATGCATTCGTACATAAATAATTATCATATAGTATTTCATTAATTAGTGATGAGGAATGGGCAGCAGCGTTCCTCTAATACCACCTAGTAATGTACTGCGACTTTTGTGCCCGATAAATGGCAATAGGCTCGCCACCTATTACATGCGGGACCTAACATAATTGGCGAATCGTGGGTGCTAGTTCACCTCTGCCTACCCATTCGGGAATATAGGCGTAATTTTTGTATGTGTATGTATGTACATTTCGACAGCTTCTACTAATCATCACCTTTAGTCGACTTTTACGACACCCCCCTAAGATGAGTCTGGGCCGGGCATATTCTACGTTTCTTTTTGGTGGCCGATAGATGGTAATAGGGCTCGCAACCTATTCCATGGGACTTAGCTTAATTAGCAAAAAGGGCGTGTTAATTCTCTTTTGCATACTCCTTCGAATGAGGGAATATGAGCGTGATTTATGTACCCACTGATTGCTTTTTAATTTTTATCAAGTTAGTCATCATCATCATCATTACCAGCCCTTTAATCTTCCCACTGCTGGGGCACGGGGCTTCCCTATGGATGGAAGAATACAGGAATATTTTGGCCGCAACCCACCACGCTGGCCCAGTGCGGGATGCTGGGTATTAACCACTGCAGATGCAACCGGGACCAACGGCTCAACGTGCCTTCCGAAGCACGGAGGAACTGGAGATAGTAAAATTTGGCCACCAATACAATGACCGGCCTTAGCGAACATTGCTTAGGTAACACAATAGCAGGCCAAGCGCGCGCCAGCGAGCTTTTCAAGTTCAAGTATCAAGTTAGTGATGTGACACATTCTTGGTGATGTTCTCAACAACATCGTTCAAGTGAGATTTGCAAAAGAAGTCGTGTCGCCCAAAACATTTGCCAGCAGGTACAGTCAGCATCATAAGTAAATTAACACTTTAATTACTTGTCACAATAGAGTTGTTTGTACAAATTGTTGGCAATTATTACTGCGCGTTCGCTGTCTTTGGTATGACAGACGATTAAAGTGGTAATCGACTTATGGCGCTGACCGTACGACGACAACATCAAAAATGCCGCGCGTCGTTTCCTTCGTGGTAAAAGTTGCCAATTCGGTGTCATTGACCTTCCGCGGTGCGACCTTAACACAGGTCTATACTCAGGGAAAGTAGGTGTATCCATCATGCGGAGAAAGCTGCCGCACCCTTCGGTGAATCGGTTTATTTATTGGCTGGGTCAGGCCCTTGCTTGCGCTGACGGTTTTTGGCGGTACGGTGTCAACGATCGGAAACTGAATTGCTAATAATAAATAACTGATCTACACGTACGTCCGTTGATTGTACGTCCAGACTTCTACAAAATGTAGAATTTTCTCAATTGACTTTGAGCTTTATTTATTATATACATTTTTTGGAACAGCCCTTTAATGTCCCCACAGCTGGGGCACAGGTCTATGGATGGAAGAATTAGGGAGATGTAGCCGGGACCATGTCTTAATGTGTCTTCTGAAGCACGGAGAAACTCGAGATAATAAATTTTTGATCACCTATCCTATGACTAGCCTTAGCGAACATTGCTTGGGAAGGCCGAGCGCGCTATGCCACCGCGCTAGCGAGCTCCTCCTGTCAGTGCGGATGTGCCTTCCGAGGTACTTCTAGATAATGTATTTTTGGTCATCCATCCAGTGACCAGCCGTAGCGCATTAAGGGCAAATTTCACCGTCTCTCATAGAAACTGAGTATAATAAAACTTGGTTCTGATTAATGAAAACTTGGCAGCGGAACTCAGTTTAGAGCATAAACCGAGTTCAACTTCAACTTGTCGCGTTTAATTTCTGCGGTGAAATCGGCCCTTAGTAGGCAGGTTAGGCAGTGATAAGTAATGGGTAGCAGTAGCAGCGTTCCTCTTAAATCACCTGACAATATATTGCGACCACAAATTATTACGTCTCTCGGCTGAAATGATGATGAAAAATTATATTAAATCTGTGATTGCGACTTACGTGCGTGTCCTATAGATGGCAATTGGCTTGGGCCAAGAGTACGTACCTACCTCATGTGGTTGTTATTTAACCGCTGCCTGCCCCTTCGGGAATAAATAGGCGTGATTTAATTTATGTATGTATTTATGCAAAGTCTAGTACATATGTATTATTTTTTCTTCCAAAACTTAAGAGGATAGCAATTTTTCTACTCTGACTCTAATTTTCCTATGTGATGGTCATTATTAGTCATAACATTATTTTCCGAATGATCATTGGGTTTGTTTGGGTTTTCAAAATCAAAAAGCACTACTTATTACCATTTTAGTCCATAAATAAATCACTATGAGTTTATTTTTTTCTAACAGGGAATTTTACACAAATCGCAAGCAATACAGAGGCAAAACCAAAGAATAAATTAATCTTAATTGACTAGGTATAATATGTCTTGGTTGCTATGTGGCAACAGTAGTTAGTCTAACAAGATGGTTAAATATACATAGTTCTCAACTCTACTTAAAATTAAGTTCCCTACCTGTCCATTTGGGAATCATACACCATTCTGATATATAGCTCACCAAAAAAAAAATCCAGACATGTAGGTACAAAAAATTAAAAATCTGCGAGATTTTTCTTTATTTAAGAACTTCTACAAACCTATTAAAAAACTTAAAAAAAAAGATGATAAAGAAAAAGGTAGTATTTCTGAAGTTAACGCATAACCAAGAGAAACAGGGATGCATTTTTAATAGGTGTCAATTCAATTGGTCTTTTTTATGTATTCAGATTACCACTCCAATGCTAGGCAAAGGAAACGTTTGAAAATCGACCCAATTCCAACTCCCTGACGTCACAACTTTCTTTATAGACAACGAAAGTGTTAGATAAAACCAAAAGTGTATCCCGAAGGTCGACACAGCCATTTAGGTCAGAGAAAACAGTGAAAGTCTCACTTGACCCAGCTTCTCAACACTCACTTTTACTCTCAAAGCATTTTGGACTTTAACTGTTAAATTTTAAGGGTGCATTTGAACATTCAAAAGTCGGTCAATGTTAACGCTATTTGAGTACCGACATAGTTGCATTAGATTCTTCTACAATCTTTTTGTTTGACACAGATTCTAGATAGTGATATTGTTTGTGATTGTATCATTGTCTGGGACATTGAAAGCTGGCTGTAAATAGAAGCCTTATTTATTATTAATTATAGCCATTTATTATTTCTAAGGATCATTCTTACATGTATGTCTATGTATCGTAAACCTAAATCTTCTCTTAACCAGAGCACTCTCTGAACGACGGGACTCTTCATTATTTTGTCTCTGACTATTTCACATAAGATAATTTACGCTCCTGTTTATTTATTTAGCACCTATATCACAGGAATCGTGATTATACAAACATACATTCAAAAATTTGAAAATCAAAATATCATTAAAACTCATATCTTCATGCATGCCTGTCGAGTTCGGGTATTCTTGACTTGGCCCTGTTTTTTTTGGGTGTAATAATAAATCTGCCTCAAAGTTCTATAGGAACAAAATGGCCTTTTTTCATTGTTATTGTTTCGGATTTTCCATTTTCCAAATCTTCACTTGATTCTGCCACGGAGCCGTTAATGGATAAAGGACTGCAGCAACCATTGACTGGAGTACATTGGCTCACATCTACTGATGTGTCGCAAAAATCGTAAATCACATTTTGGATTTATCTAAACCTTAGAGGAATGTGCAAATAATTTGACTTAAGATTGAGGAAATATCGCTGTAACGGCCTCATATTTAGGGCTAGCCGCTTGTTAAGATATTATCCAAGTTATGTTAAGGCAGTCAAGGTTTTTCCTCGACGCCCATTAAACATGGCTGAGTCACGGTCCCAATAAATAGTTCGAGTGGTTTCGTCTGACTCTCGGAAGTGAAAGTACTAGAAAGCCAGGGAAATCCGCGCGATCGTTAGATGCAGCCTGCAGAATGCGTACATGCACTATTGTTTTTACTTTTGTATACACATACATACATACATAAACCACGCCTATTTCTACCCCCAGGGGGGGTTGGGAGAGCTGAATGTAAATCTATTCGAACGAAAAGAATACAAATGTCTTCTTTTTCTTTTATGAATGGCAACGTGTTATCTATCGTAGAGATAGCAATTTTCACAGATGGTAGTTAATTAAGGAACAGTCTTGTTGTTGATTTTTTTTGTTGCCGAGATAGAGCGGTAGAGAGTAGGGTAGAGAGTAGATAGAGAGTCTCTAGTCTAAAGACATTGGTTGGGTGTCTCTACTCTAATAGAGACTCCCTATCTCTGTGTTTATTTGATAAAGAGATACAAATTAATACAAATGTAAATTTTTGACAACCGTTCTTTCATTTGACACGACGACGGTCGCCATTTTATTTTCTCTGTTCCGTACATTTGTTTTGAATTCTTTCGAATAGATTAGCCCCTTGTCTAGACCTAGAGGGGCTTTTTCCGGTCTATCTGGGGTCAGTACAGTACAGTATGTTTCCTATTCTATTGATATCGGTCAGACGTCATCAAGACGTTCCTTTTGATTAATATTATCATCCATCACATCTGGAATGTGCTAGTGACGAATGAATGTATAGAGAAGTGATGGAAAGGACCTTGTCGAGAGACCGATGAACTTAGGAAGTGTTTGGGATGAGAACGTTCCAATACATACTGCTCAAGGCTTAGGTTTACAGCCGGCTGCCTATCTGACATTAATTCTCTATGAGTAGTTTTACTTTCTTGTATGTCATACACACACATAAACCGCGTCTGTTTATCCCCGAAGAGGTAGGCAGAGCTGAAGATAAACCTACACATATCACCAAATATGTAAGATCTAGTGTACATATTGCAATCTACCAGGCACGTCAATCGTAGCAGATTTATGACCATCTTGTAAACAAAATTCTGACCGTTGTGACGCACTTGTATATACTTTTACTGGATGAAGCTTCTATTGGTAAGCAAGAGGACATATTGGGGTAAATGCATATAATTATTGCATCCTCTCGCGACAGCGGGGATAGATACCACTGAAGACAGATTATAGAAACCCAGCATAAGTGGGATCTGTTTAGCTTACTAGACCAGGAATAGAAATGTATGAAACTGACGCGTTACAGAGAATACAACATGGCCACCGTCGTGTCAAAGGTATAGTGCGTTTCGTCTTAAAGTTCCTATGCCGTGATAGTAGCTACAATTTCTGTCATCAACATCAACACTAAGTCATATTTGCAGGTTTTTTTATGTTTTATAGAAAATCTTTGAGAAAATCATGTCCAAAACATTAAAAAGTGATGTAAGATTAATTGTGTTATAAGCTAAGGTCTTTTGTGAACGTGAAAAACGTAATGAGGTCCCGCATAATCCTTAATAGGTGTACAAGTTTGGATTGCCGCCATTAAATTGGGTTACCAGTATCAGTTTTATTAAGTGTTTGATAAAGAAATTAAATATATTTATTTTAGTATTATAACTGTAAATAAATGTACATACGTTAATGTGTATGTAGGCCACAAGTACTAATAACGATTTAACGACTGACAAGAGTGAGGACATGCCAAATGTAGACATGTTAGATGAACACAATTATTGTTAATCATAATAAATATAATATTTAATTATAATTTAACCTTTTTTCACTTTATGAGTCTATCCTTCTTACGTCACTACAATTTATATTTATCTATCTAATTTCTATCACATTGTTAATATCATGAACTAGCTGTTCTCGCAAATTTTCACGAGCTTTGGCTTATGACTATCATAAAAAAAACTAATATGTAACTACTACTTAGTACCGCTAGTAGTTATAAGTAACAAAATAAGATAGATGCATAATTGTTTATCTAGTTATTTGAAAAAAAAACTCCCTGAATTAAAGGTAGTACAATAAAGTTGACATGGTATCATTTTATTGCAATACTACCAACTTTACGGCATAGGAACTATAAGATGAAACCCACTATAATTGAGTAGTTGTCAAAATTTGACGTTCGTATTCTATTCGTTCAAATAGATTTTTTTAATTTTTATTATTTACTGGTTTAGACCCCCCAGATACTAGTTCTGGTATCCGATAAAATTATGTTTGATAAATTTATTTTTATTTATGCAAATGTATTCCTTCCTGTGCTGCCTTGTCAGCGCGCAACTGGAATATCCAGCTGACGTTGTCAAAATTATTCCAGTTCTATAAAATTTTTATTGCACAAGCCACAGCCAATTTATTTATCTACGAACTCGGGGTCCAAACGAAACACTGCGGTCATCGCCCCCATGCTGGTGCAAACTAAAGAATTGTACAACCGACAGCACGTTAGGTTATCACTGAATGTCGAATTGTCTGAATCGATTTTCTGTTTTACCACCAACAATTTAAGATTGGCAATTGATTGAAGAAATTTGACAGTTTTGCGTAACGCGAGGTGCCGTTGTCCGTACTTTGAGAAAGTGAGGGAGAGAAAAAATTTCGCGAAACGCTGAGTACGGTTGTGTTAATTTTAATTGTGTTCTCGGTCAACTAAGAGAATGATCATGTTTTTTTTCGGATTTTTTTTTGTTGAAAAGGTCAATGTCCGTACCGTACGTCGGGTCATGCACGGTCCGTCAGGGTAGCACGTCTTTTTCATCCACAACACAATACCCACAAATCACGCTCGTGCATCCCCGAAGGGGTGAGTAGAAGTATATTAACACCTGGTTCTGTTAGTGGTCGGACTGGCTTACTACCACCATCTTATCAATTGTGTTCCGACAATTGTGATAAGATAGCCAGCCCCTCTGTTGAGGGTTCCAGGTGAAGCTCGAATCCATCTTCGGTCCTTGTCGTCACTTACCATCAGGTGAGATGAAGGGCAAGAGCTTCCTTGTCTAGCATAAAAAAAACATACAACCATCTACAACGATTATTATAAGTATTGCAAGATTCACCAGAAACCCTGTTGCCCACTCTTCGCTAGGTATATTTGTAAACCATTATCGTCATGTACGTGGGGACGGCAGAGTAGAATACAATTGTCACCAACCCAAATCTTTCCCGTGGGTGTCGTACAAGGCGACTAAGGATAAAACTGAATATGATTAGGAATGGGCAGCAGCGTTCCTCTTATACCACCTAGGCTAGCAATGTACTGCGACTTTTGTGCCTGATAAATGGCAACAGGCTCGCCACCTATTACATGGGACTTCACATATTTGGCGAAACGTGGGTGCTAGTTCACCTCTGCCTACCCCTTCGGGGATATAGGCGTTATTTATGTATGTATGTATTATCGTCATGTTGATCATCATTGGCCCTTTAATATCCCTACTGCTGGGGCATAGGCATTTCGTATGGATGGCAGAATATAGGGAGAATGGGCCTAAACCCACCACGTTGGCCCAGTTTGGATTGGTGGATAATACGGGTATGTATGTGACTATTGTCATCTGCTCTCCTGACACCACACAGCTAGTCACTATGATTTTTTGTTAGTGTGTTACTGCCGCACTCAGAAACGTCTATTAACTTTAATGAGTATTTAATGTCAAAAATTTTCATTCAAATCAAGACCATAGACCCGGCAAGAATAGCGACTAGTTTTGAATTGTCATTTTTTGACATTAAGTACATTTGACGTCTCCGAGTGCGGCAGTACGTGTCTAAATTGCATTTGTTTCTATCAAACTAAGAAGTCACTTTGGTAAAATGTCTTGGAATAATTTAAAAGGAATAAAAGCGGACACAATTATTGAAATATCTCCCGCGGATGTCGAGTAGAAGGCGACTAAGGTTAAGGAATGTACATGGCGTTCTTATTATTACCGCTTAGACTTACGTGCTAGATAAATGGCAATAGGTTCGTCATTACCTGGGACCTAGCATAGTTGGCTAAATATGGGTGTTAGTACATTTCAACCTATCCATTCGAGGATAACCGTCGTGATATGTATGCTAATATTCCCACCAAGTCTCAATGGCCCTGTGTGGCGGGTTATGGTCCATCAATCTGCATACATTCTTTCATTCATAAGTAAGGCATGTGTTACAGTACGGAAACGACAGAACTAGTGATTATGAGGATGTAAATTCAACGAAACAGTCCGAAATGTGCTGTCGACAGTACACAGAGAGCATTTTAGTAAGATTCAAGTCTTGTCACTAGACAGGTTCGTTTCGTAAATTCCGTATTCCGTTCAAGACGAAAACCGCGGGTCATAGACTTTTTTATTTCCCAATTCATGTCAGGAGGAACCTGATATCGTAATAAAAAAAAAATCTTAAGCTTTTTAGCGAGAGAAATATTTGACTATTACATGTTATTTTTTTTTTTTTTTTGGACATTGTTTATAATATTACATTTCATCAATATATTATTTGCAGTGTGGTGATGGCAGAACACCGTCCTCATTGTCTCCTGCGGGGAAAGTACTTACAAGTCAACTAAGGGTTTAGACAGCAATGAGTAATAGACAGCAGCATTCCTCTTATACCACCTAGCAATATACTGCAATTTACGTGCATATAAGGCTGGCCATCTATTACATGGGACCTAAAAATTTTGGCGAAACGTACATACATAAATCACTTCTATTTATCGGCTTGTGTGACCACCCACCCACGGGAGAGATACGTGATGACTGCACATATTTTGTTCTGCAGTCAAAATCACCCGTTAAACGAAAAGATACGATAGTTACTCGTAAAAATATTCAATTTGTAAATCCATTTCATTACTGCAGAATCATAGAACGTTGATTATCATTCATGTTCATTTTCAACATGCACGTTTTAATTTTTCATAAATAAGTAGACAGGCATTAAAATTAGACTAAAAACAAATAGATTCAGTTTACAAGCTCCACAGTTTTCAAGATAGCAGTTATTTTCTTAAAAATGAAGTTGTTATTCTTTAAAAAAAATATATTTACAATTGCTAATTATGCATTTTATCGGCACAGAGACAGATAATAGCTGAAACAAACAAAGTAGTCATTTGAAATAAAACAAATATAAGAGAACATTAAAAGTAGTCATTTATTTATTACAAGTGGTCGCCCGCGGCTACGCTAGTGTTAATGTCCTAAATAATTGGACTTTCCAACACAAAAATAATTTTTCAATTTGAACCAGTAGTTTCTGAGATTAGCGCGTCCAACCAACCAACCGAACAAACTCTTCAGCTTTATAATATTTGTAGGTATAGACTACGCGTCCGAATGTTGAGACGATATAACAATTTTGCAATTCCATGTTTCTAGTCTATCTATGCGCCTACTTCCCAGTCGGAGCACTGACCTGTGGTCAATCTAGTGATCAGCGTGATAATTTATAGACAATTAATACGGGCCTTTAGTGGCCAAATTTAGTGTCTGGCTTTCATTGTAATGATGTGGAATGGAAGAAGATTCTTTCGTGTTCAATTATTCTTCAAAAATTCACAGTGATAAGGAAAACTTTCTTCTAAAAAGTTTACATACATACATACACAAATTACATACATAAAACAAAACATACACACAACACAAAAATGCTATTTATCGCTGAAGAGGTATGCAGAGGTGAATTAGGTATCCTACGTTCCCCAATTATATTAGGTACTGTAATTGGTGATCCCTTAGTCAGCGTGTACGACACCCGCGGGAGGGATTGGGGAAGATGTCAATTGTATTGTGCTATGCTGTCACTACACGGCAAGGTCCATCCAGGATTATAAAGATTGCCTTGATTGAAAAGTCACCAAAATCTTTCCACATACTTACATTGAATGTGAATCATTTCAGGGTCATCAACCGCGTAGCTTTTTGTGATTAAAAATAATATGGAAATACTTTATGTTATTGCTCCTTGACGTTCTTAACGACATATTATCTTAATACAATTATAATCATCATCCATAAGAGGCGACTGATCTTAGAAATATGACTTTAAGTATTGCGATTAATGCAACCAGTAGATTGCAATAGGCTTGCCCTCTATTATTCGTAATTTTCGATTATTTTTTCGATATTTTGGCATTTTTATTTGGTTTTGTAAAATGACTTTGATTTAATTATTACTTCCGTTAGATTTTCTTTGTTTTCCGGTCGTCTGAAATGCTTGTCAATCCATTTCAAAACAAAACACTGAAATTTGTCCTTAAAATGATTTCCAATAGTTAAATTAAAAAAATACTGCATTCATCGAATAGTTACCTTATCGTAATTGTACAGCCAAAAACCGTGACTTATGCTTGTCCTATAAAAGCAAAAAGTTTTCACACTCAATGAAAGCTAACTATCGCTCTCGAGATGTCAATTATGTTGGATAAGCACTATCGCATATTTCTTACATTCTATATGTATGTGTGTACCTACATAGTTTGCGGATAGATATAAATAACCAGGCGAGCAAGAGAGACAGGTGGTGCCAGTTGTGTGAACCCGCCCGCTGGCTGGATGTGACCGCGAAATTATTTTCAAGACTACAGCAACCTCGAGCGTACACACACCTCCGAGCCGCGCAATCCGTATACACGTCTCACTACCGATACGCCTATGTAGTTGTAGTCGTGAGAAACTTGACGTTCCATTCTAAAACAGCACAATGCTAAAACTCAGCCAACTGAAAAGTGACTCTATAACTAGAGCGCGCGTGAGCACAGTCGATAGCCGCCTCAAAGGTGTTTACGCCATTATCTTCTTTCGCGGCATGTGGTAAAGTTGCTATCTTGTTCGTAATGTCCGCGAACGGAGGTACATTCAACTTTTAGCCCAGTAAACTCTCCGAGTTCGTTCACCCAGTGCTTGTCAACTGACGTAAACCGAGGGAGAGTACCAATGAAATAGATAGCGGTGTCCCGCTCTCGCGTTATGTTCAAGTTTAGGAGTTTTTATTGAGCGTTTCGTTGTCGAAATAGTTTACTTTTGTACTGGTTATGATCGCCTGGTACTTTTGACGGTTTACGTTGGCTATATCGATAGATAAACGTGACTACGCCGGTATTCGGGACGTTTTAGTTATCTGTCGATTGCTTAGAGTGGTGGTGTACGTTTTCATCTGGCATAACAACAGCTCTATACATTTTTGTATTTTTAATTTTTGTATTCTGAAATAAAAAATAGCCAATGTTCTGATGTTTTCTCTGAAACCAGCAAAGGGCTATTTGCTTAGGGCTCACTATTTAGGAAATAAATAAATAACAACTAATTTTTATATATTTTTTAGATATAAAATGGGTGGTTCCAATTTATTTCTTTGTCACATTAAAACAAAAAGACACGGCAATTTTGGTAAATATCATGACATGACCGGTAATGTAATGACTGTTTAAGCATTACGTAATCCCGACACGGTGGAAAAACGAGTACAGAATTTATTCACTAGAAAAATTTCGTGTGAACCTTTCTCGCCCACGTGGAGACATGTCTTCGCCCACAATCTATCACAATTTTAAAACAATCTCCTCCGTGTTCCTGGTTTCCTAGTAATTTGGATCAGCCGGGGGGAGGTAAATGGGAAGACAGAGTTCTAATTACGTTGGTGATGTATTTGCTTGCTCTATTGTCTGTCTATGTTTGCTGTGTGGGAGTCGGTAGGTACCGGTTTTTTATTATGCTGTATTTCTGGAGTCATTTGGTCTTTCAATTTATGGTCAGGTTGTTGGACAGGTCATTCTTTTATTAGTGGTCAAGCAAAAGATTATCTCGATAAGATGTTGTTTTCTATGATACTGTCCTAAAAAGCGTTCGACTACCGTTCGATTAGATACTTCACTGATATCTAATAATGTTAAAGGGAATTCAAAATACTTAGGGCCTGTTTCACAATCGACAAATAAGTTCGAAGTAGCTTACTACGCAGTTCAATTGACATATATAATATTTCATATTACAACTGTCAAACTTCGAACTTCGATTGTGAAACAGGCCCTTATTATTTTGAATTATTGGTAGGTACCAAAGAAGTTATAAATTATTTATTTGACTCTCATATAACGAAGCAATAAGTCTTCTATGCTGGCCTGGGATCGAACAAATAACATAGAATAGGCCAGTCCCGACTCATCCCATGGGTGTCGTAAAATCGACTAAGGGAGATTGCCCGGTGTAGACCAATAAGCACCTTAGGGCACTCGAATGGTGGAGGGCAAACCACCAACAACAGCATACCCAAAGAGGGTTAGTGTCAGGCAGGTGGCCGGCTATAAAACCTCAGCCAAAACTTTGAGCAGTATGGATTGGAATGTTTCATTCCAATCACTCTCTCCGTTCATCAGTCTCTCAACACGGTCCGTTCCGTCTCTTTTCAATACATTCATTTATCACTAGCATTGATGACATCTGACCGATATGAATGGAAGAGGAAACATACTGCGCCAACCCCAGATAGACTGGGAACAGGGCATGTAGAAAAAGAAGATAACGTAGCAATAAATACAAACAAATTGTGTGAAAAGGCCGTAGAAAAAAGTGTGAAAATAACTTATTAAGTATAATAGAGGTGCACGCAGTTTTCTGGTAATATATCTTAATGTCTCTCTCTCTACTGCTGCATTTCGTAATTTTCGTACTTCCCTATGCATATAGGTCGAATGGGTCATCTCATCACCCACCACGCTGGCCCAATGCAGATTAGTAGGTATTAACTGTAAATACCGCCGGCACCAATGCTTCGACGTGCCTTCCGAAGCACGGGGGAACTCGTCATAACATATATTTCTGGTCACCCATCCAGCGACTGGCTTAGCAAACATTGCACAGTTTGAGCAAATTCCCGACCGCATTTTTGTACTTATAATATTCAATTACATACATATATAAATTACGCCTATATCCCTGAAAAAGCAGGCAGAGGTGAACTAGCACCCACGTTTCGCCAATTATGTTAGATCCCATGTAATAGGTGGCCTATTGCCTATTGCCATCGTATCGTATCATCATTACAATCATTATGTGTAAAATACTGTAGGATCCGGTAGAGATACAGTTGCAGATAATTATCCAATTACATGCTTAATTACTTGTCATCTATGGTCAAGGAGACAGTTCGCTTATGTTGATATAACATGACGCTTCTCAGAAAATCGCTTTTAACTACCTCTATGAAATCATCTAGGATATTGTGAGTGAAGAAAGGTAATACATACATACATAAATCCCATACAGCCGTGTGGTGACGGCAGAGCAGAATACAATTGTCACCACCCCAAATCTCTCCCGTGGGTGTCGTACAAGACGACTAAGGATAAATCAGTGATGAGGAATAGGCAGCAGCGTTCCTCTTATACCACCTAGCATTGTACATACTGCGACTTTTGTGCCCGATAAATGGCAATAGGCTCGCCACCTATTACATGGGACCTAACATAATTGGCGAAACGCGGGTGCTAGTTCACCTCTGCCTACCCCTTCGGGGATATAGGCGTGATTTATGTATGTATGTATAAATCGCACCTATAAGTATCTTCGAAAGGGATAGGCTGAGGTGAATTGACTCCACGTTCCGCCAATTAGGTTAGGTTCTATGTAATAGGTGGCAAGCCTATTGCCATTTATCGGGCACGGAAATCGTACTACATCGTGGCGTAAGAGGAACGCTGCTGCCCGTTACTCATTGCTGTCTTTACAATTGTATGACACACGTGGGAGAGATACCCCTGCCTCTCCTGCGGGTGTCGGACAAAAATGTATTGTCACCATATGGCCTGAGTGGCGAGTGGGGAGTGGTATATTACAGTTTGTGAATTTCTAATTCACAATACACTATCACGAAGCATCTTATTAAGAACACTATATTATTATTTGATTTTTTGAACATTTTAAGTCCTATATGTCAGAAAAATCATTACCAATAAAAACAGAGGTCCCGCATCTGAACGTGACTTTATTGAAAGTTTTCAGACCTCTTTTTTATTTGTATCTACAACTACACTATTTTTAGGATTCCGTGCCCAAAGGTTTACCCTTTTACTAATACTCAGAGACGTCAAATAACGTTAATGACCATTAACGTCAAAAAATGACAATTCAAAACTAGTCGCTATTCTTGCCTAGATTTATTAATTGACGTCTCTGAGTGCGGCAGTTAGTCTGTCACCATGAGATACGCTCATGAAGCGTGAAACCGTGATAGTTAGACAGTTGAAATGTTCCCAGATCATGTATTTCTCTTGCCGCTATAACAACAAAACAATTATATTACTGATACAAGAAAA
Source organism: Cataclysta lemnata (assembly GCA_963931975.1). Lineage (NCBI taxonomy): Eukaryota > Metazoa > Arthropoda > Insecta > Lepidoptera > Crambidae > Cataclysta > Cataclysta lemnata. The sequence continues at coordinate 4,075,590 of OZ008361.1, read as the reverse complement.
TAAATATTTAACTCCCATAAAACATCCATGACTTTTTTTGCCGTTTTTTAATAGATAATGGTACGGACCCCGTCGTGCGCGAGTCCGACTCGCACTTGGCCGGTTTTTATATATAATTTTGTTTATAGTTGCATAGAATATATGTTTATGAAGATATGATAAATAGACAGATTTATGTGATTTTACTAAAGAAAATATTTCAGTCATTTCATTTAAGAGTATGGAATGCAATGAAATGAAAATAGTCTTATGAAATCAAATGGAAGGACTACTAAGACTTAGAAAAAGTTTCTCACTTCTCATGCTCTGAAAGTGCTTATTTGTGCAGGATAGGCTGCACCACAGATATATCAATTTAAGTGATATATCTGTGGGCTGCACAAAATGGATTTTTGTGCTCAAGAGCATTACGGTACTAATTATAAATGTATCTATATTAAGGCAAAGAAAATAACCTATGCAGCTAAACACAATAATAAGTTAAGAGATCTAATTTATTTTATAACATTTACTTTAATTTATTTGCCTTATGTGTTTTTTTAACACATAATAGATATTTAAATTTAAATTCAAGTATGGTAAGTTATTTAATTAATTTAAGAAAATTATTAATATCAAATGAATTTTTACTAGGCTGTTTCTGTCTGCAGCCTAAGCCTAATATCAATGGGAAAAACAATTTCCTTCAGTATTCAAAACTGAACTAATTTTACTTTGAATTTTAAGAATTGATATGATAAACTACTGTCTTATTTCCTTGCAATCGAAGTGAAAAGCAGAGTTTCTACCTCGTCCACAAAACCATTTTATCCTCGACATTACTATCATCCCTCGCCTTCGGCTCTGGCCGCTAAAAGTCTCGGATAAAAATTATTCGTTTTGTGCACTTCTTGTAAAATCTACACCACAGTATAATGTAACTATGTATTTCAATACTTTCAAGAATTGACACATTCTTCTTTTTTCTTGTTTTCACATTCTTTGCCCCGAAGCACTCCAAAGATGCCATAAAAGTCGACTAACGTACCCATATGGCAGGTTTGTAACACCTTTTCGGTAATCGGTCTCTCTACATGGTCCTTTCCATCACTTTTATACACATTAACCACTGGCAAGCTTTCGATTGCTAGTGGTTAAGGCCCTGTGGGTCGAAAGAGGCAACTTTTAAAACAATCTGAGACATTTAACATAGTGTTTACAAGTCTGAAAAAAATATATGTATAAGTTAAGGAAGTAAGTTCCGCGCGGCCGGGACGGCGCTAAATACCTATTTACGCTGGCCTACCGGCCCTTAATTTCTGGTGTGATGGATCATATGAATCAAAGGGAGTGGATGGTTTGATGACATCTGACCTATAAGAATAGAAGAGGAAACATTCTGTGTCCATCCCAGATAAACTGGGAACACGACAGGTAGATAAGAGACTGTATGAACTCTACAAGACGCGAATAGCGCCTCGTAAATATACATTCCTAGTAGCTCGATGGTTGGTGTTACACCGCTTACAACTTCGATAATAATTAGAAATGTTATTTATCCATGCATCGAAAAATAGTTTTCATTGCATGTTAATAGAGTTCTATTCACCTTTCGATTCTCATTATTATAATGTTTTTGTACATTGTATGTATGATCATCAGGCAACGATTTCTTATATTTTTAATAAAGCAATGTTGATGTATTATTTCAGATTAGTAATAATTTCGGAGGGCATCTACACGATATAAAAATTATCATATTTCCGTTTCATAATATCTTTCACAATAATAGCTTTTTGTGTCTAGTGTGTGGTGTAACACAGAGATTTTGATTTTGATTTTGAGTGATATTATGTTTAATATTTATGGTATGGATACCTGTAAGTATATCGATCGAATGTCATAAAGTCTGATGATATTAAAATAGTGCTGTGTAGTTGTTCTATGATCCTGGTAGGCCGTTGAACTTTTAGCCCAGTCTCGGCAGACTGGCCCTGGTAGGAAGCGATCTAACGTGTTTGCCTCGATGTGCCCCTAGTAGGGCCGTCACTGATGACGTTTTTTGAGATTATAGAAAGATCCTTCTTACCAATTATGTGGTCCTGATAAAATTGGTAGTTGATTGATGAATATTTGATGAGAAAATATCCCAGCGCCTCGATTGAGTGAGAGCACTCAAATATTGCAATGGACATGTATGGATGTGAAACTTATTTACAAATAAGCAAGTGATTCTCGTCTGTTTATTGAACAGTTAATTATTATTGTAAAAAATATAGATGCTAATTTGTTTCATTATTGTGATATAGATTCACTTAAAATAAAATGTATAAATATAATGAATGTTTTTAAAATTAAACGTTGATACAGTTACTAAAATACATATAATTTTAATAGTATAATTTTTAAACCAGAATATCTCAGTATACTTTAGTACACCTAGGTGATAAAAGTTGCATATACACACAGTCAGTATCATTTAGATCAGAGGTTCCCAAACTTTTTTTCTCATAGACCACTTGAAAAATTTTGTTGGTGTCTGGTGGACCCCTTGCATCTGAATTTCTACCATATTTCCAAAAATCGAAAAAAAAATTAAAGATCCAACTATGGCAATTGATAACATTTCATTTTTTCAACATACCTTTATTATGATGTTATATGAAATTAAACCGAAAATGAAGACACCCATATTTTTTATTTCTTTTGAATTCCGTCGTTTTCATACAAAAATCATGATTGAAATACCGGTCATTCTAAACAGACGTAAGTGCCAAATGACGCCACAATCGTGGACAAATGGCGAAATCACTCTTGACTCGAGAAATAAAAAGATCACTTGTCAAAATTGACGAACTGGCGTTTCCGGTGTCGAAAATAAAAACATTTCATAGGAAATGTTTGAAATTAATTTCAAAGTAAAATACGTTTTAAATTAAAGTTTATGAAGGATTTCAATTTATTGCTACTTTAAAAATGTTAATTTCGACGATGACAAATAATGACATTGGATTTGATTTATGACTGACGTCTGTTATCATGTCTATGATAACTTTTTATTGTTCCATCTAAGAAGGCAAACGTTTTAATTCATACATTTACGACTGTGACGTCATCGCTTGTTTTTTACATTTTATTTTTTTCTCTGTAATTAAGTAATAAAAAAATTTAATAAAATTATTTTCAAAGTCAGGATTGGAAAATAAAGAAACGGTATTTTTTTTTGGGAGGTTGTCATTTTTGAAATGTTGTCAATTAGCCCAAAGGACGTTAAGTTTACGAAAAAAAGGGAGAATTTATTTGTTAATTAATTATGATGTGATTAATAAAAAATATGCAAGTTTTTACAAAAACCAGTCGCTGAGATTTTTTAAATAAATTTTTATGGACAGCCGCTTACGAATCCTAAACCCCCATTTTTTTGTCACACCAATGTAGATCCCCGTCGAGTTTCCCGTGGACTCCTGGGGCTCCACGGGAAACTGGACCACTTTGGGAATCAATGATTTAGAGCTAGATTTTTTAACACATTTTGTTATTTTTTAATTATTTTTAATTGAAATTTAAATTAGCCGTGTGGTGACGGCAGAGTAGAATACAATTGTCACCACCCCAAATCTCTCCCGTGGGTGTCGTACAAGGCGACTAAGGAATAGCAATGTACTGCGACTTTTGTGCCCGATAAATGGCAATAGCCTCGCCACCAATTACATGGGATCTAACATAATTGGCGAAACGTGGGTGCTAGTTGACCTCTGCCTACCCCTTCGGGGATATAGGCGTGATTTATGTATCTATGTATGTATGTAAATTTAAATTATCCCTCAATAATATGTTTTATCTCTGTCTGAAGGGAGAATACTAAGGTCGTTATTACATTAAATTCACACGAATTTCTGTTACGCTGCTGTTTAGAGAGACACTTCCGTGTCATGAGCGGTAGCCCTGCATACCACAATCTTAGTATCTCCGGATAATACCTGTTCAATACAGATATCCAATAATTTTGCTCCTACCCGTTTATCTCAGCAACTTATTGCGTTTGATGATTCATACTTAGTATCATTAGAATTGCAAGTTTAAATTCTATTTATCTTGCATGTTATTATTTATTTATCCTGTATAGATGACTGTTGGATACATAAATAGAAGCAGGTAGTATTCTGATAATATCTTTAATTAGATCCATTATTCATATTTTATCAAAACTTCTATTTATAATTTCTGGACAAAATGTCCCAGATTAACTTAATGTGTCTGTCTTGTAAAAGAGAGATTTTGAATTTTTTTTCATTTATGCAGAAAATTCTCCGTCATCGGATATGTCTTTAAGGTTATGATGACACCAGTCTTCTTGAGAACAAGTGAGTAGGAGAGCGAGCATGTGAGTTACCAGGACTGAAGGGAGATAAAAGAGATGAGTTAAACAACATCACTCTTTGATCGGAGATGGATTTCAATTAGGGACTTCCTTTTTGTACAGGTAGTAGGTACAGTACTCATCAAAAGTGCTCGTGATAAATGAATATACAGAAAAATCATGAAATGGGGTAGTGATTGGAATGACAACATTGCAATCCATACCGCTCAAGGTTTTGGCTTAGGTTTTACAACCAGTAGCCTGCCTGACACCAACCACCCATGGGATGAGTCGGGACTGGCCAATTCTACGTTATTTTTTCGCCCAGGCCAGCGTGGAAATCTGTCAAAAGTCTGTCAAAATACATACTTTTGATGCTGACTCTACATTGCTGTTGCATAGGGGAAAGGTAGGTCAGATCGATACTTACCAGAATCTCTAGAAGAAATGTGTAGTGTCTAGATAAAATCTCTAGAAGAAATTTAAATAATACAACGTTAAACGTCCGTTTTTTTCCTGATGTCCAACTTGCCCACCACTCCCCTACAAGTAGATGATGTGAGTGTGGCGGCAGCTTCCACTTGATGTTATGAGACTTATCTAATGGAAGCTGTCTCGGAGCTATCCTAAAAGGCAGCACAGGTCCGGCTGGAAATCAAATAGCATTAATTGACTAGCTACGGGTTATATTTGCATGGGCGTTCACCCCGCCATCCTCACCGATAAACAAGACAGAATGCTAGAGTACACATACATAGACACATAAATCATGCCTATATCCCCGATATAGGCAGAGGTGATTTAACACCAACGTTTCGCCTATTAGGCAGAGGTGAATTAACACCCACGTTTCGCCTATTAGTCAGAGGTGAATTAACACCCACGTTTCGCCTATTAGGCAGAGGTGAATTAACACCCACGTTTCGCCTATTAGGCAGAGGTGAATTAACACCCACGTTTCGCCTATTAGGCAGAGGTGAATTAACACCCACGTTTCGCCTATTAGGCAGAGGTGAATTAACACCTACATTTCGCCTATTAGGCAGAGGTGAATTAACACCCACGTTTCGCCTATTAGTCAGAGGTGAATTAACACCCACGTTTCGCCTATTAGGCAGAGGTGAATTAACACCCACGTTTCGCCTATTAGGCAGAGGTGAATTAACACCCACGTTTCGCCTATTAGGCAGAGGTGAATTAACACCCACGTTTCGCCTATTAGGCAGAGGTGAATTAACACCTACATTTCGCCTATTAGGCAGAGGTGAATTAACACCCACTTTTCGCCTATCGGGGACTGAAATCGCAGTACCCCACCTATTCATGAGAATGAAATCAGTCCTAAACATTCTTCAATACCAAATACACCAAATGTCTATAGTGTATGCTTTGAACTAAATCACTGTTCTCCGTTTTGATCACAGCTTTTGATTTTTTTTGGCAGAAAGAGACGAAGGATTTCTTTAGTTTTTATAAGCAATGGTCCAAACAAATTCGTTTTCTTTAGACAGTGTTCACTAAAATGTTTGAGTTAAATTTTATCAATAATAAGAAAAAATAATTTTATTTACAAATAGTTACTTCATAAAATATAACTTACAACTTGGTATCGGTATATCCCCGAAGGGGTAGGCAGAGCATTAGAATTAAATCCTACTGTAAAAAACCAAAAATATTAAATTAACAAATGTATAGAAAGATTTTCACCAGCATTCCCTTAAGGCCGAATAAATTTTATTATCACCTCACCTTAAAAGCAGCTACTCTTAAAATACGTATGTGCTATCTGTAATGAATAATTAATTAATGACATAATTGTAATACCTACGTCCGCCCAATGCGCGGATGACTGTAAAAAAATTAAAATTTACAACTTAATCATTGTAAATTTATTCGGGATTCCGGTGAAAAGTGTATTTGTATTCAACTCGAAATGAATTAAAACAAATTCTTAGGCGCGAATGACCTTTTTTACTTTTCTCAACGCGGAAATGCAAAGACACTTTTAAGAAATGGCCCTGTCAAGCCGGTTGGATATTTTAAAACTGCTTACAAAAAAAACTCGTACTAAAATGTATGCGCAAACAAGATCCGAAGTACCAGGGTTACATAAGTTGGAGGCGGCAAGCGAGTCATGCGAGCTGCAACTACATGCAAACATTAGTTACGTATCGCCTACGTCCTCACTCACACTAGCAAACAGATATTAATTGCGGCCCTATCTCTTTCTAATAATAACTTTTAATGAACTACAAAATTACGATGTAATTGATATGGGTGGGTCTAGCTTTGTACCGGTGCGGTGTTATTTATGCGTTTTTGAAGCTGTGCAATAAAACAATAATAAATTGTAAAAATGAAGCTCAATTAGGCCTTTTAGAATAAAATTAGCTTTCAATTTTTATGCTTCGTGTGTATTATGTGTTATTATTATTAGTAACATAATATTAGTTTTAGTATGTTACTAATAACAGTTTTGTAGTTACCAATATGCAACGAGGACAATAAAAACGTTATACCATAAACAAAAGAACGCTAAGTCGTAGTTCAAATTCGTTATTTAAAAATTTTGAAGGTATTCGTCGTGTCGATTCTATATTCAAACTCGGAAGTGACGATTGCGCTCACTAACGCAAGTGAGTTATCAACATTTCTCACGCTTGCGCTGCATTTGTGTGTGTGTGTGTGTTTACGCCCATCTTTGTTTCGTGTGTGGTTGCATCCTTTGCACGTGTGCATGTGATCCGACGTCTTGGTGTGTGAGAGCTGAGAGCAACAAGACTTGAACGCTTCCTAGGTTCATTCAACTTTTAGCCCAGTAAACTCTGTGGATGACTGACTATAGGCGGCTGTACCTATGCAGCTACAATGGGAGACCATAATGGCTTTTACAGGCATGTTTACACTATCTCCTTTGTTAGGGCCGCTTTTATTGTAATCTGGAGTGCTCGTTATTTTATGTGCCGCCTTAGTTATTTTTCATGGCGACTGTACATTGTTTATGTTTATTGTGCTGAATGCAATGTTTGCGGAACTGTGTTTATGGTTTACAGTGGTTTGATAGGCGGTGTTTCCGAAATGTTGGCTAGGCTCATTTTACGCACGAAGAAGACCTTAGGTGGGCATGCTTTCTAAAGCGATTTAGTGTAGTAATTATGATTTCTATAATCCAATTATTTTAATACATTATATTTTTCCTCCTGCCCATTGGTGGAAACTTGAGAGCGGATATTAACAATGCTATAGGACGATTTATGTCTCTTGGGGTCTTCTATGCTGGCATGGGAGCGAAGAAATAACGAAGAATGTGCCAGCCCTAACTCATCCCATGGGTGTCATAAAAGACGACTTATACGGGGAATTCACTACACGGACATGCCCGCCAGCCATGCCCGCTCGGACCTCTTTTGTATTGGCCAGACTGACTGTGACGGTCCTATATTAGGCAAACATCGCACAGACCTAATAGAAGCGAGGTCCGGCGGGCATGTCTGCATGTAGTGAATTCACCGCTTAAGGAGATTACCCGGTGTAGAGCAATAAGCGCCTTGGGACACCCGAATGGTGGAGGGTACACACTGGGTACACTGTCGGCCAGCTGTAAATCTTTAACGAAAACTTTGAGCAGTATGAATTGGAATGTTGTTATCCCAATCACTCTCCGTTCATCGGTCTGTTGACATGGTCCGTTCCGTCTCTTTTCTGTACATTAATTCGTCAAAAACTCCTTTCCGATGTGATGGATTATAATATTGATAATTAATCAAAAAGGAGTGGATGGATTTATGACGTCTGACCGATATGAATGGAAGAGGAAACTTACTGCGCCGACCCCAGAAAGACTGGGAACAGGACAGGACAGGGAGACGAAGAAGATAACTATGAAGCTACATTTAAATCACTCTTAAAGTTGATGAAACAATCATGAAGTCTTCTGAAAGAACTGCTCCAACGCTAACGCACTTCCATTGCTGATTTAAGGTACACCATACCAGGTACACCATACCATGTACACACTACACCGTACCATACCATGAACACATGCAATAAAATATTTATCATTTCATACAATTTGTATGAACCAGCGCCCATTAGACCGATCTGTCACCGCCATGCATGAATTCGAGTCGAGTATTTTGCCGGTTTGGATACGCTACGTGCATGGCCGGTGACGAAACGGTCCAGTGGACGTTGGTTCGTATAAAAGAGCTGTTCCAAAATGTATGGAGTCTGGCCCATAATTATTTGTACAGTGATTCAAAATGTAGGCAATAATTTATAAACAGTTTTTATGTGTTAAATTCCTATTTTTAAACTCTGTTTTTTGGCTTATTGTTCTTATGTTTAGGCTTATAATGCAAAGGCACTTGCCTTGCCTACCGTCATGGCGGAAGAAAGATGTCACCTTAAAACATTTACGTACGTATTCTATTTGACATTAGATGGGTACCTACTTACAGAAGTGTGTAATTTTAATGGCTTTAAAGGGTTTTTTAAGTCAAAAAACTATACATTATTTATATTTATTTGCAATTTTCCCAGAATCATTTATTTTTTCTCGATTTTTTAAGATAGTGTATAAATACATGGGCCATTTTGGAACATCTCCTTTTGTGAAAGAATATTCTATTGCATGTGCCGGTACGGTTACGTTACGGTCATGGTATGGTACGGTGTAGTGGGCAAGGACCTTTAATAATGTTGTAACAGGTCGCGGTTACTCCTCTGTTACCAAGTACTAATCACCATAAACCAAAGGCGGAGTTCCCTCGAAACCATAATCCTAAATTACGTAAAAATGTACCTACCTCGGGGCGCATAAATAAATACCATACGATCGAAGTGTCTGAATATTTTGCATGCATCATTGTTTTAATTTAAGGGGTTTTAATTGTCCGTCTGACTTGATTAAGGCTCGAGTTCACCAACACCAAAGAGAATACAATACTAACCAACACGTAAAACAATTGATTAAAAGATAGCCGCCAGTTTTTGACAGTTCTTCCATACGATAAAATGTCAAAAATCTACGGTTAAATCATAATCGCCTGTGAATTAAAACCTCCTGTGAATTGGTGAAATCCAACCTTAGGCTATTTATTCCTTCGATGCTGGTCAGGGAGCGAGAAAATAACATAGTATTATGTGCCACCCCCAACTCACTTCAGGGGTGACGTAAAAGGCTACAGAGATCGCCTAGTCTAGTAGATATCCAAAGAGGATTGGTGATTGAGGGAGATAGCCTAGTAGATACACAAAGCGGGTTGGTGTCAAGTCGGCAGCCGGCTTGTAAGCCTTTAGTATACATAAAATTCGATTTTTATTTAAAAAATATTAAATAATAAAATAATAAATACATTTTAGGGGAGGAGCTCGCTAGCGCAGTGGCATAGCGCGTTCGGCCTGCAATTGCGTAAACTAAGCATTGGATGGGTGACCAAAAATTTATTTTCTTGAGTTCCTCCGTGCTGCGGAAGGCAAGTCAAGCCGTTGGTCCCGGCTGCATATGCAGTCGTTAATACCCACCAACCCGCACTGAGCCAGCGCGGTGGGTTATGGCCCAATATCCTTATATTCTTCCATCCATAGTGAAGGCCTGTGCCCCAGCAGTTGGGACATTAAAAGCCTGGCGATGATGATGATTATGATGTTACAAAAAATGTTACAGAGAAAATAAAGAAAGAAAATTTCGAAAAATTACTGTTCTATGTTCCTTTGCATCACGACAATGATATTTCGAAAATGTACTACACGTGTGTCGTGTGGTGACGGACTCATATCTCGCCCGTGCGTGTCGTACAAGGCGACTAAGGGTAAATACAGCGATGAGATAAGGGCAGCAGCATTCCTCTTATACCACCTAACACTATACTGCGATTTTATGTGCCCGACAGATGGCAATAGGCTCGCCACCTGTACCTACGTAATACGCCACATGGGACCTAACTTAATTGGCGAAAAGTGGGTGTTTAATTCACCTCTGCCTCGGGGATGTAGGCGTGATTTATGTGTGTATGTATTTTCTTTGTATGTAGTTCTGTTTCTAATGTTGCATGTTTCATCCTCTGATTTCCAGCACACCCTACAAGTTTATGTTGAGTTCAAGTTAGGTTAGGTATAAATAAATATTATCAACACGGTACGTAGCACGTCCCACGCTCGCTGTCACAGGACTTCCTTTCCTTTTAGATATAGTATTATACGTCATACATATACTATAGAGACAGTTTAAGCAATCTTTGTTTCAGTATAATCTGAAGTGAAAAAAGTATGAATTAGAATGTTGTCACCTCACCACTCTTCCTGTTCGTCGGTCTCAAAAAAAAATTCGTTTAGTATCGGTTGAAAAAGACCATGCTTTTTCAACCGATACTAAACGAAATTTTTCAAGAAGATTTTCAGTTAATAATGCCTCAGTCTTAAAATTTCGTAAACCATTATAATAATTCGTTATAATTTGAAAATAGTAATGATAATTGTTATTATTAAAATTTTAAACGTTATTTTTTTAATGTTTACATTGTAAAAATTTAATATTTAGAAATATAATTTTGTATGTATTTTAAATGTAATAAAGTAGATAATAAAAATATCTCTTAATAACGGTTTATATTTAAAAGTACGATTTATATACAACATGTAACAGAACTACCGCACACCCTTAACACTACCCCTAACTCAGTCATTTAAAAAATATGGTGATATCAAAAATTCAAAATAGTATAATTGAAGAATTTTCCATACCTTTTGCTTTACTGGCTAAACAATTTGTATGGGAGAAAAAAAACAAAATAATAACTACATATTTCAATTATTTAATAACACCATTGTATCTAAATCAATGGCTATGTAATATTCAGGGTGTGCGTAATTTCTGTTACATTTTGTTTAATATATATATTCATAAATACAGCCGTGTGGTGACGGCAGAGCAGAATACAATTGTCACCACCCCCATCTCTCTCGTGGGTGTCGTACAAAGCGACTAAGGGTAAAGACAGCAATGAGTAATGGGCAGCAGCATTTCTCTCATACCACCTAGCAATATAAATTTGTACTGCGATTTATGTGCCCGATATATGGCAATAGGCTCGCCACCTGTTACATGGAACCGAACATAATTGGCGAAGGGTGGGTGTTAATTCACCTCTGCTTACCCCTTCGGGGGTATAGGCGTGATTTATGTATAAATCATTTTTTTATTTACATACAATAATAATAATTTTTTTTTTCTTAGACTGTTTGCAACTACCCGCCGTAGTATCGTCCGTACCGGCGGCTTTGTCATCATAAGAATAAATCCTTACTCCACAAAACTTGTCGTACGTGACATTGTGATTCTGCGAATAGCACGCGTGCCCCGTCACGTAAGCGATTTGGTTACATTTTGACAGATTTAATTGAGTTCAACGACCCCCGATCCTCAGCGCGGCAAACAGGTGCGTCTTTATTTACTCTGTGGGCGCAAGGAGGTTTTTGAGGAGCAAAGGAGGTTTTTAGTAATAACACAGGTGAGTTTCGCATGTGGGGTGATCTTAATGATTAAGTATGTTTTTTTTTATTCCTTTGAAACCTGGATGTGAATATCAGCATAATAACACAGTAAAAGTGGTAAAACCAAATAACAAAAAATGGCTTCGTCGTTGGTTTGTATTCTGTTATTATTCTGTTGAGGGGTATACCAGCAAAATCCCCAAAGCCATTACTAAAAGGCATTAGCTTGTCTAGAGCTTTCGTAAGCTCTACACTGGCACGTGTGTCTAAAGCCTGAGTTCACCAACACGTAAATCAAGCGATTAAAATATAACCAACAGTTTTTGACAGTTCTTCCATACAGAAAAATGTCAAAATCCAACGGTAAGATAATAATCCCCTGTTTAAGTGTTGGTGAATTAGGGCCTAAGGCGGCTCTCACGGAATCATGCCAAATATGGCTGGGCAGAGGGAGAAGTCGGAGTGCGTAGCGTATGAAGGTGAGTGTGACATCACAGATATATTAATATCTGTTTTTGACATTTTGCGAAGGGATCCCGTAAACCTACACTTGGGTCATAAGTCCCAAGCGCTGCCACTGACTTTCTCCTATGCCACACTATGGACCTGGTACCCGCACAGTAAATCCATGGAATGCTAAGAGTTATCATCTCATCTAGTATTAGGTGAAGGTGACCCAAAGCGGGCATATTGCCTAAAGTTGATATTCTCTTCTTGGACCATTCGCTCAAGCCAGCCGTCAAAAGATGACACTTACCCTCGAATACAGAAACGCTACTCAAAGTTTGAGGCCTGCTTAGTATTTATATATTGTCAAAATTGAAGATTTTCCATACAAATTCTGACAGGTATTGTCCACTTAACTTTGTAAGCAGTACTCAAAATTCGAGTAGCGTTTCTGTATTCGGGGGTTAATCAAAAGTCAGTATAAGACAATCAAATAAGTCGATAATTTGTTTTGAGCCAAACAGCAGTAAGTAATAAAGCAATTAAATTGCTCGAGTTAAGAGTGAGGCGATAAATTATACATTTTATCGGTTTCGCGGGAGCGCATTGTGAATCGAGAACCTATTCTGGTCAGCTTACTTTGTTTGGTTTATAGATCGATGCGTTGTCTATTACGCTAACGGAAATAATTATATTATTTTTGAAATTTCTGTTCTAAAGGTTGGTCCAACTAAAGCGCACGATGTTAATTGTAAATAAAACAAAGAGTTTTATGAGAATTATCTTAATATTTTTTATTATGATACAAGGATTAATTTGTCATAGATCCTTCTGCGTGAAACAAAAATCGGCTAAATGTTCGCCACGGCTTCGGTGGCATACCTCTATCCGATGGTCCATATTTTCAATGACTCTGGGACATAATTAGTAATACAATAAGCCAACAACAATTAAAGATAGCGACTAGTTTTGTATTTTTTTTACATTTTGTATTAAGTAGGTACTCATTAACGTTAATTGACGTCTCTGAGTACGGCTGTAAGAATTTTCGTCTCTTAAATCACGCCTATTTATCCCAGAAGGGGTTGGTAGAAGTGAATTAATATATTTTTTAAACCCACTTTTTGGCAACAATAAGACGGATTAGTGGAAAGTTTTGTTTCGAGCTTTCCAACTCTCCGATGAGGTGCAAATGCGGTAAAAGCCCTCAGTTTGCTAAGCTCTTACGAGATCGGAAAAATGGGATAATATTAGTGACATTAATATCAATATCGCTTTGGTTAATATCAATAATTACAATTTTTTTTTGTTTTTTTGAATAGAACAGAGGAAAGTAGTAGCAGTCTCTTTTTTTGAAGGTAAGGCAAATAGTTCAAACTTCCCAACGCCAGGAAGATCAAAGTTTTAAATAAAAGCCATTAATTTAGAATTAAAATAAAAAGTGATATTTTATTTTGTTTTTTGTAACAGACTGTTGCACTTGAATATTTTTTGAAGATGTCATCATTTATTCAAACAAAGCTGCCGGAATACGGACGTCGAGTTGAACGCCCTGTAGGTTTTGGGTAGTCGTACGTCGATAGAATTGGTAAAGTGGACGCGTCTAGACTACCTATAGACCCGAACATTGAACGAAATCGATTGTCGTTAATGATGTTCGATACACGATTGTTCAGGTTGTAATCGATCCTTTTGTAGCCGATTACGAGAGACGATAGCTAGGTAGTGTGATTTACTTTGACACAGTATCTTTACATGTCTCCCATGATGGCCAGTTAGCGAAAAAATAAAGTAGAATGTGCCGGCCCCGATTCATCCCATGGATGTTGTAGAAGTCGACTAAGGGAAAGTGTCCGGTGAAGACCAATAAGCACTTTGGGGCACCCGAATAGTGGACGGCAAACCACCAACAACAGCATACCCAAAGGTTGTTGTCAGGCAAGCGGCCGGCTGTAAAACCTCAGCCAAAACCTTGAGCAGTATGGATTGGAATGTTGTCATCCCAATCACTCTCTACGTTCATCGGTCTCTCGGTTTGGTTGGCGAAATTTCACAGTTCGGGGTATCATTTCGCTCGGCCCGCAATTGCGTAAAATAAGCAATGATCGCTAAGGCCGGCCATTGGATGGTTACCCGAAATATGTTAGCTCGACTTCCCCCGTGCTTCAGAAGGCACGTGAATGTGATGTATCTGCCCGGGTCCGGCAAGCATGCTACATCGAGCTCCTCAACAGACGAATAACATTTCCATTTAATTAGTCTTCTTCTTTAGTTCAATTGTTTAACCTTTTGTGTCCTTTGTATATCTGTAATGTGTGTGTACCCAGTCAAGTGCAATTAATAAATAATCAAATTTAAATTTTAGAAAAATTATAACAAAGGAAATAGTGGTTAGAAACTAAAAAAATATTTTAGTCTTGATGCGGGAATCGAACCCGTGTCATCTGCAATCCGGGCAGATGTCCATACCACTCGGCCAACCAAGACGTCTTGGTCGGCTTTTTTCCGAACTTTTTCTGACCATAATTTTCTTTTTACTAAATAAAATTATTCTGTTCTATTCTTAACAAAAGGTGAAACAATTGAATTTAACTAAAAGCTAAAACCTAGTGCAGTAACTGACTGTACGTCTAAGCGATCACTAACATAATTTCTCACTCTCCGAGCCGACGGTGTAACCGAGCTGGGTGTCCCCACGCCTCACACCACACCATAATAGACCAGATTTTTCTCAAACCCTAGAAGCCCGTCTAATAGCTATACATCGCGTCGCCATCACTCTAATCATTTCCTCAAAGCGATCTCTTTCGCAATTAACACTTTTTTTAAATTGCTAATTACCAAAAGCAGTCGTGCCGCAGGTGCAGGGGGAGGGGGGCTAGGACGGACGTTGAACTTCGCAAGTGCTACGTCTCCCAGCCCGAGGAACGTCGTAACGGACAATCCACCCGCGCGCCCAAAGCGAACCTTACCACTCTCAGTTTAGGGATGACAATCAAATATACACGGAAGCGAGATCATTGAGCTTTGGAGCAATTCATTTTGCTGAAACCCAAACGTCTTAACTGCTACAGCGGTTGACGTTAGATAGTAGGGGTTAATGTTTGAACGGGAAGGTGGTTTTTGGGTTGTGCCGACGCGAGTGTGGTAAGGTCGACCGTGGGCTTCCTGGTACGTCGCATATCAATTAAACAGAGAGCTTGCTAATTTAATAGGAAATCAGGGCGATTCAGTCACGCGGATCGACTAATAGACGACTAACGAAAAGAAAACCCGTCCCTTGATATGGAATGGTGTTATCTATACTAATATTGTATCTACATTAATAGTTTGTTGATTTGTTGAACGCGCTAATCTCAGAAACTACTGGTTCAAATTGAAAAATTCTTTTTGAGTTGGATAGCCCATTTATCGAGGAAGGCTATAGCCTATTTAGTCACCGACATTAACGCGAGCGCAGCCACGGGCGACCACTAGTTAATTATAATAAGTAAGTTATTTATAGTCGTACGTAGACTGAAAGTGACTGGGAAAGTGGCCATTATTTTGTTTCTAGAATAGAAAACCCATTTGTAACTTACTTAATTATAAATCTTACGTTGAAATTAATTTTATTTTAAGTAAATAGTTTCTTTCCGTAAAGTGACCTTTTTATCTTCGCAATATTTTTTCTAACTATTGAAGGTGAGTGTTGACATGTTGTCAAGGGATCCCGTAAACCTACACTTGGGTCACAAGTCCCAATCGCTGACACTGACTTCCCCCTCTGCCACACTGTGGACCCGGCATGCACGGTGAATCCATCGCTAAGATGGTAGAAACACATTTTTGAAACACGACGCGACCCGATGTAACGCGATGCGTGTTGAGTCGAATCAAATGTATTGGTTTTCTATGATCAGAAACACACTATAAACATCCGAAGCAACGCCGGATTGTTCGGTCGGTGTCGAAACATGGAGTCGCGTCGCGTTTCAAAAATGTGTCGGGGTCATTTATCGTCTCATAGCCGTGTGGTGACGGCAGAGCAGAATATAATTGTCACCGCCCCCAATAATTCCCGCGGGTGTCGTTTAAGGCGATTAAGGGAGTAATGGGCAGCAGCATTCGTCTTATACAACATAGTATTAAACTGCTATTCACGTGCCCGATAGATGGCAATAGGCTCGCCATATATTACGTGGAACCTAACTTAATTGGTGAAACGTAGGATTTAATTCATTCTCTGTCTAACCCTTAGGGGAAAATAGACGTGATTTATGGGTATTTATATATGTAATAGAAAAAATAATATAATCTTACCACTAATAGCGGGTTGAAGCGGGCTCTAACCAAGAACATAATTACTATTTTGAATTTAATTTGAACATTATCTAAATATTATTAGAAATAATTCTTTGTATGTACTTACGTACATATAAAGAATATTGTGGTTAGAAAAAGTTCGAAAAAATTACCGCATCTAGACTAATTTAAGAATTTTTCTATTTTTTTTTCGTTAAAACATAACGTTTTTCTTTGCCCATGTTATTTTACTTTTATATTCCTTAACAACCCTATTCGTCCATCGCGTGGATGTTGTATAATTTATTGAAGTTCCTAGTTCAGCTCAAGCTTTCCGAGCACTGATATAGGGGAAATTACGAGTAATCCGACCGGTTGCGGTATCACTTCCGTTTAAGTACTTAATCATTCACTAATTTAAAAATGTCCGGAGTAATTTTAGTCCTAATAGTTGATTCTAACTCCATAAATTATCATCACCAACCTTTTTAATGCCCACTGCTGAGGCACAGACCTTCCCTATGGATGGAAGAATATATGGAGAATGGGCCATAACCCACCAAGTTGACCCATGCAGTTCGGGTTGGTGGTTATTTAAGACTGCAGATGCAGCCGGGACCAACGGCTTAACGTGTTTTCCGAAGTACGGAGAAACTCGAGATAGTAAATTTCTGGTCACCCATCCAAAGACGGGCCTTAGCGAACATGCCTTAGTTTAAGCAATCGCTCCTCCATAAGTCTATTACAATGCAAAAATTTAAATAATTTCAATCGATAATTATGAACAATTCGAATAATATGACAACTAAGTAATCAGCCAGCTGATATTAGAACAGATTTGTAAAATTTTCGTTTTTACTTTATTCAGCAAGTTTTTGTACAGCACCTACCTAAAATATGGCAAATTAGTAGGTATACATTTTTGTGTGCCGTGTGGTGATGGCAGAGCAGAATACAATTTTCACCACCCTCTTCCCTTCCGCGAATATCGTACAAGGCGACTAATGGTTAAGACAGCAATGAGTAATGGGCACCATCGTTCCTCTTATGCCACTTAGCAGTATATAATGTGCCCAATAAATGGCAATAGGCTCACGTCGTACTTCACGGAACCTAACTTAATTGGGGAAACGTAGGTGTTGATTCACCTCTGCCTACCATTAGCCTTCCATTCGGGGATATAGCATTCCTATATTTATGTTTGTATGAAGTATATTTTTTAATTTTTAAAGTTTGGAATAAGTAATACGTTACGTTTCTGCACCATATGCGTTGTCACGTTTTAACCCATATGGCATCGAGCGTAATAGAAACACCAATTACGATGTATGAACGCGGATTTGACATTACAATTTGTAGATAACAGTTTCATTGTTGATTTATTCAAAAGGTCTATTAAAATTTTAATTTCTCCCAAGGAAGGAGGCGTATGCAGTGTATGAACACCCACACACATTGCCGCGCTTACGAAGAACGCATTATGTACGATTTTTAGCGTAATTGAGTTATACATATTTGAAATCATAGGATAGGAAGGATAAATCAGTGATGGGGAATGGGCAGCAGCATTCCTCTTATACCACCTAGCAATGTACTGCGACTTTTTGTGCCCGATAAATGGCAATAGGCTAACCACCTATTACATGGGACCAAACATAATTGGCGAAACGCGGGTGCAAGTTCACCTCTGCCTACCCCTTCGGGGATATAAGCGTGATTTATGTATGTATGTATGTATGTGTATATTTGAAATCAGGAATGCCGTGTGCCGTGTGGTGACGGCAGAGGTGGGTGTCGTACAAGTTGACTAAGGATTAAGACAGCAAATAAGTAATGGGTAGCAGCGTTCCCTCTTAAGCCACTTAACAATGCGTTTTCCGTGCCCGATAAATGGCAATAGGGTCGCCACCTATTACATGGGACCTAACTTAATTATCGAAACGTGGATGTTAATTCACCTCTGCCTACCCCTTCAGGGATATGGGCGTGATTTATGTATGTATGTATACTATATGTGAATAAAAATCCAATAATAATCAGATAGAAGAGTTAATATCACAGTCATATCATATTCCTAGGAATAGGTATATTATTGTCGGCGTCAAAGCAGTGTGCTGTCAGAGGAGCGCGCACCGAGCTCATGCATCGCAATGTGCCGCATGCGATCATTGCACAATTCCGCATATAATGAATCTCAATGCGATTGATCACGCTGAAATTTTCAGTTTTCACGCGATGACGTACGCGAATACTATTATCTGGTTGCTGACAGCGGGTTGTTTTCGTAACACTTATATTCATATAAGTCGTGTGATGACGGAAGAGCAAATTACATTTGTCGTCATCATCATCATCACCAGCCCTTTTTTAATGGCCACTGCTGGGGCACGGGCCTTCCCTATGGATGGAAGAATATAGGGAGATTGAGCCATAACCCACCACGCTGGCCCAGTGCGGGTTGGTCGGTATTAACGACTGCAGATGCATCCGGGACCAACGGCTTAACGTGCCTTCCGAAGCACGGAGGATTTCGTGGTAATAATTTTTTGGTCACCAATTCATAGCCAGCCTTAGCGACATTGGTTAGTTTACGCAATCGCAGGCTAAGCGCGCGCGCGATGCCACTGCGCTAGCGAGGTCCTCAAATACATTATCTTCCGCGGGGGTCGTACAAGGCGACTAAGGGTTAAGACAGTGATGAATAATGGGCAGCATCCTCTTTCTTATATCGCCTAGCAATATACTGTGATTTCTGACCTGATAAATTGCTATAAGCCATCTATTACATGCATTGAACTACTATTTTACTTTATAACTCAATGATTACATGGGACCTAAAGTAAATGGTTTTATTACCGGTATGAAAACCTACCAGGCTCGTGGGTTAGTAAGTTGGTTAGATTAGGTTTGTATATGAACCAACGGACAGCACGAGCCGAGCGAGCGAAGCGAGCGTGCCGCGGAAGCGGCCGGCGAGTGCCAGTGATGTGTGTTATTAAAGAATCAAACCTTTTTTTCTCAACATATACCGTGTCTCGAGGTAAATGCCAAGATTTGCCAAATGTATGGTGTTAAAAGTTCGAAATTAAGGATATTCACGGAACTATTCGGACATTTACCATTGAGAGTTGGCAAATCTTAGGTTTTACCGAAATATCTTAGGAATTAAAGTGGTTCGGGCTTTTACAGTAACATATCCATTAGTGTCCATTAACTTTCCTGATTTCTAATATATTCACCTTCACCTAAACATGTAAATATAACATAGAAATCTGTTATTTAAACACATGGACTATCTAGTAACTCAATATCATATATCAGTAGAATAAATAGTAAGTAGTAGAGATATGTAAATATTTAATACAAAGTATACCAGTCACTTAATGACTCAATGAGTCATAATGAAGAGTCGCTTAATTCATCATCTTCTGTCATGTTTGCAGTGTGTATGTGAAGGACAAAACATAGACTAAAGTTAAAGTTAAACATCCACTTTTCGCCAGTTAATTTCGGTCCCATGGTGGCGAGGTTACGAGCCTATTCTTTTGCCATATATCGGGCACATAAATCGCAGTATATTGCTAGGTGGTATAAGAGGAATGCTGTTGCCCATTACTCATCGCTATGTTTACCCTTTGGCGCCTTGTATGACACCGACAGGAGAGATGGGGGTGGTGACAATTGTATTCAGGGGGCCTTATTTATCGAGATTGTATGAAATATTTTTATGCTCATATTATGTTTCATTTTCTAAATAGTAAAATGACAAGATATTAGATGATTCATTCAGCGATTTATATAATTTGACAGATTTGTATGAGAATTCGTAATATGCTGCATTTATAAACAGTATTTACGTCAAATAGGAGAATTATTAGAAGTTACTAGTAGACCTACATTTTGCTTTAATATGTCGTCATTTTACGATTTAGAAAACGAAATGTAATGTGAAAATAAAATGTTTCATACAATCTCGCAATTAAATTAGGCTCCCTGTTCTGCCGTCACCACACGGCAATTTTTACATACATACATAAATCACGCCTATATCCCCGAAGGGGTAGGCATAGGTGAACTAGCAGCTACGTTTCACCAACTATGACAGTACCCGTGTAACAGGTGCCGTGTGCCTATTGCCATTTGTCGGGAACAAAAGTCGCAGTACACTGCTAGGTGGTATAAGAGGAACGCTGCTGCCCATTCCTCATCACTAATTTACCCTAAGTCAATATTTTTTATTTACATTTTACATTAATATTTTTCGTTTCACAATAATGCCTCTATATTCAGCCTTCCACGATCCACATGAGAATAAATAAATTTGTTCAACGTGGTCAGTGTGAATAATCACATTATTGCGATTGGGAGTAGGGCATGGGCCAGAATACATCAGTGAGGGAGAACCTTCGTTTTATTTATTGTTGTTTGGTATACATACGTGTCGCTGACCTGTCATAGAGTACCCGAAACCGATGGGCATGCGTGAGGACATTAATGAGATAGGATGACGCGAAAGAGGTATGTAAGGATCGTAGCAAGTGGAAAGAAGTGTATCTAAGGATATTTTATTGACTATATGTTGTGTCGGCGATTGTTCTAAAAATAGTAACGATTTCTATGCAAATTATTTAATGTTAAAAGACGGATGACTTTAATTAAAACTGCAAAGAATAATTTTGTCAGTATATTAAGAATGGAGGCAACTAAACTTTATTGTTTCCGTATTTTGGAATTTTGATTGTGCAGTCATTATATTCATGTTCTGATCGTCATGGAATTGCAGATTGGAATAGGGTAGTGTGTACAATATTATGTGCATGTTAATGTGGCGACACTTCTGTAGCTTTTATGAGAACGTTTTAAAGTTCTGACGATACGATTCGGGTTTGTTTTTGTAGTGTAAGCAGATCTTCTTCTCCCTGTCCTGTTCCCAGTCTATCTGGAGTCGGCGCAGTATGTTTCCTCTTCCATTCATATCGGTCAGACGTCATCAAGCCATCCACTCCCTTTTGATTCATATCATCCATCACACCGTAAAGGTGCTAGTGATGAATGAATGTATAGAAAAGAGACAGAACGTACCATGTCAAGAGACCAATGAACGGAGAGAGTGATTGGAATGACAATATTCCAATCCATACTGCTTAAAGTTTTGGCTTAGGTTTTACAGCCGGCCGCCTGCCTGACACCAACCCTCTTTGGGTATGCTATTGTTGGTGGTTTGCCCTCCACCATTCGGGTGCCCCAAGGTGCTTATTGGTCTCACCGGGCAATCTCCTTTAGTCGACTTTTACGAC
The DNA here is from genome assembly GCA_963931975.1 of Cataclysta lemnata. Classification (NCBI taxonomy): domain Eukaryota; kingdom Metazoa; phylum Arthropoda; class Insecta; order Lepidoptera; family Crambidae; genus Cataclysta; species Cataclysta lemnata. The sequence continues at coordinate 4,053,729 of OZ008361.1, read as the reverse complement.
ACCCATGGGATGAGACGGGGCTGGCCTATTCTACGTTACTTGTTCGCTCCCAGGCCAGCATAGAAGACCGGAATCAGAAAAGAAGTAGGTAGTAGTGTAAGCAGATCAGAATCAGAAAAGAATATTCAAAAAGCCGTGTGGTGACGGCAGAGTAGAATACAATTGTCACCACGCTCAGCTCTCCCGCGGGTGTCGTACAAGGCGACTAAGGGTAAAGACAGGAATAAGTAATGGGCAGCAGCGTCCATCTTAGACCACCTAGCAATGTACTGCGATTTCCGTGCCCGATAAATGGCAATAGGCTCGTCACCGATAACATGGGTCCACCTAATTGGCGAAACGCGGGTGTTAATTCACCTCTGCCTACCCCTTCGGGGATAGAGGCGTGATTTATGTATACAATACATGTATATTTAAATTTAAACACCGTGTCGTACACAGAACAGATGGGAGAGGCGCCCTGTGACGCGTGTTCGGCACAATTAAAAAACAAAAGGCGATCACGCGGGGTTCGTAGACGGATTTTGAATTCCAAATCGACACTGTTATGCAATTATAATGGTGGCCCCATGTACAATATTACAGAGTTAGAATGAACTTGGCTGAATTATACAGTTCGTTATTCATCGTGCAAGCTAACCGCGATGTCGTATAAAAATATGCACCCTCATGGGTTAACCCGTGTGGCCTTCATCTGACCTGATAGTAAGTGACGGTAAGGACCGAAGATGGAATCGACCTTCACCCTCAACCACAGAGGGGCTGGCTAGTTTTAGGAACACAATAATGCTGTTAACATTATTATTATGGCGACAGATTTTAATAAGATGGTGATAGCTAGCCAGGCGGATTTTAACAAAGTATTTATCTCCTCCTATCGTACTCCCCTGGGAATCGAACTCGGGACCTGAAGATCTAAATCCGATGAGCGAAACACTAAACATGGAGGTCATTAAATTATATACATGCGGCACATTGATTTCATCAAAGTTCTTGTCTTAAGCGGGGAATTCACTAGACTGGCATGCCTGCCAGACATGACCGCGCGTATCTCCTTTTTATAGGGCAGATTGACTGTGACGGTCCTACACTAGGCAAACATCGTACAGCGCTAATAGAAGCGAGGTCCGGCGGGCATGTCTGCGGGCATGCCCGCAGGCGTGCCTTCAGGCATGCCTGTAGTATGCCTGTAGTAGGATGCATGTAGTAGATTCCCCACTTTAAAATTGCCTTGTGGTGACGACAGAGCAGAATACAATTGTAATTGTCACCACTCCCATCTCTCCCGTGGGTGTCGTACAAAGCGACTAACGGTAAGACAGCGGTTAGTAATGGAGAACAGCATTCCTCTTATACCACCTAGCAATATACTGCGATTTTATGTGCCCGTTAGATGGCAATAAGCTCGCCACCTATTACATGGGACCTAACTTAATTGGCGAAAAGTGGGTTTTTAATGCACCTCTGGCTACCTTTCGGGGATATAGGCGCGATTTATGTATGTATGTATCACCATCACCAACCGTTTAATGTCCCCACTGCTGGGGCACGGGCCTTCCCTATGGATGGAAGAATAAAGGTAGATTAGATTAGGTATTAACGACTGCAGATGCAGCCGGGATCACCGGCTTGACGTGCCTTCCGAAGCACGGAGGAACTCGCGATCGTAAATTTTTGGTCACGTATGTATGTATGAATCAAACCCTTTTGTGGCATTCGCTGCCCACGCGCCTACGATCCATCACGGACATGCAACTGCGTATTGTCCGCGGGTTTTTGCACCGTTTACCCAGTGGTCACCCGCCTGTCACCCACCTTGTACTCGATACTTCACGACACATCCGCAGTTTTTGCAGAATAGTGTTGCGCTTGCGGTCTAAGTGAGTTATCGATACCGACTCCGGGTGCTAACTGACGAGGGGAAAAAATGAGCAATTCTACATGAAGCCAATGAACCTTAAACTGATTCTGAGTTCTACCTACTAGCTCAGACTTCAGGTCTTGCTATCTCGTTTTAACTTATCACAACAGTCATTATCAGTAGGTCTAGTTTTGATCACCAGCCCTTTAATGCCCCTACTGCTGGGGAACAGGTAGATGGAACCCTATGGATAGAAGAATCTAGGGAGAATGGGCCGTAAGCCACCACGCTGACCCAGTGCAGATTGGTGGGTTATTGCATTAACGATTGCAGATGCAGCCGGGACCAACGGCTTAACGTGCCTTCCGAACCACGGGGGAACTTGAGACGTAATCGCCAATCCAATAATCGGCCTTAGCGAATATTGCTTAGTTTACGCAATCGCAGGCTGAGAGCGCTAAGCCACTGCGCTAACGAGCTCTGCGTAGCGCTATGACGCAGATAAAATATGTCCGCTACCCGCTTGTTATGAAATATCGACCCTGCACGTACACATCACTAGGAAACATCAAGCCCACTTATTCATAGTTAATGCGGCGTCGAAAAAACGCGTGTTCGCGACAAATGTCCGAAGGACGCTAATCCTCATCGGTGGCACAATGAGCTCGCGCCCGCTTGACCACGTTGTCACGAAACTCTTACGGATAGAGTTGCACGAAAGTTCCGCCATGCTAGCCGGTGTTGCAAATGTTAAAGTTGGATAGTTAGATCTTGAATTATTTATATTTATTCTAAAGACCTATACATATAAATTATATAAATCACGCCCCAAAGGGGTAGGCAGAGGTGAATTTACACCAATTTTTCGCCTAATACGTGAGGCCGTATATAGAAATAGGTGGCGAGACTATTGCCATAATAAGGGGTACATAAATCGCAGTATATTAATAGGTGGTATTAGAGGAATGCTGCTGTACATTACTCTGGTGACAATTGTAATCTGTCTGTATTTGTTACCTAGGACAGTGTGTTAATTGAATTAAAATAAATTCTGTAGTCTGTTTTAAAGCATAAGGTTTCACTTGTCGCTTTTGAGCAAATATGATTTTGAAGATAATTTGGATTGAGCGACCTAAAGTTAAGAGCCGTTGGTGAAATTAAAACAGGCTTAAATTGATTTTTATTATTGCCGATATCCACTAAATATTATTAGGCATTAATTTATTATTCGTAATTGCAATTATGCAAATAAAAATTATTGTATACGAGGAAATTTAAGGTAATATTTTTCAGGTATTTCCTGTACAGCTATTTCTCCTAAGTCATTAAATTACTATACACATGGTTATTACCTAACAGTTACCTAATCTAAAAGTAATGATTGGCAGGCAGCTAGATTGACGCGTAAGTTAGTCACCAGATCAAAACCTCTGTTACATAATTTTAATAACCAATTTGAGTGTTCGGGAAATTCAAGGAGCAGTTTTACAATATTGACGTTTGATTGAAGCTCAGACGGAATTCTGTCAGCATCAATTTGTTTTTGTGCATATTGCACTATTGATAATGAAGACAACAGGGAATCGTTTGGCTTGGTATGGACACGGTGTGAGAAGAAACAAAATGGATGTGACTAAAAGAGGGATGGACTTTAATGTTGAGGGGTGAAAAGGTAGAGGAAAATCGCAGAAGAGATGGATGATCAGATAGTCTTTTCCATCCTAGCGTTAATGTTAGAAATACATACATAAATCACACCTATATCTCCAAGGCAAGGCTCCAAGTGAATTCCATCCATGTTTTAGGTCTATTGCCGCTTACCGGGCACATAAATCGCAGTATATTGCTAGGTAATACTGCTGCCCATTACTCATCGCTGTCTTTACCCTTAGTGACAATTGTATTCTGCTCTGCCATCACCACTCGGGGTTATTTTCTTAAATTTACGATGATAGAAATATTAATAATAGAATAGGGAACACCTACTTCTCAAGGGCAGTACTTTCCATGAACCGTAGCATCCGTTCGCGTGCGGGCACTCCTGTTGATTTGCGAATTGCTTCCATCTCAATGCATTGTGCGCACAGCTTTACTTTGCTAGCCTGTGTCCGCCGCCTTGCATTATGGATCTACAGGCGGTTCTTAATTTTAATCCTAAAGTACAATATTTTCTTTGCTTCCTTTTATAGTATTTACTCATTAGGTTTATAACTTAATCAAAAGTTTTAAAAAATACTTTTAGAAACATTTTTTTTTTGTCTCGACTTTTATATAAATTTAAATATATATCCTTATTGTTTATCTTTCAGATGCTTCTCGTCATTATAATTTACCAAATATCTACACAAATATTGTGACAAACTTTTTTGTACCCTACGGCGGCTTTTTAGGGTTTGACATTTATGATCTTTTCTTATTACCTAGATCTTTTTTTAGTAATACCTATGAATAATCTAATATAATACATGCTTACATATTAGCCTTAGCTTTAAATTGATTAAAAGAAAATCATTATTAGTGCCACAGAACACCATGTATATAAATCGGAACATAAGAGCATCGGTCATTCATGTCCATCCATATTTTTTTGCACCTTGTCTTCATCTCGGGCACACTCCTTAGTCCACAGTTATAGGGTTCGAAATGCGCTGAAATCACCAAACTATAATTCACGGTTTATGAAGTGACCACAAAAGGATTACACGCACAATACAATACGAAAACATGTGTTAAATGGGCAGGCAGGACTCGTTGCCGAATAACAAATGACAGCGGGCATGACAAAATGGCCAGCTGTATTGAATTGCTTAAAATATCATTAATAACTTCATGATTTGAGTGTTGGAATCAAAATACTTGAGCGTGTGAGAAATTGTTTGTTAATTTAGTTTTTAATGGAGTGTTAACAATAACAGTGCAAGATTTGATGAGTCAATAATTGATTGTTAAGTTCAATTTAATTTGTAGATTAGGTTCAATTTATTTTGTTTCTTTTTGCCACGAAAATTAACAAAATCTAAGCAAAGAGGTTGAAGACAAGATTCAAAGAAAGTAATCTTCAGATTAGTTATAAAGGAAATATTTATCCTGATATACATTTGCTATTATAAATAAATAAATATTTCTTACACTTGATGAAATTATAGCTCGGATAAAGGCAAGCGGATGATGACGATGATTCTACATACTCATAGTTGGGTTTTACATTCGAACAACTTTAGGCAATAAAAATATTGTAATTTTTCCGTAATCTATAGTTTTTTGTACACGCGACCACACTGAAGCATATTCGATTACCTACCTATATGCCTAAAAGATAATCTGGGGTATATCGTATATCCTCAAAAGACCCTAACTATTCTTATACAAAAATAGCACTTTATTCCAACCAAGCCTTTAATAACAACCTAGGTCGTCCAAGTTTCAACAATTAAATTCAGAATATTTGCGTTGTGAATGGCTAACGGAGTCCCGAAACAGATATATACTCTTACTATATATACTACATTCCTTTATCCATTCTTCTCAGACCGCACATCCATCTCAACATTCTCGTCTCTGCTGCATGTAATTTTCTTTCATCATAAACTACTTAAATGCATTTTTAATACAATAATAAGGTCCGCCATAGAAGAACGCTCTTTTCTCCAAAATACGCCCTGAGATGACAAACTGGTGACAATATGCACAATAAGTGCCACCCAAAAATATAATCATACGCTTTATTTGATTCAAGGATTCTGCTAAGACCTATTCAACGCAGATTAGTGGTGCAAATTTGTACGAGGATTGCGCTTTTGGATCATGGTACGCACGCATCTACGTGAGCTTCGCGAACGATTGCGAGCAAGCGATGGACAGAGTTCTGTGGGGTGTGGGTAAGAACCGTATTTAAGATACCGTCTTGCCTCTTATTACATACATACAAATTGCACGCCTATTCATTCCCGAGAGGGTAGGCAGAGGTGCATTATGACCCACGTTTCGCTGATTTTGTTAGGTTAGGTAAGATAGGCCCATGTAATAGCGGGCGAACCTATCGGGCACGCCAGTCACAATATATTGTTACTGTCTTTCCCCTTAGTCGCCTTTTATGACATCCGCGGGAGAGATTGGTGATGACTATTATATTTTGTAGTAATTGGGGGCCTACCGCCTAACTCGATTGCTAATGATAGCTATGTTGCAATGTACTGCTTACGGCTATAAAAGCCATCCTGAATTTTAGGCGGCACGGATTTTGTGCCAAATTCATACAAAATCATTCGGTGATCATTCGTTCAAAGCTATCGCTAATAGTTTAGGTACATTTAGTGCGAAATGACAGCATGACGTCATAAACTATAGCTTTTGCTTTAGCAATCGAGTTAGGCGGTAGGCCCCCCCTGTTTGGCATCGACCTGACTAGGACTCGGGTTCGATTTACGCATCAGAACAAATTATTTTTCAAAAAATTTCTGCCCTCATTTTCTTTGTAATTGTATTCTGTTCTGCCGCCAATACAAGGCATATTATAAAGTCACATATTTAACAATTCAAATAATATGTTTTAAAAAAGAGTTACTATGCCGACCGCTGTAAACTTACAGTTGTGTACGCGGCATAACACGCTGGGTGGCGATTGTAAGAACGTAGTTTCAAGTAGGCAGGGTCTTTAGTAAATTTATTTAAGAGATTAATAAGAAGATTACCTCTGCTGTTCAGTTTGCTTCCTTGGGCTTTGTTGAAAGTGTTTGCTTAGGAGTGGGTTATGCATTCAGTAAGTTTACTTGCTGGACGCAGAATATATTAGCTTCACATTAATTTAACTGGGTTTAACTAGCTTGTAAAGTTTAGTTTAATTCATTAATCTACTGCAACATTTCATTTAAATAAATGGTATTATTAGATATTTACCGATTCTGGATGGAAGTTACCGAAATGCTTTTAGAAATTTATTGATTTTATTTACTACGTGTGGTGTGTCGACGGTAGAGCAATTGTCACCACCCACATTTACACTCGTATCTATAAATAGTCAAGTCAAAATAATTAATTGAGTAAAATTCGTTACTTAAATTGTCATTATTAAACAATATTCTTAATTGACAGTTCTTACTAAATAGTAATTAGGTATTCTTACTTAGACAGTTCTTACTTCATTCAAATTCTTGTTTATTTTTTAAAAATAATGATTAAAATAATGTTATCCATTATTTTTATTATTGATTTGTAATTTGGGCAAAAGTCGCCACGGAGTGGTCACGTCAGGATGGTCAAAGCATCGAGGTCGACCTACAAAGAGGTGGAGAGACGATCTGGAGGCGTACTACAAGACATGGACGGAATTGAATTGCTGCATTGAATTGAAAAAATGGGGATGCTTGGCGCGTTTCGTGGTGTCAGTCAGATTTATATTTTAGATATTTCTAAAATTGTTACAGAGTGGATTTTGTGCAGTGAAAGTGGTGTTATTTTGATGCACAAGCATCCGTGCTGATGTGCAATTATGCAGAATCATTAAAAAAAATAGTCTTGTGAAGTGTTTGATGTTGTGGTGAAGACCACTATAAAAAGTGGTTTTGTCCACCGCATCAAGCACCATCATGAACTCTGTTACCATTAAATTCGCTCCAAGCATTCCCTAGTGCGTTAAAATATGTGACACCCATATTTTAACGTAAAATTCATTTCATTCATACATTTCACCCACTCATTATTTCATAAGACTACATATAAAATATACACTAAAGACATGGCTGTATGGGCTAGACCCTTTGCCTTCCCTAAAAGATAGGGAGAATTTAAAAAACAAAAATTTTAAAATTACATAAACGCTAGATAAAATATTCTTTAAAAACTGATATGTACTGACCAGGCCAATCAGTCATCCAGAACAACACTATACCTTTTCGATATACTTTTTGAAACAACTACTTTTTGCAAATAACTGCACTGTGGTTCTTTGTTTTGTCAGGAAGACGTTAGTCAAGTGAAAAATGGAGACAAAATTAACAAACGATATTCTTCAAAACAACACACGACTCGAGCACCATTAAAGGGACGCACCCCTCAAAGCCGTACAAACAAAAATTCATGTCACAAAGATGACATGCCGAATGGGAGGCGAATCTTTCGCATTGTCGGGGGCTGGTTGCAACAATTGTGTGAGAGCTTGCGAGTGAAAAAAAAACCCGAAGGAAGCGGCGCTAACTCCTCGAAAGGATTATCCCGAAGGAATTGCGAATTTGCGACCCTTTCCTTCAAAAAAAATGTGTCGCCGACGTGGCCGAAGGGACTTGTGGACTTGAATGGGACGCTTTGTGTATGTGTAGCGTCCAGGAAGTTATAGAGGCCAATTGTCCACGCCTCAATGGTGATTGTGTTTAGGTTTCCGAATAGAAAAGTGTACGAGATGTACCCTAATCAAATAATGCGAAATCTCACTTGAACTGCGTGAAAAGGAACACGAATTATCATCATAATCACTCATCATTACCAGCCGTTTAATGTCCCAACTGGTGGGGCACAGGCCTTCCCCATGGACGGAAGAATATAGGGACAATTAGCTATAACCCACCACGTTGGCTTAGTGCGGAGGTAGGCATTACCGGCTGCAGATGCAGACGGGCTTACGAAGCAGAAGGAACTCGAGATAATATATTTTTGGTCACCCTTCCAATGACCAGCCTTAGCGTTACTTCGTTTACGCAATCGTAGGTCAAGCGCGCTAAGCCACTGCGCTATCGAGCTTCTCTGCTGTGCTATGCTAGCTCAGGTATTTCATTAAACTTTCTAATTTTTGATGCCTTTTAAATACAAAAGGCATGTTAAGCCGTTGGTCCCGGCTTCATCTACAGTCGTTAATACCTACCAATCCATCCACTGGGAGGGCCCGGTGGTGATGATGATGAGATACCTTAATCTATACTAATATTATAAAGCTGAAGAGTTTGTTTGTTTGTTTGGTTGGTTCGTTGGTTAAACGCGCTAATCTCAGAAACTACTGGTTCGAAGTGAAAAATTATTTTTGTGTTAGATAGTTAGATAAGTCATATTTAGGAAGTCTATAAGCATAACAACCAACATTAACACGAGCGAAGCCGCAGGCGATCTCTAGTAATTGTATAAAGTATACACACTCTTCAATGGAGATGCCTTTTTTGTGCATAATGGGAAGTCCATTTCAAGCCGAATTCCTACGCTATATTTACGTCAAGCCTACTAGGTAAATTTTCCATATTCTCAAAACTTACCTCAATTGGGTTTTGTCCGAATCTTGTATCACGTCTGTAGAATATTAATCTTGAACAGAAAAGTGATGACTGCTTTATGAAAAAAAACATTGAGTGAAGATTTAAGTCGGTCGTGATAACCCTCTAACCAACACTTGATTTTTACTAATTTGATTTTTATTTGAACGTTATATAAATGTTTAAAAAAAAATCACAATGTGTATGGTCAGAAAAAGTTCGAAAAATTATAGTCTTAATGCGGGAGTCGAACCCGCGCGAATAATTTTCTTTACTTGATTTTTTTTATAATCACCTTTTCTAAAACTGTGTGAACCATGTAAACAATCTTGCACTGAGCCCCTTCAGATATTAAAATTTATTTTTAAAGAAACATCTTGGCGACCGTCTTGTCATATGTGGGAGTGGTTGTCAAAAATTTACATTTTTATAGAAACGATGTATCGTTAGCCACTTTTTGGCTATAGGCACAGATCATCTCATATGAAACAAAACAAATACGTATCGTGTGAAATTCCCAACTTTCGCGCATGTTCAATCGGTGACCAAGGCAGGCGAAATGCAAATTTATTCGTGTTACACAACATTATGTTAATCTGTCACTGTATTAAGTAATTTAGATGACAAACAGGTGATGCGGTCAATCGCGCTCAGTGTGTACGTGTTTGTTGAATGCAACCAAGACTTATAATTGTCACGAAAATCGCTTAATTGCTCTTTTACGTTAATTAGTGTGTATAATGCTGTTTCGATGTTGATCTCGCTCGAATTGCCGAGTTGTTACTCACGTTTCGCTTCCTTCGACGGTTCACACATATAAGTCATGCATGTACTTGGTATTATAAAGGTTTCTGCTCACTAGACCGTTCCGTCACCGGCCATGCACGGAGCGTATCCGCACCGACAAAATATTCGACTCGAGTTCGGTGCCAGATAGACTAGGAACAGGACAGGGAGAAGAAGAAGAAGATACATACATACATAAATCACGCCTATATCCCCGAAGGGGTAGGCAGAGGTGAACTACGGTGACGAGCCTATTGCCATTTATCGGGCACAAAAGTTGTAGTACATTGCTAGGTGGTATAAGAGGAACGCTGCTGCCCATTCCTAATCACTGATTTATCCTTAGTCGCCTTGTACGACACCCACGGGAGATATGGGAGTGGTGACAATTGTATTCTGCTCTGCCGTCACCACACAACTTTTCGCATCGAACTCCACTCGGAATCCAATACGGAAAATATTTTTACAAGTGTTAATATGTGATTTCATGTCATTTGAAGCCAGCAATGGAATCGGGCACATTGACCATTCCGACCCCGAAACGGACCCAGGGGCCTTACCACCAACTCTAAACGCGACTCAATTCCCATTGTCAAAATGAGACAACGCTATAAGTCGAGTAGAGCGGTGTCCCGTTTTGTCACCCGCGTTTGGATCGCACTAATACTTCATGGTACGACAGGTGGTCGTTACATTTAGGAGCCTGCGTCTGAGTCAAACTGTGCTAACCAGCCAGTACAGTAGACGCCACGTGTGGCTGTCCACTTTCACGCCCAAATCACTAATTAAGCCTGGGCCTTAAGAAATATTTTTCGGACATTAAAAAAGAATAAGGTTAACCTGTCGCTAATTGTCTCTCTTTTATATTTTCATGCCGATTGTCCGAATCGCACATTCTGCTCTTTTCTATGTCAAAGAGACAAAAGACTTTTGGTTGTAAGTTGAAAACGAGGGCATGCAAATACAATACAAAGGCCCAGTTCGGAGAATGTATCGTGTGTGTACCTAAATATCCGTGACGTATGGTGACGGAGGAGAATACAATTGTCACAATATCGCACATCTCTCCCGCGGGTGTCATACAGAAACGCTACTCAAATTTTGAGCACTGCTTATAAAGTTAAGTAGCCAGACTAATGCCTGCCGGATTTTGCATGGAAAAACGTCAATTTTAACAATACTTAAATGTTCAAACTTTGAGTAGCGTTTCTGTATAAGGGGGTAACTGCCCCACTCAGAGACGTCAAATAACGTTAATGAGTACTTAACGTAAAAAATGACAATTCAAAACTAGTCGCTATTCTTGCCGGGTCTATGGTCTAGATTTGAATGAAATTTTTTGACATTAAATACTCATTAAAGTTATTTGACGTCTCTGAGTGCGGCAGTAAGTCGCCTTGTACGATATCTGAGAGGC